>CATORF010000502.1:0-346000 GCA_951804975.1 Anthophora plumipes
AAAGTACGATCTCGATGACTTTGCATACTTCGGACAGAAGTCTCACCAAGATTATCGCAGAAAATGCATATCTGAGCTTGAAACCCCACGAAAACCAAGATATCGCAGGTTCTGCATATCAAACGCACTGTGGAGTGGTGAAAACACCAGATAACTTGTTTCTCGCATTAAATAGCTCGAAAAGAGCGATCACGATGATTCTGCATACTTCGGACAGAAGTCTCACCAAGATTATCGCAGAAAATGCATATCTCAGCTTGAAACCCCACGAAAACCAAGATATCTCCGGTTCTGCATATCCAACGAACGGTGGAGTGGTGAAAACCACAGAAAACGAGTTTCTCGCATTAAATAGCTCGAAAAGTACGATCTCGATGACTCTGCATACTTCGGACAGAAGTCTCACCAAAATTATCGCAGAAAATGCATATCTGAGCTTGAAACCCCACGAAAACCAAGATCTCGCTGGTTCTGCATATCAAACGCACTGCGGAGTGGTGAAAACACCAGATAACTTGTTTCTCGCATTAAATAGCTCGAAAAGAGCGATCTCGATGTTTCAGCATACTTCGGACAGAAGTCTCACCAAGATTATCGCAGAAAATGCATATCTCAGCTTGAAACCCCACGAAAACAAGATATCGCCGGTTCTGCATATCATACGCACTGTGGAGTGGTGAAAACACCAGAAAACGTGTTTCTCGCATTAAGTAGCTCGAAAAGAGCGTTCTCGAAGTTCCTGCATACTTCTGACAGAAGTCTCACCAAGATTATCGTAGAAAATGCATATATCAGCTTGAAACCCGACGAAAACCGCGTTATCTCCGGTTCTGCACATCAAACGTACCGTGGAGTGGTGAAAACACCAGAAAACGTGATTCGCGCATTAAGTAGCTCGAAAAGAGCGTTCTCGAAGATTCTGCATACTTCTGACAGAAGGCTCACCAGGATTATCGTAGAAAGTGCATAGCTCAGCTTGAAACCCGACCGAAACCAGTATATCTCCGGTTCTGCATGTCAAACGTACTGTGGAGTGGTGAAAACACCAGAAAACGAGTTTCGTGCATTAAGTAGCTCGAAAAGAGCGATCTAGATGATTCTGCATACTTCTGACTGACGTCTCACCAATATTATCGCAGAAAATGCATATCCCAGCTGGAAACACCACGAAAATCATGATATCGCAGTTTCTGCACATCAAACGCACTGTGGGGTGGTGAAAACAACCAGAGAACGTGCTTCTCGCATTAAATAGCTCGAAAAGAGCCATCTCGATGATTCTGCATACTTCGGACAGAAGTCTCAACAAGATTATCGCAGAAAATGCATATCTCAGCTTGAAACCCCACAAAAACCAAGATATCGCCGGTTCTGCATATCAAACGCACTGTGGAGTGGTGAAAACACCAGATAACGTGTTTCTCGCATTAAATAGCTCGAAAAGTGCGATCTCGATGATTCTGCATACTTCGGACAGAAGTCTCACCATGATTATCGCAGAAAATGCATATCTCAGCTTGAAACCCGACGAAAACCAAACATTGCCGGTTCTGCATATCAAACGCACTGTGGCGTGGTGAAAACACCAGATAACGTGTTTGCTCGCATTAAATATGTCGAAAAGAGCGATCTCGATGATTCTGCATACTTCTAACAGAAGTCTCACCATGATTATCGCAGAAAATGCATATCTCTGCTAGAAACCCCACGAAAACCAAGATATCTCCTGTTGTGCATATCCAACGAACTGTGGAGTGGTGAAAACCCCAGAAAACGTGTTTCTCGCATTAAATAGCTCGAAAAGTACGATCTCGATGACTTTGCATACTTCGGACAGAAGTCTCACCAAGATTATCGCAGAAAATGCATATCTGAGCTTGAAACCCCACGAAAACCAAGATATCGCAGGTTCTGCATATCAAACGCACTGTGGAGTGGTGAAAACACCAGATAACTTGTTTCTCGCATTAAATAGCTCGAAAAGAGCGATCACGATGATTCTGCATACTTCGGACAGAAGTCTCACCAAGATTATCGCAGAAAATGCATATCTCAGCTTGAAACCCCACGAAAACCAAGATATCTCCGGTTCTGCATATCCAACGAACGGTGGAGTGGTGAAAACCACAGAAAACGAGTTTCTCGCATTAAATAGCTCGAAAAGTACGATCTCGATGACTCTGCATACTTCGGACAGAAGTCTCACCAAAATTATCGCAGAAAATGCATATCTGAGCTTGAAACCCCACGAAAACCAAGATCTCGCTGGTTCTGCATATCAAACGCACTGCGGAGTGGTGAAAACACCAGATAACTTGTTTCTCGCATTAAATAGCTCGAAAAGAGCGATCTCGATGTTTCAGCATACTTCGGACAGAAGTCTCACCAAGATTATCGCAGAAAATGCATATCTCAGCTTGAAACCCCACGAAAACAAGATATCGCCGGTTCTGCATATCATACGCACTGTGGAGTGGTGAAAACACCAGATAACGTGTTTCTCGCATTAAATAGCTCGAATAGAGCGATCTCGATGATTCTGCATACTTCGGACAGAAGTCTCACCAAGATTATCGTAAAAAATGCATATCTCAGCTTGAAACCCCACGAAAACCAAGATATCGCTGGTACTGCATATCAAACGCACTGTGGAGTGGTGAAAACACCAGATAACGTGTTTCACGCATTAAATAGCTCGAAAAGAGCGATCTCGATGATTCTGCATACTTCGGACAGAAGTCTCACCAAGATTATCGCAGAAAATGCATATCTCAGCTTGAAACCCCACGAAAACCAAGATATCTACTGTTCTGCATATCAAACGCACTGTGGCGTGGTGAAAACACCAGAAAACGTGTTTCTCGCATTAACTAGCTCGAAAAGAGCGTTCTCGATGATTCTGCATACTTCTCATAGATGAAACACCAAGATTATCGCAGAAAATGCATATTTCAGCTGGAAACCCCACGAAAACCAAGTTATCGGCGTCTCTACATATCAAACGCACTCTGGAGTGGTCAATACACCAGCAAACGTGTTTCTCGCATTAAATAGCTCGAAAAGTGCGTTCTCGAAGTTCCTGCATACTTCTGACAGAAGTCTCACCAAGATTATCGTAGAAAATGCATATATCAGCTTGAAACCCGACGAAAACCGCGTTATCTCCGGTTCTGCACATCAAACGTACCGTGGAGTGGTGAAAACACCAGAAAACGTGATTCGCGCATTAAGTAGCTCGAAAAGAGCGTTCTCGAAGATTCTGCATACTTCTGACAGAAGTCTCACCAGGATTATCGTAGAAAGTGCATAGCTCAGCTTGAAACCCGACCGAAACCAGTATATCTCCGGTTCTGCATGTCAAACGTACTGTGGAGTGGTGAAAACACCAGAAAACGAGTTTCGTGCATTAAGTAGCTCGAAAAGAGCGATCTAGATGATTCTGCATACTTCTGACTGACGTCTCACCAATATTATCGCAGAAAATGCATATCCCAGCTGGAAACACCACGAAAATCATGATATCGCAGTTTCTGCACATCAAACGCACTGTGGGGTGGTGAAAACAACCAGAGAACGTGCTTCTCGCATTAAATAGCTCGAAAAGAGCCATCTCGATGATTCTGCATACTTCGGACAGAAGTCTCAACAAGATTATCGCAGAAAATGCATATCTCAGCTTGAAACCCCACAAAAACCAAGATATCGCCGGTTCTGCATATCAAACGCACTGTGGAGTGGTGAAAACACCAGATAACGTGTTTCTCGCATTAAATAGCTCGAAAAGTGCGATCTCGATGATTCTGCATACTTCGGACAGAAGTCTCACCATGATTATCGCAGAAAATGCATATCTCAGCTTGAAACCCGACGAAAACCAAACATTGCCGGTTCTGCATATCAAACGCACTGTGGCGTGGTGAAAACACCAGATAACGTGTTTGCTCGCATTAAATATGTCGAAAAGAGCGATCTCGATGATTCTGCATACTTCTAACAGAAGTCTCACCATGATTATCGCAGAAAATGCATATCTCTGCTAGAAACCCCACGAAAACCAAGATATCTCCTGTTGTGCATATCCAACGAACTGTGGAGTGGTGAAAACCCCAGAAAACGTGTTTCTCGCATTAAATAGCTCGAAAAGTACGATCTCGATGACTTTGCATACTTCGGACAGAAGTCTCACCAAGATTATCGCAGAAAATGCATATCTGAGCTTGAAACCCCACGAAAACCAAGATATCGCAGGTTCTGCATATCAAACGCACTGTGGAGTGGTGAAAACACCAGATAACTTGTTTCTCGCATTAAATAGCTCGAAAAGAGCGATCACGATGATTCTGCATACTTCGGACAGAAGTCTCACCAAGATTATCGCAGAAAATGCATATCTCAGCTTGAAACCCCACGAAAACCAAGATATCTCCGGTTCTGCATATCCAACGAACGGTGGAGTGGTGAAAACCACAGAAAACGAGTTTCTCGCATTAAATAGCTCGAAAAGTACGATCTCGATGACTCTGCATACTTCGGACAGAAGTCTCACCAAAATTATCGCAGAAAATGCATATCTGAGCTTGAAACCCCACGAAAACCAAGATCTCGCTGGTTCTGCATATCAAACGCACTGCGGAGTGGTGAAAACACCAGATAACTTGTTTCTCGCATTAAATAGCTCGAAAAGAGCGATCTCGATGTTTCAGCATACTTCGGACAGAAGTCTCACCAAGATTATCGCAGAAAATGCATATCTCAGCTTGAAACCCCACGAAAACAAGATATCGCCGGTTCTGCATATCATACACACTGTGGAGTGGTGAAAACACCAGATAACGTGTTTCTCGCATTAAATAGCTCGAATAGAGCGATCTCGATGATTCTGCATACTTCGGACAGAAGTCTCACCAAGATTATCGTAAAAAATGCATATCTCAGCTTGAAACCCCACGAAAACCAAGATATCGCTGGTACTGCATATCAAACGCACTGTGGAGTGGTGAAAACACCAGATAACGTGTTTCACGCATTAAATAGCTCGAAAAGAGCGATCTCGATGATTCTGCATACTTCGGACAGAAGTCTCACCAAGATTATCGCAGAAAATGCATATCTCAGCTTGAAACCCCACGAAAACCAAGATATCTACTGTTCTGCATATCAAACGCACTGTGGCGTGGTGAAAACACCAGAAAACGTGTTTCTCGCATTAACTAGCTCGAAAAGAGCGTTCTCGATGATTCTGCATACTTCTCATAGATGAAACACCAAGATTATCGCAGAAAATGCATATTTCAGCTGGAAACCCCACGAAAACCAAGTTATCGGCGTCTCTACATATCAAACGCACTCTGGAGTGGTCAATACACCAGCAAACGTGTTTCTCGCATTAAATAGCTCGAAAAGTGCGTTCTCGAAGTTCCTGCATACTTCTGACAGAAGTCTCACCAAGATTATCGTAGAAAATGCATATATCAGCTTGAAACCCGACGAAAACCGCGTTATCTCCGGTTCTGCACATCAAACGTACCGTGGAGTGGTGAAAACACCAGAAAACGTGATTCGCGCATTAAGTAGCTCGAAAAGAGCGTTCTCGAAGATTCTGCATACTTCTGACAGAAGTCTCACCAGGATTATCGTAGAAAGTGCATAGCTCAGCTTGAAACCCGACCGAAACCAGTATATCTCCGGTTCTGCATGTCAAACGTACTGTGGAGTGGTGAAAACACCAGAAAACGAGTTTCGTGCATTAAGTAGCTCGAAAAGAGCGATCTAGATGATTCTGCATACTTCTGACTGACGTCTCACCAATATTATCGCAGAAAATGCATATCCCAGCTGGAAACACCACGAAAATCATGATATCGCAGTTTCTGCACATCAAACGCACTGTGGGGTGGTGAAAACAACCAGAGAACGTGCTTCTCGCATTAAATAGCTCGAAAAGAGCCATCTCGATGATTCTGCATACTTCGGACAGAAGTCTCAACAAGATTATCGCAGAAAATGCATATCTCAGCTTGAAACCCCACAAAAACCAAGATATCGCCGGTTCTGCATATCAAACGCACTGTGGAGTGGTGAAAACACCAGATAACGTGTTTCTCGCATTAAATAGCTCGAAAAGTGCGATCTCGATGATTCTGCATACTTCGGACAGAAGTCTCACCATGATTATCGCAGAAAATGCATATCTCAGCTTGAAACCCGACGAAAACCAAACATTGCCGGTTCTGCATATCAAACGCACTGTGGCGTGGTGAAAACACCAGATAACGTGTTTGCTCGCATTAAATATGTCGAAAAGAGCGATCTCGATGATTCTGCATACTTCTAACAGAAGTCTCACCATGATTATCGCAGAAAATGCATATCTCTGCTAGAAACCCCACGAAAACCAAGATATCTCCTGTTGTGCATATCCAACGAACTGTGGAGTGGTGAAAACCCCAGAAAACGTGTTTCTCGCATTAAATAGCTCGAAAAGTACGATCTCGATGACTTTGCATACTTCGGACAGAAGTCTCACCAAGATTATCGCAGGAAATGCATATCTGAGCTTGAAACCCCACGAAAACCAAGATATCGCAGGTTCTGCATATCAAACGCACTGTGGAGTGGTGAAAACACCAGATAACTTGTTTCTCGCATTAAATAGCTCGAAAAGAGCGATCACGATGATTCTGCATACTTCGGACAGAAGTCTCACCAAGATTATCGCAGAAAATGCATATCTCAGCTTGAAACCCCACGAAAACCAAGATATCTCCGGTTCTGCATATCCAACGAACGGTGGAGTGGTGAAAACCACAGAAAACGAGTTTCTCGCATTAAATAGCTCGAAAAGTACGATCTCGATGACTCTGCATACTTCGGACAGAAGTCTCACCAAAATTATCGCAGAAAATGCATATCTGAGCTTGAAACCCCACGAAAACCAAGATCTCGCTGGTTCTGCATATCAAACGCACTGCGGAGTGGTGAAAACACCAGATAACTTGTTTCTCGCATTAAATAGCTCGAAAAGAGCGATCTCGATGTTTCAGCATACTTCGGACAGAAGTCTCACCAAGATTATCGCAGAAAATGCATATCTCAGCTTGAAACCCCACGAAAACAAGATATCGCCGGTTCTGCATATCATACGCACTGTGGAGTGGTGAAAACACCAGATAACGTGTTTCTCGCATTAAATAGCTCGAATAGAGCGATCTCGATGATTCTGCATACTTCGGACAGAAGTCTCACCAAGATTATCGTAAAAAATGCATATCTCAGCTTGAAACCCCACGAAAACCAAGATATCGCTGGTACTGCATATCAAACGCACTGTGGAGTGGTGAAAACACCAGATAACGTGTTTCACGCATTAAATAGCTCGAAAAGAGCGATCTCGATGATTCTGCATACTTCGGACAGAAGTCTCCCCAAGATTATCGCAGAAAATGCATATCTCAGCTTGAAACCCCACGAAAACCAAGATATCTACTGTTCTGCATATCAAACGCACTGTGGCGTGGTGAAAACACCAGAAAACGTGTTTCTCGCATTAACTAGCTCGAAAAGAGCGTTCTCGATGATTCTGCATACTTCTCATAGATGAAACACCAAGATTATCGCAGAAAATGCATATTTCAGCTGGAAACCCCACGAAAACCAAGTTATCGGCGTCTCTACATATCAAACGCACTCTGGAGTGGTCAATACACCAGCAAACGTGTTTCTCGCATTAAATAGCTCGAAAAGTGCGATCTCGAAGGTTCTGCATACTTCTGACAGAAGTCTCACCAGGATTATCGTAGAAAATGCATATCTCAGCTTGAAACCCGGCCGAAACCAAGATATCTCCGGTTCTGCATGTCAAACGTACTGCGGAGTGGTGAAAACACCAGAAAACGTGATTCTCGCACTAACTAGCTCGAAAAGAGCGATCTCGATGATTCAGCATACTTCGGACAGAAGTCTCACCAAGATTATCGCAGAAAATGCATATCTCAGCTTGAAACCCCACGAAAACCAAGATATCGCCGGTTCTGCATATCAAACGCACTGTGGAGTGGTGAAAACACCAGAAAACGTGTTTCGTGCATTAAGTAGCTCTCAAAGAGCGATGTAGATGATTCTGCATGCTTCTGATAAAAGACCCACCAAGATTATCGCAGAAAATGCATATCTCAGCTGGAAACACCACGAAAATCAAGATATCGCCTGTTCTGCATATCCAACGAACTGTGGAGTGGTGAAAACCCCAGAAAACGAGTTTCTCGCATTAATTAGCTCGAAAAGAGCGCTCTCGACGTTTCTGCATACTTCGGACAGATGTTTCACCAAGATTATCGTAGAAAATGCATATCTCAGCTTGAAACCCGACGAAAACCAAAATATCGCCGGTTCTGCATATCAAACCAACTGTGGAGTGGTGAAAACACCAGATAACGTGTTTCTCGCATTAAATAGCTCGAAAAGTGCGATCTCGATGATTCTGCATACTTCTAACAGAAGTCTCACCAAGATTATCGCAGAAAATGCATATCTCAGCTTGAAACCCCACGAAAAACAAGATATCGCAGGTTCTGCATATCAAACGCACTATGAAGTGGTGATAACACCGGATAAGGTTTTTCTCGCATTAACTAGCTCGAAAAGAGCGATCTCGATGTTTCAGCATACTTCGGACAGAAGTCTCACCATGATTATCGCAGGAAATGCATATCTCAGCTTGAAACCCCACGAAAACCAAGATATCGCCGGTTCTGCATATCATACGCACTGTGGAGTGGTGAAAACACCAGATAACGTGTTTCTCGCATTAAATAGCTCGAAAAGAGCGTTCTCGAAGGTCCTGCATACTTCTGACAGAAGTCTCACCAGGATTATCGTAGAAAATGCATATCTCAGCTTGAAACCCCACGAAAACCAAGATGTCGCCGGTTCTGCATATCAAACGCACTGTGGAGTGATGAAAACACCAGAAAACGTGTTTCTCGCATTAAGTAGCTCGAAAAGAGCGTTCTCGAAGTTCCTGCATACTTCTGACAGAAGTCTCACCAAGATTATCGCAGAAAATGCATATCTCAGCTTGAAACCCCACAAAAACCAAGATATCGCCGGTTCTGCATATCAAACGCACTGTGGAGTGGTGAAAACACCAGATAACGTGTTTCTCGCATTAAATAGCTCGAAAAGTGCGATCTCGATGATTCTGCATACTTCGGACAGAAGTCTCACCATGATTATCGCAGAAAATGCATATCTCAGCTTGAAACCCGACGAAAACCAAACATTGCCGGTTCTGCATATCAAACGCACTGTGGCGTGGTGAAAACACCAGATAACGTGTTTGCTCGCATTAAATATGTCGAAAAGAGCGATCTCGATGATTCTGCATACTTCTAACAGAAGTCTCACCATGATTATCGCAGAAAATGCATATCTCTGCTAGAAACCCCACGAAAACCAAGATATCTCCTGTTGTGCATATCCAACGAACTGTGGAGTGGTCAAAACCCCAGAAAACGTGTTTCTCGCATTAAATAGCTCGAAAAGTACGATCTCGATGACTTTGCATACTTCGGACAGAAGTCTCACCAAGATTATCGCAGAAAATGCATATCTGAGCTTGAAACCCCACGAAAACCAAGATATCGCAGGTTCTGCATATCAAACGCACTGTGGAGTGGTGAAAACACCAGATAACTTGTTTCTCGCATTAAATAGCTCGAAAAGAGCGATCTCGATGATTCTGCATACTTCGGACAGAAGTCTCACCAAGATTATCGCAGAAAATGCATATCTCAGCTTGAAACCCCACGAAAACCAAGATATCTCCGGTTCTGCATATCCAACGAACTGTGGAGTGGTGAAAACCACAGAAAACGAGTTTCTCGCATTAAATAGCTCGAAAAGAGCGTTCTCGAAGATCCTGTATACTTCGGACAGAAGTCTCACAAAGATTATCGCAGAAAATGCATATCTCAGCTTGAAACCCGACGAAAACCGAGTTATCTCCGGTTCTGCACATCAAACGTACCGTGGAGTGGTGAAAACACCAGAAAACGTGTTTCGCGCATTAAGTAGCTCGAAAAGGGCGTTCTCGAAGATTCTTCATACTTCTGACAGAAGTCTCACCAGGAATATCGCAGAAAATGCATATCTCAGCTTGAAACCCCACGAAAACCAAGATATCGCCGGTTCTGCATATCAAACGCACTGAGGAGTGGTGAAAACACCAGATAACGTGTTTCTCGCATTGAATAGCTCGAAAAGAGCGATCTAGATGATTCAGCATACTTGGGACAGAAGTCTCACCAAGCTTATCGCAGAAAATGCATATCTCAGCTTGAAACCCCACGAAAACCAAGATATCTACTGTTCTGCATATCAAACGCACTGTGGCGTGGTGAAAACACCAGAAAACGTGTTTCTCGCATTAACTAGCTCGAAAAGAGCGTTCTCGATGATTCTGCATACTTCTCATAGATGAAACACCAAGATTATCGCAGAAAATGCATATTTCAGCTGGAAACCCCACGAAAACCAAGTTATCGGCGTCTCTACATATCAAACGCACTCTGGAGTGGTCAATACACCAGCTAACGTGTTTCTCGCATTAAATAGCTCGAAAAGTGCGATCTCGAAGGTTCTGCATACTTCTGACAGAAGTCTCACCAGGATTATCGTAGAAAATGCATATCTCAGCTTGAAACCCGGCCGAAACCAAGATATCTCCGGTTCTGCATGTCAAACGTACTGCGGAGTGGTGAAAACACCAGAAAACGTGTTTCTCGCACTAACTAGCTCGAAAAGAGCGATCTCGATGATTCAGCATACTTCGGACAGAAGTCTCACCAAGATTATCGCAGAAAATGCATATCTCAGCTGGAAACACCACGAAAATCAAGATATCGCCTGTTCTGCATATCAAACGCACTGTGGAGTAGTGAAAACACCAGAAAACGTGTTTCGTGCATTAAGTAGCTCGAAAAGAGCGTTCTCGAAGATTCTGCATACTTCTGACAGAAGTCTCACCAACATTATCGTAGAAAATGCATATCTCAGCTGAAAACACCACGAAAACCAAGATATCGCCAGTTCTGCATATCAAACGTACTGTGGAGTGGTGAAAACACCAGAAAACGTGTTTCCTGCATTAAGTAGCTCGAAAAGAGCGATCTAGATGATTCCGCATACTTCTGACTTAATTCTAACCAATATTATCGTAGAAAATGCATATCTCAGCTGAAAACCCCACGAAAACCAAGTTATCGGCGTCTCTACATATCAAACGCACTGTGGAGTGGTCAAAACACAAGCTAACGTGTTTCTCGCATTAAATAGCTCGAAAAGTGCGATCTCGAAGGTTCTGCATACTTCTGATAGAAGTCTCACCAGGATTATCGTAGAAAATGCATATCTCAGCTTGAAACCCGGCCGAAACCAAGATATCTCCGGTTCTGCATGTCAAACGTACTGCGGAGTGGTGAAAACACCAGAAAACGTGTTTCTCGCACTAACTAGCTCGAAAAGAGCGATCTCGATGATTCAGCATACTTCGGACAGAAGTCTCACCAAGATTATCGCAGAAAATGCATATCTCAGCTTGAAACCCCACGAAAACCAAGATATCGCCGGTTCTGAATATCAAACGCACTGTGGAGTGGTGAAAACACCAGAAAACGTGTTTCGTGCATTAAGCAGCTCTCAAAGAGCGATGTAGATGATTCTGCATACTTCTGATAAAAGACCCACCAAGATTATCGCAGAAAATGCATATCTCAGCTGGAAACACCACGAAAATCAAGATATCGCCTGTTCTGCATATCAAACGCACTGTGGAGTAGTGAAAACAACCAGAGAACGTGTTTCTCGCATTAAATAGCTCGAAAAGAGCGATCTCGATGATTCAGCATACTTCGGACAGAAGTCTCACCAAGATTATCGTAGAAAAGCATATCTCAGCTTGAAACCCGACGAAAACCGAGTTATCTCCGGTTCTGCACATCAAACGTACCGTGGAGATGTGAAAACACCAGAAAACGTGTTACGCGCATTACGTAGCTCGAAAAGAGCGTTCTCGAAGATTCTGCATACTTCTGACAGAAGTCTCACCAGGATTATCGTAGAAAATGCATATCTCAGCTTGAAAACCCGACCGAAACCAAGATATCTCCGGTTCTGCATGTCAAACGTACTGTGGAGAGGTGAAAACACCAGAAAACGTGTTTCGTGCATTAAGTAGCTCGAAAAGAGCGATCTAGATGATTCTGCATACTTCTGACAAAAGACTCACCAAGATTATCGCAGAAAATGCATATCTCAGCTGGAAACACCACGAAAATCAAGATATCGCCTGTTCTGCATATCAAACGCACTAGTGGAGTGGTAAAAACAACCAGAGAACGTGTTCCTCGCATTAATTAGCTCGAAAAGAGCGCTCTCGACGTTTCTGCATACTTCGGACAGATGTTTCACCAAGATTATCGTAGAAAATGCATATCTCAGCTTGAAACCCGACGAAAACCAAAATATCGCCGGTTCTGCATATCAAACGCACTATGAAGTGGTGATAACACCGGATAAGGTTTTTGTCGCATTAACTAGCTCGAAAAGAGCGATCTCGATGTTTCAGCATACTTCGGACAGAAGTCTCACCAAGATTATCGCAGAAAATGCATATCTCAGCTTGAAACCCCACGAAAACCAAGATATCGCCGGTTCTGCATATCATACGCACTGTGGAGTGGTGAAAACACCAGATAACGTGTTTCGTGCATTAAGTAGCTCGAAAAGAGCGATCTCGATGTTTCAGCATACTTCGGACAGAAGTCTCACCAAGATTATCGCAGAAAATGCATATCTCAGCTTGAAACCCCACGAAAACCAAGATATCGCCGGTTCTGCGTATCATACGCACTGTGGAGTGGTGAAAACACCAGATAACGTGTTTCTCGCATTAAATAGCTCGAAAAGAGCGTTCTCGAAGATCCTGCATACTTCTGACAGAAGTCTCACCAGGATTATCGTAGAAAATGCATATCTCAGCTTTAAACCCGGCCGAAACCAAGATATCTCCGGTTCTGCATGTCAAACGTACTGTGGAGAGGTGAAAACACCAGAAAACGTGTTTCGTGCATTAAGTAGCTCGAAAAGAGCGATCTAGATGATTCTGCATACTTCTGACAAAAGACCCACCAAGATTATCGCAGAAAATGCATATCTCAGCTGGAAACACCACGAAAATCAAGATATCGCCTGTTCTGCATATCAAACGCACTAGTGGAGTGGTGAAAACAACCAGAGAACGTGTTCCTCGCATTAAATAGCTCGAAAAGAGCGATCTCGATGATTCAGCATACTTCGGACAGAAGTCTGACCAAGATTATCGCAGGAAATGCATATCTCAGCTTGAAACACCACGAAAACCAAGATATCTCCGGTTCCTCATATCCAACGAACTGTGGAGTGGTGAAAACCCCAGAAAACGAGTTTCTCGCATTAATTAGCTCGAAAAGAGCGCTCTCGAAGTTTCTGCATACTTCGGGCAGATGTTTCACCAAGATTATCGTAGAAAATGCATATCTCAGCTTGAAACCCGACGAAAACCAAAATATCGCCGGTTCTGCATATCATACGCACTGTGGAGTGGTGAAAACACCAGATAACGTGTTTCTCGCATTAAATAGCTCGAAACGAGCGATCTCGATGGTTAAGCATACTTCGGACAGAAGTCTCACCAAGATTATCGTAAAAAATGCATATCTCAGCTTGAAACCCCACGAAAACCAAGATATCGCTGGTTCTGCATATCAAACGTACCGTGGAGTGGTGAAAACACCAGAAAACGTGTTTCGCGCATTAAGTAGCTCGAAAAGAGCGTTCTCGAAGATTCTGCATACTTCTGACAGAAGTCTCACCAGGATTATCGTAGAAAATGCATAGCTCAGCTTGAAACCCCACGAAAACCAAGATATCGCCGGTTCTGCATATCATACGCACTGTGGAGTGGTGAAAACACCAGATAACGTGTTTCTCGCATTAAATAGCTCGAAAAGTGCGATCTCGATGATTCTGCATACTTCGGACAGAAGTCTCACCAAGATTATCGCAGAAAATGCATATCTCAGCTTGAAACCCCACGAAAAACAAGATATCGCAGGTTCTGCATATCAAACGCACTATGAAGTGGTGATAACACCGGATAAGGTTTTTCTCGCATTAACTAGCTCGAAAAGAGCGATCTCGATGTTTCAGCATACTTCGGACAGAAGTCTCACCATGATTATCGCAGAAAATGCATATCTCAGCTTGAAACCCCACGAAAACCAAGATATCGCCGGTTCTGCATATCATACGCACTGTGGAGTGGTGAAAACACCAGATAACGTGTTTCTCGCATTAAATAGCTCGAAAAGAGCGTTCTCGAAGGTCCTGCATACTTCTGACAGAAGTCTCACCAGGATTATCGTAGAAAATGCATATCTCAGCTTGAAACCCCACGAAAACCAAGATGTCGCCGGTTCTGCATATCAAACGCACTGTGGAGTGATGAAAACACCAGAAAACGTGTTTCTCGCATTAAGTAGCTCGAAAAGAGCGTTCTCGAAGTTCCTGCATACTTCTGACAGAAGTCTCACCAAGATTATCGTAGAAAATGCATATATCAGCTTGAAACCCGACGAAAACCGCGTTATCTCCGGTTCTGCACATCAAACGTACCGTGGAGTGGTGAAAACACCAGAAAACGTGTTTCGCGCATTAAGTAGCTCGAAAAGAGCGTTCTCGAAGATTCTGCATACTTCTGACAGAAGTCTCACCAGGATTATCGTAGAAAATGCATAGCTCAGCTTGAAACCCGACCGAAACCAGTATATCTCCGGTTCTGCATGTCAAACGTACTGTGGAGTGGTGAAAACACCAGAAAACGAGTTTCGTGCATTAAGTAGCTCGAAAAGAGCGATCTAGATGATTCTGCATACTTCTGACTGACGTCTCACCAATATTATCGCAGAAAATGCATATCCCAGCTGGAAACACCACGAAAATCATGATATCGCAGTTTCTGCACATCAAACGCACTGTGGAGTGGTGAAAACAACCAGAGAACGTGATTCTCGCATTAAATAGCTCGAAAAGAGCCATCTCGATGATTCTGCATACTTCGGACAGAAGTCTCAACAAGATTATCGCAGAAAATGCATATCTCAGCTTGAAACCCCACAAAAACCAAGATATCGCCGGTTCTGCATATCAAACGCACTGTGGAGTGGTGAAAACACCAGATAACGTGTTTCTCGCATTAAATAGCTCGAAAAGTGCGATCTCGATGATTCTGCATACTTCGGACAGAAGTCTCACCATGATTATCGCAGAAAATGCATATCTCAGCTTGAAACCCGACGAAAACCAAACATTGCCGGTTCTGCATATCAAACGCACTGTGGCGTGGTGAAAACACCAGATAACGTGTTTGCTCGCATTAAATATGTCGAAAAGAGCGATCTCGATGATTCTGCATACTTCTAACAGAAGTCTCACCATGATTATCGCAGAAAATGCATATCTCTGCTAGAAACCCCACGAAAACCAAGATATCTCCTGTTGTGCATATCCAACGAACTGTGGAGTGGTGAAAACCCCAGAAAACGTGTTTCTCGCATTAAATAGCTCGAAAAGTACGATCTCGATGACTTTGCATACTTCGGACAGAAGTCTCACCAAGATTATCGCAGAAAATGCATATCTGAGCTTGAAACCCCACGAAAACCAAGATATCGCAGGTTCTGCATATCAAACGCACTGTGGAGTGGTGAAAACACCAGATAACTTGTTTCTCGCATTAAATAGCTCGAAAAGAGCGATCACGATGATTCTGCATACTTCGGACAGAAGTCTCACCAAGATTATCGCAGAAAATGCATATCTCAGCTTGAAACCCCACGAAAACCAAGATATCTCCGGTTCTGCATATCCAACGAACTGTGGAGTGGTGAAAACCACAGAAAACGAGTTTCTCGCATTAAATAGCTCGAAAAGAGCGTTCTCGAAGATCCTGTATACTTCTGACAGAAGTCTCACCAAGCTTATCGCAGAAAATGCATATCTCAGCTTGAAACCCCACGAAAACCAAGATATCGCCGGTTCTGCATATCAAACGCACTGTGGAGTGGTGAAAACACCAGAAAACGTGTTTCGTGCATTAAGTAGCTCGAAAAGAGCGATCTCGATGATTCAGCATACTTCTGATAAAAGACCCACCAAGATTATCGCAGAAAATGCATATCTCAGCTGGAAACACCACGAAAATCAAGATATCGCCTGTTCTGCATATCCAACGAACTGTGGAGTGGTGAAAACCCCAGAAAACGAGTTTCTCGCATTAATTAGCTCGAAAAGAGCGCTCTCGACGTTTCTGCATACTTCGGACAGATGTTTCACCAAGATTATCGTAGAAAATGCATATCTCAGCTTGAAACCCGACGAAAACCAAAATATCGCCGGTTCTGCATATCAAACCAACTGTGGAGTGGTGAAAACACCAGATAACGTGTTTCTCGCATTAAATAGCTCGAAAAGTGCGATCTCGATGATTCTGCATACTTCTAACAGAAGTCTCACCAAGATTATCGCAGAAAATGCATATCTCAGCTTGAAACCCCACGAAAAACAAGATATCGCAGGTTCTGCATATCAAACGCACTATGAAGTGGTGATAACACCGGATAAGGTTTTTCTCGCATTAACTAGCTCGAAAAGAGCGATCTCGATGTTTCAGCATACTTCGGACAGAAGTCTCACCATGATTATCGCAGAAAATGCATATCTCAGCTTGAAACCCCACGAAAACCAAGATATCGCCGGTTCTGCATATCATACGCACTGTGGAGTGGTGAAAACACCAGATAACGTGTTTCTCGCATTAAATAGCTCGAAAAGAGCGTTCTCGAAGGTCCTGCATACTTCTGACAGAAGTCTCACCAGGATTATCGTAGAAAATGCATATCTCAGCTTGAAACCCCACGAAAACCAAGATGTCGCCGGTTCTGCATATCAAACGCACTGTGGAGTGATGAAAACACCAGAAAACGTGTTTCTCGCATTAAGTAGCTCGAAAAGAGCGTTCTCGAAGTTCCTGCATACTTCTGACAGAAGTCTCACCAAGATTATCGTAGAAAATGCATATATCAGCTTGAAACCCGACGAAAACCGCGTTATCTCCGGTTCTGCACATCAAACGTACCGTGGAGTGGTGAAAACACCAGAAAACGTGTTTCGCGCATTAAGTAGCTCGAAAAGAGCGTTCTCGAAGATTCTGCATACTTCTGACAGAAGTCTCACCAGGATTATCGTAGAAAATGCATAGCTCAGCTTGAAACCCGACCGAAACCAGTATATCTCCGGTTCTGCATGTCAAACGTACTGTGGAGTGGTGAAAACACCAGAAAACGAGTTTCGTGCATTAAGTAGCTCGAAAAGAGCGATCTAGATGATTCTGCATACTTCTGACTGACGTCTCACCAATATTATCGCAGAAAATGCATATCCCAGCTGGAAACACCACGAAAATCATGATATCGCAGTTTCTGCACATCAAACGCACTGTGGAGTGCTGAAAACAACCAGAGAACGTGCTTCTCGCATTAAATAGCTCGAAAAGAGCCATCTCGATGATTCTGCATACTTCGGACAGAAGTCTCAACAAGATTATCGCAGAAAATGCATATCTCAGCTTGAAACCCCACAAAAACCAAGATATCGCCGGTTCTGCATATCAAACGCACTGTGGAGTGGTGAAAACACCAGATAACGTGTTTCTCGCATTAAATAGCTCGAAAAGTGCGATCTCGATGATTCTGCATACTTCGGACAGAAGTCTCACCATGATTATCGCAGAAAATGCATATCTCAGCTTGAAACCCGACGAAAACCAAACATTGCCGGTTCTGCATATCAAACGCACTGTGGCGTGGTGAAAACACCAGATAACGTGTTTGCTCGCATTAAATATGTCGAAAAGAGCGATCTCGATGATTCTGCATACTTCTAACAGAAGTCTCACCATGATTATCGCAGAAAATGCATATCTCTGCTAGAAACCCCACGAAAACCAAGATATCTCCTGTTGTGCATATCCAACGAACTGTGGAGTGGTCAAAACCCCAGAAAACGTGTTTCTCGCATTAAATAGCTCGAAAAGTACGATCTCGATGACTTTGCATACTTCGGACAGAAGTCTCACCAAGATTATCGCAGAAAATGCATATCTGAGCTTGAAACCCCACGAAAACCAAGATATCGCAGGTTCTGCATATCAAACGCACTGTGGAGTGGTGAAAACACCAGATAACTTGTTTCTCGCATTAAATAGCTCGAAAAGAGCGATCTCGATGATTCTGCATACTTCGGACAGAAGTCTCACCAAGATTATCGCAGAAAATGCATATCTCAGCTTGAAACCCCACGAAAACCAAGATATCTCCGATTCTGCATATCCAACGAACTGTGGAGTGGTGAAAACCACAGAAAACGAGTTTCTCGCATTAAATAGCTCGAAAAGAGCGTTCTCGAAGATCCTGTATACTTCTGACAGAAGTCTCACCAAGCTTATCGTAAAAAATGCATAACTCAGCTTGAAACCGCACAAAAACCAAGATATCGCCGCTTCTGCATATCAAACGCACTGTGGAGTGGTGAAAACACCAGATAACGTGTTTCTCGCATTAAATAGCTCGAAACGAGCGATCTCGATGGTTAAGCATACTTCGGACAGAAGTCTCACCAAGATTATCGTAAAAAATGCATATCTCAGCTTGAAACCCCACGAAAACCAAGATATCGCTGGTTCTGCATATCAAACGCACTGTGGGGTGCTGAAAACACCAGATAACGTGTTTGTCGCACTAAATAGCTCGAATAGAGCGATATCGATGATTCTGCATACTTCGGACAGAAGTCTCACCAAGATGATCGTAAAAAATGCATATCTCAGCATGAAACCCCACGAAAACCAAGATATCGCTGGTACTGCATATCAAACGCACTGTGGAGTGGTGAAAACACCAGATAACGTGATTCTCGCATTAAATAGCTCGAAAAGAGCGATCTCGATGATTCTGCATACTTCGGACAGAAGTCTCACAAAGATTATCGCAGAAAATGCATATCTCAGCTTGAAACCCGACGAAAACCGAGTTATCTCCGGTTCTGCACATCAAACGTACCGTGGAGTGGTGAAAACACCAGAAAACGTGTTTCGCGCATTAAGTAGCTCGAAAAGGGCGTTCTCGAAGATTCTTCATACTTCTGACAGAAGTCTCACCAGGAATATCGCAGAAAATGCATATCTCAGCTTGAAACCCCACGAAAACCAAGATATCGCCGGTTCTGCATATCAAACGCACTGAGGAGTGGTGAAAACACCAGATAACGTGTTTCTCGCATTGAATAGCTCGAAAAGAGCGATCTAGATGATTCAGCATACTTGGGACAGAAGTCTCACCAAGCTTATCGCAGAAAATGCATATCTCAGCTTGAAACCCCACGAAAACCAAGATATCTACTGTTCTGCATATCAAACGCACTGTGGCGTGGTGAAAACACCAGAAAACGTGTTTCTCGCATTAACTAGCTCGAAAAGAGCGTTCTCGATGATTCTGCATACTTCTCATAGATGAAACACCAAGATTATCGCAGAAAATGCATATTTCAGCTGGAAACCCCACGAAAACCAAGTTATCGGCGTCTCTACATATCAAACGCACTCTGGAGTGGTCAATACACCAGCTAACGTGTTTCTCGCATTAAATAGCTCGAAAAGTGCGATCTCGAAGGTTCTGCATACTTCTGACAGAAGTCTCACCAGGATTATCGTAGAAAATGCATATCTCAGCTTGAAACCCGGCCGAAACCAAGATATCTCCGGTTCTGCATGTCAAACGTACTGCGGAGTGGTGAAAACACCAGAAAACGTGTTTCTCGCACTAACTAGCTCGAAAAGAGCGATCTCGATGATTCAGCATACTTCGGACAGAAGTCTCACCAAGATTATCGCAGAAAATGCATATCTCAGCTGGAAACACCACGAAAATCAAGATATCGCCTGTTCTGCATATCAAACGCACTGTGGAGTAGTGAAAACACCAGAAAACGTGTTTCGTGCATTAAGTAGCTCGAAAAGAGCGTTCTCGAAGATTCTGCATACTTCTGACAGAAGTCTCACCAACATTATCGTAGAAAATGCATATCTCAGCAGAAAACACCACGAAAACCAAGATATCGCCGGTTCTGCATATCAAACGTACTGTGGAGTGGTGAAAACACCAGAAAACGTGTTTCCTGCATTAAGTAGCTCGAAAAGAGCGATCTAGATGATTCCGCATACTTCTGACTTAATTCTAACCAATATTATCGTAGAAAATGCATATCTCAGCTGAAAACCCCACGAAAACCAAGTTATCGGCGTCTCTACATATCAAACGCACTGTGGAGTGGTCAAAACACAAGCTAACGTGTTTCTCGCATTAAATAGCTCGAAAATTGCGATCTCGAAGGTTCTGCATACTTCTGACAGAAGTCTCACCAGGATTATCGTAGAAAATGCATATCTCAGCTTGAAACCCGGCCGAAACCAAGATATCTCCGGTTCTGCATGTCAAACGTACTGCGGAGTGGTGAAAACACCAGAAAACGTGTTTCTCGCACTAACTAGCTCGAAAAGAGCGATCTCGATGATTCAGCATACTTCGGACAGAAGTCTCACCAAGATTATCGCAGAAAATGCATATCTCAGCTTGAAACCCCACGAAAACCAAGATATCGCCGGTTCTGCATATCAAACGCACTGTGGAGTGGTGAAAACACCAGAAAACGTGTTTCGTGCATTAAGTAGCTCTCAAAGAGCGATGTAGATGATTCTGCATACTTCTGATAAAAGACCCACCAAGATTATCGCAGAAAATGCATATCTCAGCTGGAAACACCACGAAAATCAAGATATCGCCTGTTCTGCATATCAAACGCACTGTGGAGTAGTGAAAACAACCAGAGAACGTGTTTCTCGCATTAAATAGCTCGAAAAGAGCGATCTCGATGATTCAGCATACTTCGGACAGAAGTCTCACCAAGATTATCGTAGAAAAGCATATCTCAGCTTGAAACCCGACGAAAACCGAGTTATCTCCGGTTCTGCACATCAAACGTACCGTGGAGTGGTGAAAACACCAGAAAACGTGTTACGCGCATTACGTAGCTCGAAAAGAGCGTTCTCGAAGATTCTGCATACTTCTGACAGAAGTCTCACCAGGATTATCGTAGAAAATGCATATCTCAGCTTGAAAACCCGACCGAAACCAAGATATCTCCGGTTCTGCATGTCAAACGTACTGTGGAGAGGTGAAAACACCAGAAAACGTGTTTCGTGCATTAAGTAGCTCGAAAAGAGCGATCTAGATGATTCTGCATACTTCTGACAAAAGACTCACCAAGATTATCGCAGAAAATGCATATCTCAGCTGGAAACACCACGAAAATCAAGATATCGCCTGTTCTGCATATCAAACGCACTAGTGGAGTGGTGAAAACAACCAGAGAACGTGTTCCTCGCATTAATTAGCTCGAAAAGAGCGCTCTCGACGTTTCTGCATACTTCGGACAGATGTTTCACCAAGATTATCGTAGAAAATGCATATCTCAGCTTGAAACCCGACGAAAACCAAAATATCGCCGGTTCTGCATATCAAACGCACTATGAAGTGGTGATAACACCGGATAAGGTTTTTGTCGCATTAACTAGCTCGAAAAGAGCGATCTCGATGTTTCAGCATACTTCGGACAGAAGTCTCACCAAGATTATCGCAGAAAATGCATATCTCAGCTTGAAACCCCACGAAAACCAAGATATCGCCGGTTCTGCATATCATACGCACTGTGGAGTGGTGAAAACACCAGATAACGTGTTTCGTGCATTAAGTAGCTCGAAAAGAGCGATCTCGATGTTTCAGCATACTTCGGACAGAAGTCTCACCAAGATTATCGCAGAAAATGCATATCTCAGCTTGAAACCCCACGAAAACCAAGATATCGCCGGTTCTGCGTATCATACGCACTGTGGAGTGGTGAAAACACCAGATAACGTGTTTCTCGCATTAAATAGCTCGAAAAGAGCGTTCTCGAAGATCCTGCATACTTCTGACAGAAGTCTCACCAGGATTATCGTAGAAAATGCATATCTCAGCTTGAAACCCGGCCGAAACCAAGATATCTCCGGTTCTGCATGTCAAACGTACTGTGGAGTGGTGAAAACACCAGAAAACGTGTTTCGTGCATTAAGTAGCTCGAAAAGAGCGTTCTCGAAGATTCTGCATACTTCGGACAGATGTTTCACCAAGATTATCGTAGAAAATGCATATCTCAGCTTGAAACCCGACCGAAAGCAAGATATCTCCGGTTCTGCATTTCAAACGTACTGCGGAGTGGTGAAAACACCAGAAAACGTGTTTCGTGCATTAAGTAGCTCGAACAGAGCGATCTAGATGATTCTGCATTCTTCTGACAAAAGACCCACCAAGATTATCGCAGAAAATACAAATCTCAGCTTGAAACCCCACGAAAACCAAGATATGTACCGTTCTGCATATCAAACGCACTGTGGAGTGGTGAAAACACCAGATAACGTGTTTCTCGCACTAACTAGCTCGAAAAGAGCGATCTCGATGATTCAGCATACTTCCGACAGAAGTCTCACCAAGATTATCGCAGAAAATGCATATCTCAGCTTGAAACCCCACGAAAACCAAGATATCGCCGGTTCTGCATATCAAACGCACTGTGGAGTGGTGAAAACACCAGAAAACGTGTTTCGTGCATTAAGTAGCTCGAAAAGAGCGATGTAGATGATTCTGCATACTTCTGATAAAAGACCCACCAAGATTGTCGCAGAAAATGCATATCTCAGCTGGAAGCACCACGAAAATCAAGATATCGCCTGTTCTGCATATCAAACGCACTGTGGAGTGGTGAAAACAACCAGAGAACGTGTTTCTCGCATTAAATAGCTTGAAAAGAGCGATCTCGATGATTCAGCATACTTCGGACAGAAGTCTCACCAAGATTATCGTAGAAAATGCATATCTCAGCTTGAAACCCGACGAAAACCGAGTTATCTCCGGTTCTGCACATCAAACGTACCGTGGAGTGGTGAAAACACCAGAAAACGTGTTACGCGCATTACGTAGCTCGAAAAGAGCGTTCTCGAAGATTCTGCATACTTCTGACAGAAGTCTCACCAGGATTATCGCAGAAAATGCGTATCTCAGCTGGAAACACCACGAAAACCAAGATATCTGCTGTTCTGCATATCCAACGAACTGTGGAGTGGTGAAAACCACAGAAAACGTGTTTCTCGCACTAACCAGCTCGAAAAGAGCGATCTCGATTATTCAGCATACTTCGGACAGAAGTCTCACCAAGATTATCGCAGAAAATGCATATCTCAGCTTGAAACCCCACGAAAACCAAGATATCGCCGGTTCTGCATATCAAACGCACTGTGGAGTAGTGAAAACACCGGATAAGGTTCTTCTTGCATTAACTAGCTCGAAAAGAGCGATCTCGATGTTTCAGCATACTTCGGACAGAAGTCTCACCAAGATTATCGCAGAAAATGCATATCTCAGCTTGAAACCCCACGAAAACCAAGATATCGCCGGTTCTGCGTATCATACGCACTGTGGAGTGGTGAAAACACCAGATAACGTGTTTCTCGCATTAAATAGCTCGAAAAGAGCGTTCTCGAAGATCCTGCATACTTCTGACAGAAGTCTCACCAGGATTATCGTAGAAAATGCATATCTCAGCTTGAAACCCGGCCGAAACCAAGATATCTCCGGTTCTGCATGTCAAACGTACTGTGGAGTGGTGAAAACACCAGAAAACGTGTTTCGTGGATTAAGTAGCTCGAAAAGAGCGTTCTCGAAGATTCTGCATACTTCGGACAGATGTTTCACCAAGATTATCGTAGAAAATGCATATCTCAGCTTGAAACCCGACGAAAACCAAAATATCGCCGGTTCTGCATATCAAACCAACTGTGCAGTGGTGAAAACACCAGATAACGTGTTTCTCGCATTAAATAGCTCGAAAAGTGCGATCTCGATGATTCTGCATACTTCTAACAGAAGTCTCACCAAGATTATCGCAGAAAATGCATATCTCAGCTTGAAACCCCACGAAAAACAAGATATCGCAGGTTCTGCATATCAAACGCACTATGAAGTGGTGATAACACCGGATAAGGTTTTTCTCGCATTAACTAGCTCGAAAAGAGCGATCTCGATGTTTCAGCATACTTCGGACAGAAGTCTCACCATGATTATCGCAGAAAATGCATATCTCAGCTTGAAACCACACGAAAACCAAGATATCGCCGGTTCTGCATATCATACGCACTGTGGAGTGGTGAAAACACCAGATAACGTGTTTCTCGCATTAAATAGCTCGAAACGAGCGATCTCGATGGTTAAGCATACTTCGGACAGAAGTCTCACCAAGATTATCGTAAAAAATGCATATCTCAGCTTGAAACCCCACGAAAACCAAGATATCGCTGGTTCTGCATATCAAACGCACTGTGGGGTGCTGAAAACACCAGATGACGTGTTTGTCGCATTAAATAGCTCGAATAGAGCGATATCGATGATTCTGCATACTTCGGACAGAAGTCTCACCAAGATGATCGTAAAAAATGCATATCTCAGCATGAAACCCCACGAAAACCAAGATATCGCTGGTACTGCATATCAAACGCACTGTGGAGTGGTGAAAACCACAGAAAACGTGTTTCTCGCACTAACCAGCTCGAAAAGAGCGATCTCGATTATTCAGCATACTTCGGACAGAAGTCTCACCAAGATTATCGCAGAAAATGCATATCTCAGCTTGAAACCCTACGAAAACCAAGATATCGCCGGTTCTGCATAAGAAACGCACTGTGGAGTAGTGAAAACACCGGATAAGGTTCTTCTTGCATTAACTAGCTCGAAAAGAGCGATCTCGATGTTTCAGCATACTTCGGACAGAAGTCTCACCAAGATTATCGCAGAAAATGCATATCTCAGCTTGAAACCACACGAAAACCAAGATATCGCCGGTTCTGCATATCATACGCACTGTGGAGTGGTGAAAACACCAGATAACGTGTTTCTCGCATTAAATAGCTCGAAACGAGCGATCTCGATGGTTAAGCATACTTCGGACAGAAGTCTCACCAAGATTATCGTAAAAAATGCATATCTCAGCTTGAAACCCCACGAAAACCAAGATATCGCTGGTTCTGCATATCAAACGCACTGTAGGGTGCTGAAAACACCAGATAACGTGTTTGTCGCATTAAATAGCTCGAATAGAGCGATATCGATGATTCTGCATACTTCGGACAGAAGTCTCACCAAGATGATCGTAAAAAATGCATATCTCAGCATGAAACCCCACGAAAACCAAGATATCGCCGGTTCTGCATATCATACGTACTGCGGAGTGGTGAAAACACCAGAAAACGTGTTTCTCGCACTAACTAGCTCGAAAAGAGCGATCTCGATGATTCAGCATACTTCGGACAGAAGTCTCACCAAGATTATCGCAGAAAATGCATATCTCAGCTTGAAACCCCACGAAAACCAAGATATTGCCGGTTCTGCATATCAAACGCACTGTGGAGTGGTGAAAACACCAGAAAACGTGTTTCGTGCATTAAGTAGCTCTCAAAGAGCGATGTAGATGATTCTGCATGCTTCTGATAAAAGACCCACCAAGATTATCGCAGAAAATGCATATCTCAGCTGGAAACACCACGAAAATCAAGATATCGCCTGTTCTGCATATCAAACGCACTGTGGAGTAGTGAAAACACCAGAAAACGTGTTTCGTGCATTAAGTAGCTCGAAAAGAGCGTTCTCGAAGATTCTGCATACTTCTGACAGAAGTCTCACCAACATTATCGTAGAAAATGCATATCTCAGCTGAAAACACCACGAAAACCAAGATATCGCCGGTTCTGCATATCAAACGTACTGTGGAGTGGTGAAAACACCAGAAAACGTGTTTCCTGCATTAAGTAGCTCGAAAAGAGCGATCTAGATGATTCCGCATACTTTTGACTTAATTCTAACCAATATTATCGTAGAAAATGCATATCTCAGCTGAAAACCCCACGAAAACCAAGTTATCGGCGTCTCTACATATCAAACGCACTGTGGAGTGGTCAAAACACAAGCTAACGTGTTTCTCGCATTAAATAGCTCGAAAAGTGCGATCTCGAAGGTTCTGCATACTTCTGACAGAAGTCTCACCAGGATTATCGTAGAAAATGCATATCTCAGCTTGAAACCCGGCCGAAACCAAGATATCTCCGGTTCTGCATGTCAAACGTACGGCGGAGTGGTGAAAACACCAGAAAACGTGTTTCTCGCACTAACTAGCTCGAAAAGAGCGATCTCGATGATTCAGCATACTTCGGACAGAAGTCTCACCAAGATTATCGCAGAAAATGCATATCTCAGCTTGAAACCCCACGAAAACCAAGATATCGCCGGTTCTGCATATCAAACGCACTGTGGAGTGGTGAAAACACCAGAAAACGTGTTTCGTGCATTAAGTAGCTCTCAAAGAGCGATGTAGATGATTCTGCATACTTCTGATAAAAGACCCACCAAGATTATCGCAGAAAATGCATATCTCAGCTGGAAACACCACGAAAATCAAGATATCGCCTGTTCTGCATATCAAACGCACTGTGGAGTAGTGAAAACAACCAGAGAACGTGTTTCTCGCATTAAATAGCTCGAAAAGAGCGATCTCGATGATTCAGCATACTTCGGACAGAAGTCTCACCAAGATTATCGTAGAAAAGCATATCTCAGCTTGAAACCCGACGAAAACCGAGTTATCTCCGGTTCTGCACATCAAACGTACCGTGGAGTGGTGAAAACACCAGAAAACGTGTTACGCGCATTACGTAGCTCGAAAAGAGCGTTCTCGAAGATTCTGCATACTTCTGACAGAAGTCTCACCAGGATTATCGTAGAAAATGCATATCTCAGCTTGAAAACCTGACCGAAACCAAGATATCTCCGGTTCTGCATGTCAAACGTACTGTGGAGAGGTGAAAACACCAGAAAACGTGTTTCGTGCATTAAGTAGCTCGAAAAGAGCGATCTAGATGATTCTGCATACTTCTGACAAAAGACCCACCAAGATTATCGCAGAAAATGCATATCTCAGCTGGAAACACCACGAAAATCAAGATATCGCCTGTTCTGCATATCAAACGCACTAGTGGAGTGGTGAAAACAACCAGAGAACGTGTTCCTCGCATTAAATAGCTCGAAAAGAGCGATCTCGATGATTCAGCATACTTCGGACAGAAGTCTGACCAAGATTATCGCAGGAAATGCATATCTCAGCTTGAAACACCACGAAAACCAAGATATCTCCGGTTCCTCATATCCAACGAACTGTGGAGTGGTTGAAACCCCAGAAAACGAGTTTCTCGCATTAATTAGCTCGAAAAGAGCGCTCTCGACGTTTCTGCATACTTCGGACAGATGTTTCACCAAGATTATCGTAGAAAATGCATATCTCAGCTTGAAACCCGACGAAAACCAAAATATCGCCGGTTCTGCATATCAAACGCACTATGAAGTGGTGATAACACCGGATAAGGTTTTTGTCGCATTAACTAGCTCGAAAAGAGCGATCTCGATGTTTCAGCATACTTCGGACAGAAGTCTCACCAAGATTATCGCAGAAAATGCATATCTCAGCTTGAAACCCCACGAAAACCAAGATATCGCCGGTTCTGCATATCATACGCACTGTGGAGTGGTGAAAACACCAGATAACGTGTTTCGTGCATTAAGTAGCTCGAAAAGAGCGATCTCGATGTTTCAGCATACTTCGGACAGAAGTCTCACCAAGATTATCGCAGAAAATGCATATCTCAGCTTGAAACCCCACGAAAACCAAGATATCGCCGGTTCTGCGTATCATACGCACTGTGGAGTGGTGAAAACACCAGATAACGTGTTTCTCGCATTAAATAGCTCGAAAAGAGCGTTCTCGAAGATCCTGCATACTTCTGACAGAAGTCTCACCAGGATTATCGTAGAAAATGCATATCTCAGCTTGAAACCCGGCCGAAACCAAGATATCTCCGGTTCTGCATGTCAAACGTACTGTGGAGTGGTGAAAACACCAGAAAACGTGTTTCGTGCATTAAGTAGCTCGAAAAGAGCGTTCTCGAAGATTCTGCATACTTCGGACAGATGTTTCACCAAGATTATCGTAGAAAATGCATATCTCAGCTTGAAACACGACCGAAACCAAGATATCTCCGGTTCTGCATTTCAAACGTACTGCGGAGTGGTGAAAACACCAGAAAACGTGTTTCGTGCATTAAGTAGCTCGAAAAGAGCGATCTAGATGATTCTGCATTCTTCTGACAAAAGACCCACCAAGATTATCGCAGAAAATACAAATCTCAGCTTGAAACCCCACGAAAACCAAGATATGTACTGTTCTGCATATCAAACGCACTGTGGAGTGGTGAAAACACCAGATAACGTGTTTCTCGCACTAACTAGCTCGAAAAGAGCGATCTCGATGATTCAGCATACTTCCGACAGAAGTCTCACCAAGATTATCGCAGAAAATGCATATCTCAGCTTGAAACCCCACGAAAACCAAGATATCGCCGGTTCTGCATATCAAACGCACTGTGGAGTGGTGAAAACACCAGAAAACGTGTTTCGTGCATTAAGTAGCTCGAAAAGAGCGATGTAGATGATTCTGCATACTTCTGATAAAAGACCCACCAAGATTGTCGCAGAAAATGCATATCTCAGCTGGAAGCACCACGAAAATCAAGATATCGCCTGTTCTGCATATCAAACGCACTGTGGAGTGGTGAAAACAACCAGAGAACGTGTTTCTCGCATTAAATAGCTTGAAAAGAGCGATCTCGATGATTCAGCATACTTCGGACAGAAGTCTCACCAAGATTATCGTAGAAAATGCATATCTCAGCTTGAAACCCGACGAAAACCGAGTTATCTCCGGTTCTGCACATCAAACGTACCGTGGAGTGGTGAAAACACCAGAAAACGTGTTACGCGCATTACGTAGCTCGAAAAGAGCGTTCTCGAAGATTCTGCATACTTCTGACAGAAGTCTCACCAGGATTATCGCAGAAAATGCGTATCTCAGCTGGAAACACCACGAAAACCAAGATATCTGCTGTTCTGCATATCCAACGAACTGTGGAGTGGTGAAAACCACAGAAAACGTGTTTCTCGCACTAACCAGCTCGAAAAGAGCGATCTCGATTATTCAGCATACTTCGGACAGAAGTCTCACCAAGATTATCGCAGAAAATGCATATCTCAGCTTGAAACCCCACGAAAACCAAGATATCGCCGGTTCTGCATATCAAACGCACTGTGGAGTAGTGAAAACACCGGATAAGGTTCTTCTTGCATTAACTAGCTCGAAAAGAGCGATCTCGATGTTTCAGCATACTTCGGACAGAAGTCTCACCAAGATTATCGCAGAAAATGCATATCTCAGCTTGAAACCCCACGAAAACCAAGATATCGCCGGTTCTGCGTATCATACGCACTGTGGAGTGGTGAAAACACCAGATAACGTGTTTCTCGCATTAAATAGCTCGAAAAGAGCGTTCTCGAAGATCCTGCATACTTCTGACAGAAGTCTCACCAGGATTATCGTAGAAAATTCATATCTCAGCTTGAAACCCGGCCGAAACCAAGATATCTCCGGTTCTGCATGTCAAACGTACTGTGGAGTGGTGAAATCACCAGAAAACGTGTTTCGTGCATTAAGTAGCTCGAAAAGAGCGTTCTCGAAGATTCTGCATACTTCGGACAGATGTTTCACCAAGATTATCGTAGAAAATGCATATCTCAGCTTGAAACCCGACCGAAACCAAGATATCTCCGGTTCTGCATTTCAAACGTACTGCGGAGTGGTGAAAACACCAGAAAACGTGTTTCGTGCATTAAGTAACTCGAAAAGAGCGATCTAGATGATTCTGCATTCTTCTGACAAAAGACCCACCAAGATTATCGCAGAAAATACAAATCTCAGCTTGAAACCCCACGAAAACCAAGATATGTACTGTTCTGCATATCAAACGCACTGTGGAGTGGTGAAAACACCAGATAACGTGTTTCTCGCACTAACTAGCTCGAAAAGAGCGATCTCGATGATTCAGCATACTTCCGACAGAAGTCTCACCAAGATTATCGCAGAAAATGCATATCTCAGCTTGAAACCCCACGAAAACCAAGATATCGCCGGTTCTGCATATCAAACGCACTGTGGAGTGGTGAAAACACCAGAAAACGTGTTTCGTGCATTAAGTAGCTCGAAAAGAGCGATGTAGATGATTCTGCATACTTCTGATAAAAGACCCACCAAGATTGTCGCAGAAAATGCATATCTCAGCTGGAAGCACCACGAAAATCAAGATATCGCCTGTTCTGCATATCAAACGCACTGTGGAGTGGTGAAAACAACCAGAGAACGTGTTTCTCGCATTAAATAGCTTGAAAAGAGCGATCTCGATGATTCAGCATACTTCGGACAGAAGTCTCACCAAGATTATCGTAGAAAATGCATATCTCAGCTTGAAACCCGACGAAAACCGAGTTATCTCCGGTTCTGCACATCAAACGTACCGTGGAGTGGTGAAAACACCAGAAAACGTGTTACGCGCATTACGTAGCTCGAAAAGAGCGTTCTCGAAGATTCTGCATACTTCTGACAGAAGTCTCACCAGGATTATCGCAGAAAATGCGTATCTCAGCTGGAAACACCACGAAAACCAAGATATCTGCTGTTCTGCATATCCAACGAACTGTGGAGTGGTGAAAACCACAGAAAACGTGTTTCTCGCACTAACCAGCTCGAAAAGAGCGATCTCGATTATTCAGCATACTTCGGACAGAAGTCTCACCAAGATTATCGCAGAAAATGCATATCTCAGCTTGAAACCCCACGAAAACCAAAATATCGCCGGTTCTGCATATCAAACCAACTGTAGAGTGGTGAAAACACCAGATAACGTGTTTCTCGCATTAAATAGCTCGAAAAGTGCGATCTCGATGATTCTGCATACTTCTAACAGAAGTCTCACCAAGATTATCGCAGAAAATGCATATCTCAGCTTGAAACCCAACGAAAAACAAGATATCGCAGGTTCTGCATATCAAACGCACTATGAAGTGGTGATAACACCGGATAAGGTTTTTCTCGCATTAACTAGCTCGAAAAGAGCGATCTCGATGTTTCAGCATACTTCGGACAGAAGTCTCACCATGATTATCGCAGAAAATGCATATCTCAGCTTGAAACCACACGAAAACCAAGATATCGCCGGTTCTGCATATCATACGCACTGTGGAGTGGTGAAAACACCAGATAACGTGTTTCTCGCATTAAATAGCTCGAAACGAGCGATCTCGATGGTTAAGCATACTTCGGACAGAAGTCTCACCAAGATTATCGTAAAAAATGCATATCTCAGCTTGAAACCCCACGAAAACCAAGATATCGCTGGTTCTGCATATCAAACGCACTGTGGGGTGCTGAAAACACCAGATAACGTGTTTGTCGCATTAAATAGCTCGAATAGAGCGATATCGATGATTCTGCATACTTCGGACAGAAGTCTCACCAAGATGATCGTAAAAAATGCATATCTCAGCATGAAACCCCACGAAAACCAAGATATCGCTGGTACTGCATATCAAACGCACTGTGGAGTGGTGAAAACCACAGAAAACGTGTTTCTCGCACTAACCAGCTCGAAAAGAGCGATCTCGATTATTCAGCATACTTCGGACAGAAGTCTCACCAAGATTATCGCAGAAAATGCATATCTCAGCTTGAAACCCTACGAAAACCAAGATATCGCCGGTTCTGCATATCAAACGCACTGTGGAGTAGTGAAAACACCGGATAAGGTTCTTCTTGCATTAACTAGCTCGAAAAGAGCGATCTCGATGTTTCAGCATACTTCGGACAGAAGTCTCACCAAGATTATCGCAGAAAATGCATATCTCAGCTTGAAACCACACGAAAACCAAGATATCGCCGGTTCTGCATATCATACGCACTGTGGAGTGGTGAAAACACCAGATAACGTGTTTGTCGCATTAAATAGCTCGAATAGAGCGATATCGATGATTCTGCATACTTCGGACAGAAGTCTCACCAAGATGATCGTAAAAAATGCATATCTCAGCTTGAAACCCCACGAAAACCAAGATATCGCCGGTTCTGCATATCATACGTACTGCGGAGTGGTGAAAACACCAGAAAACGTGTTTCTCGCACTAACTAGCTCGAAAAGAGCGATCTCGATGATTCAGCATACTTCGGACAGAAGTCTCACCAAGATTATCGCAGAAAATGCATATCTCAGCTTGAAACCCCACGAAAACCAAGATATCGCCGGTTCTGCATATCAAACGCACTGTGGAGTGGTGAAAACATCAGAAAACGTGTTTCGTGCATTAAGTAGCTCTCAAAGAGCGATGTAGATGATTCTGCATGCTTCTGATAAAAGACCCACCAAGATTATCGCAGAAAATGCATATCTCAGCTGGAAACACCACGAAAATCAAGATATCGCCTGTTCTGCATATCAAACGCACTGTGGAGTAGTGAAAACACCAGAAAACGTGTTTCGTGCATTAAGTAGCTCGAAAAGAGCGTTCTCGAAGATTCTGCATACTTCTGACAGAAGTCTCACCAACATTATCGTAGAAAATGCATATCTCAGCTGAAAACACCACGAAAACCAAGATATCGCCGGTTCTGCATATCAAACGTACTGTGGAGTGGTGAAAACACCAGAAAACGTGTTTCCTGCATTAAGTAGCTCGAAAAGAGCGATCTAGATGATTCCGCATACTTCTGACTTAATTCTAACCAATATTATCGTAGAAAATGCATATCTCAGCTGAAAACCCCACGAAAACCAAGTTATCGGCGTCTCTACATATCAAACGCACTGTGGAGTGGTCAAAACACAAGCTAACGTGTTTCTCGCATTAAATAGCTCGAAAAGTGCGATCTCGAAGGTTCTGCATACTTCTGACAGAAGTCTCACCAAGATTATCGCAGAAAATGCATATCTCAGCTTGAAACCCCACGAAAACCAAGATATCTCCGGTTCTGCACATCAAACGTACCGTGGAGTGGTGAAAACACCAGAAAACGTGTTACGCGCATTACGTAGCTCGAAAAGAGCGTTCTCGAAGATTCTGCATACTTCTGACAGAAGTCTCACCAGGATTATCGTAGAAAATGCATATCTCAGCTTGAAAACCCGACCGAAACCAAGATATCTCCGGTTCTGCATGTCAAACGTACTGTGGAGAGGTGAAAACACCAGAAAACGTGTTTCGTGCATTAAGTAGCTCGAAAAGAGCGATCTAGATGATTCTGCATACTTCTGACAAAAGACCCACCAAGATTATCGCAGAAAATGCATATCTCAGCTGGAAACACCACGAAAATCAAGATATCGCCTGTTCTGCATATCAAACGCACTAGTGGAGTGGTGAAAACAACCAGAGAACGTGTTCCTCGCATTAAATAGCTCGAAAAGAGCGATCTCGATGATTCAGCATACTTCGGACAGAAGTCTGACCAAGATTATCGCAGGAAATGCATATCTCAGCTTGAAACACCACGAAAACCAAGATATCTCCGGTTCCTCATATCCAACGAACTGTGGAGTGGTTGAAACCCCAGAAAACGAGTTTCTCGCATTAATTAGCTCGAAAAGAGCGCTCTCGACGTTTCTGCATACTTCGCACAGATGTTTCACCAAGATTATCGTAGAAAATGCATATCTCAGCTTGAAACCCGACGAAAACCAAAATATCGCCGGTTCTGCATATCAAACGCACTATGAAGTGGTGATAACACCGGATAAGGTTTTTGTCGCATTAACTAGCTCGAAAAGAGCGATCTCGATGTTTCAGCATACTTCGGACAGAAGTCTCACCAAGATTATCGCAGAAAATGCATATCTCAGCTTGAAACCCCACGAAAACCAAGATATCGCCGGTTCTGCATATCATACGCACTGTGGAGTGGTGAAAACACCAGATAACGTGTTTCGTGCATTAAGTAGCTCGAAAAGAGCGATCTCGATGTTTCAGCATACTTCGGACAGAAGTCTCACCAAGATTATCGCAGAAAATGCATATCTCAGCTTGAAACCCCACGAAAACCAAGATATCGCCGGTTCTGCGTATCATACGCACTGTGGAGTGGTGAAAACACCAGATAACGTGTTTCTCGCATTAAATAGCTCGAAAAGAGCGTTCTCGAAGATCCTGCATACTTCTGACAGAAGTCTCACCAGGATTATCGTAGAAAATGCATATCTCAGCTTGAAACCCGGCCGAAACCAAGATATCTCCGGTTCTGCATGTCAAACGTACTGTGGAGTGGTGAAAACACCAGAAAACGTGTTTCGTGCATTAAGTAGCTCGAAAAGAGCGTTCTCGAAGATTCTGCATACTTCGGACAGATGTTTCACCAAGATTATCGTAGAAAATGCATATCTCAGCTTGAAACCCGACCGAAACCAAGATATCTCCGGTTCTGCATTTCAAACGTACTGCGGAGTGGTGAAAACACCAGAAAACGTGTTTCGTGCATTAAGTAGCTCGAAAAGAGCGATCTAGATGATTCTGCATTCTTCTGACAAAAGACCCACCAAGATTATCGCAGAAAATACAAATCTCATCTTGAAACCCCACGAAAACCAAGATATGTACTGTTCTGCATATCAAACGCACTGTGGAGTGGTGAAAACACCAGATAACGTGTTTCTCGCACTAACTAGCTCGAAAAGAGCGATCTCGATGATTCAGCATACTTCCGACAGAAGTCTCACCAAGATTATCGCAGAAAATGCATATCTCAGCTTGAAACCCCACGAAAACCAAGATATCGCCGGTTCTGCATATCAAACGCACTGTGGAGTGGTGAAAACACCAGAAAACGTGTTTCGTGCATTAAGTAGCTCGAAAAGAGCGATGTAGATGATTCTGCATACTTCTGATAAAAGACCCACCAAGATTGTCGCAGAAAATGCATATCTCAGCTGGAAGCACCACGAAAATCAAGATATCGCCTGTTCTGCATATCAAACGCACTGTGGAGTGGTGAAAACAACCAGAGAACGTGTTTCTCGCATTAAATAGCTTGAAAAGAGCGATCTCGATGATTCAGCATACTTCGGACAGAAGTCTCACCAAGATTATCGTAGAAAATGCATATCTCAGCTTGAAACCCGACGAAAACCGAGTTATCTCCGGTTCTGCACATCAAACGTACCGTGGAGTGGTGAAAACACCAGAAAACGTGTTACGCGCATTACGTAGCTCGAAAAGAGCGTTCTCGAAGATTCTGCATACTTCTGACAGAAGTCTCACCAGGATTATCGCAGAAAATGCGTATCTCAGCTGGAAACACCACGAAAACCAAGATATCTGCTGTTCTGCATATCCAACGAACTGTGGAGTGGTGAAAACCACAGAAAACGTGTTTCTCGCACTAACCAGCTCGAAAAGAGCGATCTCGATTATTCAGCATACTTCGGACAGAAGTCTCACCAAGATGATCGTAAGAAATGCATATCTCAGCATGAAACCCCACGAAAACCAAGATATCGCCGGTTCTGCATATCAAACGCACTGTGGAGTGGTGAAAACACCAGAAAACGTGTTTCGTGCATTAAGTAGCTCGAAAAGAGCGATGTAGATGATTCTGCATACTTCTGATAAAAGACCCACCAAGATTGTCGCAGAAAATGCATATCTCAGCTGGAAGCACCACGAAAATCAAGATATCGCCTGTTCTGCATATCAAACGCACTGTGGAGTGGTGAAAACAACCAGAGAACGTGTTTCTCGCATTAAATAGCTTGAAAAGAGCGATCTCGATGATTCAGCATACTTCGGACAGAAGTCTCACCAAGATTATCGTAGAAAATGCATATCTCAGCTTGAAACCCCACGAAAACCAAGATATCGCCGGTTCTGCATATCAAACGCACTGTGGAGTGGTGAAAACATCAGAAAACGTGTTTCGTGCATTAAGTAGCTCTCAAAGAGCGATGTAGATGATTCTGCATGCTTCTGATAAAAGACCCACCAAGATTATCGCAGAAAATGCATATCTCAGCTGGAAACACCACGAAAATCAAGATATCGCCTGTTCTGCATATCAAACGCACTGTGGAGTAGTGAAAACACCAGAAAACGTGTTTCGTGCATTAAGTAGCTCGAAAAGAGCGTTCTCGAAGATTCTGCATACTTCTGACAGAAGTCTCACCAACATTATCGTAGAAAATGCATATCTCAGCTGAAAACACCACGAAAACCAAGATATCGCCGGTTCTGCATATCAAACGTACTGTGGAGTGGTGAAAACACCAGAAAACGTGTTTCCTGCATTAAGTAGCTCGAAAAGAGCGATCTAGATGATTCCGCATACTTCTGACTTAATTCTAACCAATATTATCGTAGAAAATGCATATCTCAGCTGAAAACCCCACGAAAACCAAGTTATCGGCGTCTCTACATATCAAACGCACTGTGGAGTGGTCAAAACACAAGCTAACGTGTTTCTCGCATTAAATAGCTCGAAAAGTGCGATCTCGAAGGTTCTGCATACTTCTGACAGAAGTCTCACCAGGATTATCGTAGAAAATGCATATCTCAGCTTGAAACCCGGCCGAAACCAAGATATCTCCGGTTCTGCATGTCAAACGTACTGCGGAGTGGTGAAAACACCAGAAAACGTGTTTCTCGCACTAACTAGCTCGAAAAGAGCGATCTCGATGATTCAGCATACTTCGGACAGAAGTCTCACCAAGATTATCGCAGAAAATGCATATCTCAGCTTGAAACCCCACGAAAACCAAGATATCGCCGGTTCTGCATATCAAACGCACTGTGGAGTGGTGAAAACACCAGAAAACGTGTTTCGTGCATTAAGTAGCTCTCAAAGAGCGATGTAGATGATTCTGCATACTTCTGATAAAAGACCCACCAAGATTATCGCAGAAAATGCATATCTCACCTGGAAACACCACGAAAATCAAGATATCGCCTGTTCTGCATATCAAACGCACTGTGGAGTAGTGAAAACAACCAGAGAACGTGTTTCTCGCATTAAATAGCTCGAAAAGAGCGATCTCGATGATTCAGCATACTTCGGACAGAAGTCTCACCAAGATTATCGTAGAAAAGCATATCTCAGCTTGAAACCCGACGAAAACCGAGTTATCTCCGGTTCTGCACATCAAACGTACCGTGGAGTGGTGAAAACACCAGAAAACGTGTTACGCGCATTACGTAGCTCGAAAAGAGCGTTCTCGAAGATTCTGCATACTTCTGACAGAAGTCTCACCAGGATTATCGTAGAAAATGCATATCTCAGCTTGAAAACCCGACCGAAACCAAGATATCTCCGGTTCTGCATGTCAAACGTACTGTGGAGAGGTGAAAACACCAGAAAACGTGTTTCGTGCATTAAGTAGCTCGAAAAGAGCGATCTAGATGATTCTGCATACTTCTGACAAAAGACCCACCAAGATTATCGCAGAAAATGCATATCTCAGCTGGAAACACCACGAAAATCAAGATATCGCCTGTTCTGCATATCAAACGCACTAGTGGAGTGGTGAAAACAACCAGAGAACGTGTTCCTCGCATTAAATAGCTCGAAAAGAGCGATCTCGAAGATTCAGCATACTTCGGACAGAAGTCTGACCAAGATTATCGCAGGAAATGCATATCTCAGCTTGAAACACCACGAAAACCAAGATATCTCCGGTTCCTCATATCCAACGAACTGTGGAGTGGTTGAAACCCCAGAAAACGAGTTTCTCGCATTAATTAGCTCGAAAAGAGCGCTCTCGACGTTTCTGCATACTTCGGACAGATGTTTCACCAAGATTATCGTAGAAAATGCATATCTCAGCTTGAAACCCGACGAAAACCAAAATATCGCCGGTTCTGCATATCAAACGCACTATGAAGTGGTGATAACACCGGATAAGGTTTTTGTCGCATTAACTAGCTCGAAAAGAGCGATCTCGATGTTTCAGCATACTTCGGACAGAAGTCTCACCAAGATTATCGCAGAAAATGCATATCTCAGCTTGAAACCCCACGAAAACCAAGATATCGCCGGTTCTGCATATCATACGCACTGTGGAGTGGTGAAAACACCAGATAACGTGTTTCGTGCATTAAGTAGCTCGAAAAGAGCGATCTCGATGTTTCAGCATACTTCGGACAGAAGTCTCACCAAGATTATCGCAGAAAATGCATATCTCAGCTTGAAACCCCACGAAAACCAAGATATCGCCGGTTCTGCGTATCATACGCACTGTGGAGTGGTGAAAACACCAGATAACGTGTTTCTCGCATTAAATAGCTCGAAAAGAGCGTTCTCGAAGATCCTGCATACTTCTGACAGAAGTCTCACCAGGATTATCGTAGAAAATGCATATCTCAGCTTGAAACCCGGCCGAAACCAAGATATCTCCGGTTCTGCATGTCAAACGTACTGTGGAGTGGTGAAAACACCAGAAAACGTGTTTCGTGCATTAAGTAGCTCGAAAAGAGCGTTCTCGAAGATTCTGCATACTTCGGACAGATGTTTCACCAAGATTATCGTAGAAAATGCATATCTCAGCTTGAAACCCGACCGAAACCAAGATATCTCCGGTTCTGCATTTCAAACGTACTGCGGAGTGGTGAAAACACCAGAAAACGTGTTTCGTGCATTAAGTAGCTCGAAAAGAGCGATCTAGATGATTCTGCATTCTTCTGACAAAAGACCCACCAAGATTATCGCAGAAAATACAAATCTCAGCTTGAAACCCCACGAAAACCAAGATATGTACTGTTCTGCATATCAAACGCACTGTGGAGTGGTGAAAACACCAGATAACGTGTTTCTCGCACTAACTAGCTCGAAAAGAGCGATCTCGATGATTCAGCATACTTCCGACAGAAGTCTCACCAAGATTATCGCAGAAAATGCATATCTCAGCTTGAAACCCCACGAAAACCAAGATATCGCCGGTTCTGCATATCAAACGCACTGTGGAGTGGTGAAAACACCAGAAAACGTGTTTCGTGCATTAAGTAGCTCGAAAAGAGCGATGTAGATGATTCTGCATACTTCTGATAAAAGACCCACCAAGATTGTCGCAGAAAATGCATATCTCAGCTGGAAGCACCACGAAAATCAAGATATCGCCTGTTCTGCATATCAAACGCACTGTGGAGTGGTGAAGACAACCAGAGAACGTGTTTCTCGCATTAAATAGCTTGAAAAGAGCGATCTCGATGATTCAGCATACTTCGGACAGAAGTCTCACCAAGATTATCGTAGAAAATGCATATCTCAGCTTGAAACCCGACGAAAACCGAGTTATCTCCGGTTCTGCACATCAAACGTACCGTGGAGTGGTGAAAACACCAGAAAACGTGTTACGCGCATTACGTAGCTCGAAAAGAGCGTTCTCGAAGATTCTGCATACTTCTGACAGAAGTCTCACCAGGATTATCGCAGAAAATGCGTATCTCAGCTGGAAACACCACGAAAACCAAGATATCTGCTGTTCTGCATATCCAACGAACTGTGGAGTGGTGAAAACCACAGAAAACGTGTTTCTCGCACTAACTAGCTCGAAAAGAGCGATCTCGATTATTCAGCATACTTCGGACAGAAGTCTCACCAAGATTATCGCAGAAAATGCATATCTCAGCTTGAAACCCCACGAAAACCAAGATATCGCCGGTTCAGCATATCAAACGCACTGTGGAGTAGTGAAAACACCGGATAAGGTTCTTCTTGCATTAACTAGCTCGAAAAGAGCGATCTCGATGTTTCAGCATACTTCGGACAGAAGTCTCACCAAGATTATCGCAGAAAATGCATATCTCAGCTTGAAACCCCACGAAAACCAAGATATCGCCGGTTCTGCGTATCATACGCACTGTGGAGTGGTGAAAACACCAGATAACGTGTTTCTCGCATTAAATAGCTCGAAAAGAGCGTTCTCGAAGATCCTGCATACTTCTGACAGAAGTCTCACCAGGATTATCGTAGAAAATGCATATCTCAGCTTGAAACCCGGCCGAAACCAAGATATCTCCGGTTCTGCATGTCAAACGTACTGTGGAGTGGTGAAAACACCAGATAACGTGTTTCTCGCATTAAATAGCTCGAAAAGTGCGATCTCGATGATTCTGCATACTTCTAACAGAAGTCTCACCAAGATTATCGCAGAAAATGCATATCTCAGCTTGACACCCCACGAAAAACAAGATATCGCAGGTTCTGCATATCAAACGCACTATGAAGTGGTGATAACACGGGATAAGGTTTTTCTCGCATTAACTAGCTCGAAAAGAGCGATCTCGATGTTTCAGCATACTTCGGACAGAAGTCTCACCATGATTATCGCAGAAAATGCATATCTCAGCTTGAAACCACACGAAAACCAAGATATCGCCGGTTCTGCATATCATACGCACTGTGGAGTGGTGAAAACACCAGATAACGTGTTTCTCGCATTAAATAGCTCGAAACGAGCGATCTCGATGGTTAAGCATACTTCGGACAGAAGTCTCACCAAGATTATCGTAAAAAATGCATATCTCAGCTTGAAACCCCACGAAAACCAAGATATCGCTGGTTCTGCATATCAAACGCACTGTGGGGTGCTGAAAACACCAGATAACGTGTTTGTCGCATTAAATAGCTCGAATAGAGCGATATCGATGATTCTGCATACTTCGGACAGAAGTCTCACCAAGATGATCGTAAAAAATGCATATCTCAGCATGAAACCCCACGAAAACCAAGATATCGCTGGTACTGCATATCAAACGCACTGTGGAGTGGTGAAAACCACAGAAAACGTGTTTCTCGCACTAACCAGCTCGAAAAGAGCGATCTCGATTATTCAGCATACTTCGGACAGAAGTCTCACCAAGATTATCGCAGAAAATGCATATCTCAGCTTGAAACCCTACGAAAACCAAGATATCGCCGGTTCTGCATATCAAACGCACTGTGGAGTAGTGAAAACACCGGATAAGGTTCTTCTTGCATTAACTAGCTCGAAAAGAGCGATCTCGATGTTTCAGCATACTTCGGACAGAAGTCTCACCAAGATTATCGCAGAAAATGCATATCTCAGCTTGAAACCACACGAAAACCAAGATATCGCCGGTTCTGCATATCATACGCACTGTGGAGTGGTGAAAACACCAGATAACGTGTTTCTCGCATTAAATAGCTCGAAACGAGCGATCTCGATGGTTAAGCATACTTCGGACAGAAGTCTCACCAAGATTATCGTAAAAAATGCATATCTCAGCTTGAAACCCCACGAAAACCAAGATATCGCTGGTTCTGCATATCAAACGCACTGTGGGGTGCTGAAAACACCAGATAACGTGTTTGTCGCATTAAATAGCTCGAATAGAGCGATATCGATGATTCTGCATACTTCGGACAGAAGTCTCACCAAGATTATCGCAGAAAATGCATATCTCAGCTGAAAACACCACGAAAATCAAGATATCGCCGGTTCTGCATATCAAACGTACTGTGGAGTGGTGAAAACACCAGAAAACGTGTTTCCTGCATTAAGTAGCTCGAAAAGAGCGATCTAGATGATTCCGCATACTTCTGACTTAATTCTCACCAAGATTATCGCAGAAAATGCATATCTCAGCTTGAAACCCCACGAAAACCAAGATATCGCCGGTTCTGCATATCAAACGCACTGTGGAGTAGTGAAAACACCAGAAAAAGTGTTTCGTGCATTAAGTAGCTCTCAAAGAGCGATGTAGATGATTCTGCATACTTCTGATAAAAGACCCACCAAGATTATCGCAGAAAATGCATATCTCAGCTGGACACAACACGAAAATCAAGATATCGCCTGTTCTGCATATCAAACGCACTGTGGAGTAGTGAAAACAACCAGAGAACGTGTTTCTCGCATTAAATAGCTCGAAAAGAGCGATCTCGATGATTCAGCATACTTCGGACAGAAGTCTCACCAAGATTATCGTAGAAAAGCATATCTCAGCTTGAAACCCGACGAAAACCGAGTTATCTCCGGTTCTGCACATCAAACGTACCGTGGAGTGGTGAAAACACCAGAAAACGTGTTACGCGCATTACGTAGCTCGAAAAGAGCGTTCTCGAAGATTCTGCATACTTCTGACAGAAGTCTCACCAGGATTATCGTAGAAAATGCATATCTCAGCTTGAAAACCCGACCGAAACCAAGATATCTCCGGTTCTGCATGTCAAACGTACTGTGGAGAGGTGAAAACACCAGAAAACGTGTTTCGTGCATTAAGTAGCTCGAAAAGAGCGATCTAGATGATTCTGCATACTTCTGACAAAAGACCAACCAAGATTATCGCAGAAAATGCATATCTCAGCTGGAAACACCACGAAAATCAAGATATCGCCTGTTCTGCATATCAAACGCACTGTGGAGTGGTGAAAACAACCAGAGAACGTGTTCCTCGCATTAAATAGCTCGAAAAGAGCGATCTCGATGATTCAGCATACTTCGGACAGAAGTCTGACCAAGATTATCGCAGGAAATGCATATCTCAGCTTGAAACACCACGAAAACCAAGATATCTCCGGTTCTGCATATCCAACGAACTGTGGAGTGGTGAAAACCCCAGAAAACGAGTTTCTCGCATTAATTAGCTCGAAAAGAGCGCTCTCGACGTTTCTGCATACTTCGGACAGATGTTTCACCAAGATTATCGTAGAAAATGCATATCTCAGCTTGAAACCCGACGAAAACCAAAATATCGCCGGTTCTGCATATCAAACCAACTGTGGAGTGGTGAAAACACCAGATAACGTGTTTCTCGCATTAAATAGCTCGAAAAGTGCGATCTCGATGATTCTGCATACTTCTAACAGAAGTCTGACCAAGATTATCGCAGGAAATGCATATCTCAGCTTGAAACACCACGAAAACCAAGATATCTCCGGTTCTGCATATCCAACGAACTGTGGAGTGGTGAAAACACCAGAAAACGTGTTTCGTGCATTAAGTAGCTCGAAAAGTGCGATCACGATGATTCTGCATACTTCTAACAGAAGTCACACCAAGATTATCGCAGAAAATGCATATCTCTGCTTGAAACCCCACGAAAACCAAGATATCTACTGTTCTGCATATCCAACGAACTGTGGAGTGGTCAAAACCACAGAAAACGTGTTTCTCGCACTAACCAGCTCGAAAAGAGCGATCTCGAAGGTTCTGCATACTTCTGACAGAAGTCTCACCAGGATTATCGCAGAAAATGCATATCTCAGCTTGAAACCCCACGAAAACCAAGATATCTACTGTTCTGCATATCGAACGCACTGTGGCGTGGTGAAAACACCAGAAAACGTGTTTCTCGCATTAACTAGCTCGAAAAGAGCGTTCTCGATGATTCTGCATACTTCTCATAGATGAAACACCAAGATTATCGCAGAAAATGCATATTTCAGCTGGAAACCCCACGAAAACCAAGTTATCGGCGTCTCTACATATCAAACGCACTCTGGAGTGGTCAAAACACCAGCTAACGTGTTTCTCGCATTAAATAGCTCGAAAAGTGCGATCTCGAAGGTTCTGCATACTTCTGACAGAAGTCTCACCAGGATTATCGGAGAAAATGCATATCTCAGCTTGAAACCCGGCCGAAACCAAGATATCTCCGGTTCTGCATGTCAAACGTACTGTGGAGTGGTGAAAACACCAGAAAACGTGTTTCGTGCATTAAGTAGCTCGAAAAGAGCGTTCTCGAAGATTCTGCATACTTCTGACAGAAGTCTCACCAACATTATCGTAGAAAATGCATATCTCAGCTGAAAACACCACGAAAATCAAGATATCGCCGGTTCTGCATATCAAACGTACTGTGGAGTGGTGAAAACACCAGAAAACGTGTTTCCTGCATTAAGTAGCTCGAAAAGAGCGATCTAGATGATTCCGCATACTTCTGAATTAATTCTCACCAATATTATCGTAGAAAATGCATATCTCAGCTGAAAACCCCACGAAAACCAAGTTATCGGCGTCTCTACATATCAAACGCACTGTGGAGTGGTGATAACACCGGATAAGGTTTTTCTCGCATTAACTAGCACGAAAAGAGCGATCTAGATGATTCAGCATACTTCGGACAGAAGTCTCACCAAGATTATCGCAGAAAATGCATATCTCAGCTTGAAACACCACGAAAACCAAGATATCTCCGGTTCTGCATATCCAACGAACTGTGGAGTGGTGAAAACCCCAGAAAACGAGTTTCTCGCATTAATTAGCTCGAAAAGAGCGCTCTCGACGTTTCTGCATACTTCGGACAGATGTTTCACCAAGATTATCGTAGAAAATGCATATCTCAGCTTGAAACCCGACGAAAACCAAAATATCGCCGGTTCTGCATATCAAACCAACTGTGGAGTGGTGAAAACACCAGATAACGTGTTTCTCGCATTAAATAGCTCGAAAAGTGCGATCTCGATGATTCTGCATACTTCTAACAGAAGTCTCACCAAGATTATCGCAGAAAATGCATATCTCAGCTTGAAACCCCACGAAAACCAAGATATCGCAGGTTCTGCATATCAAACGCACTGTGGAGTGGTGATAACACCGGATAAGGTTTTTCTCGCATTAACTAGCTCGAAAAAAGCGATCTCGATGTTTCAGCATACTTCGGACAGAAGTCTCACCAAGATTATCGCAGAAAATGCATATCTCAGCTTGAAACCCCACGAAAACCAAGATATCGCCGGTTCTGCATATCATACGCACTGTGGAGTGGTGAAAACACCAGATAACGTGTTTCTCGCATTAAATAGCTCGAAAAGAGCGTTCTCGAAGGTCCTGCATACTTCTGACAGAAGTCTCACCAGGATTATCGTAGAAAATGCATATCTCAGCTTGAAACCCGACCGAAACCAAGATATCGCAGGTTCTGCATATCAAACGCACTGTGGAGTGGTGATAACACCGGATAAGGTTTTTCTCGCATTAACTAGCTCGAAAAGAGCGATCTCGATGTTTCAGCATACTTCGGACAGAAGTCTCACCAAGATTATCGCAGAAAATGCATATCTCAGCTTGAAACCACACGAAAACCAAGATATCGCCGGTTCTGCATATCATACGCACTGTGGAGTGGTGAAAACACCAGATAACGTGTTTCTCGCATTAAATAGCTCGAAACGAGCGATCTCGATGGTTAAGCATACTTCGGACAGAAGTCTCACCAAGATTATCGTAAAAAATGCATATCTCAGCTTGAAACCCCACGAAAACCAATATATCGCTGGTTCTGCATATCAAACGCACTGTGGGGTGCTGAAAACACCAGATAACGTGTTTGTCGCATTAAATAGCTCGAATAGAGCGATATCGATGATTCTGCATACTTCGGACAGAAGTCTCACCAAGATGATCGCAGAAAATGCATATCTCAGCATGAAACCCCACGAAAACCAAGATATCGCTGGTACTGCATATCAAACGCACTGTGGAGTGGTGAAAACACCAGATAACGTGATTCTCGCATTAAATAGCTCGAAAAGAGCGATCTCGATGATTCTGCATACTTCGGACAGAAGTCTCACCAAGATTATCGCAGAAAATGCATATCTCAGCTTGAAACCCGACGAAAACCGAGTTATCTCCGGTTCTGCACATCAAACGTACCGTGGAGTGGTGAAAACACCAGAAAACGTGTTTCGCGCATTAAGTAGCTCGAAAAGGGCGTTCTCGAAGATTCTTCATACTTCTGACAGAAGTCTCACCAGGAATATCGCAGAAAATGCATATCTCAGCTTGAAACCCCACGAAAACCAAGATATCGCCGGTTCTGCATATCAAACGCACTGAGGAGTGGTGAAAACACCAGATAACGTGTTTCTCGCATTGAATAGCTCGAAAAGAGCGATCTAGATGATTCAGCATACTTGGGACAGAAGTCTCACCAAGCTTATCGCAGAAAATGCATATCTCAGCTTGAAACCCCACGAAAACCAAGATATCTACTGTTCTGCATATCAAACGCACTGTGGCGTTGTGAAAACACCAGAAAACGTGTTTCTCGCATTAACTAGCTCGAAAAGAGCGTTCTCGATGATTCTGCATACTTCTCATAGATGAAACACCAAGATTATCGCAGAAAATGCATATTTCAGCTGGAAACCCCACGAAAACCAAGTTATCGGCGTCTCTACATATCAAACGCACTCTGGAGTGGTCAATACACCAGCTAACGTGTTTCTCGCATTAAATAGCTCGAAAAGTGCGATCTCGAAGGTTCTGCATACTTCTGACAGAAGTCTCACCAGGATTATCGTAGAAAATGCATATCTCAGCTTGAAACCCGGCCGAAACCAAGATATATCCGGTTCTGCATGTCAAACGTACTGCGGAGTGGTGAAAACACCAGAAAACGTGTTTCTCGCACTAACTAGCTCGAAAAGAGCGATCTCGATGATTCAGCATACTTCGGACAGAAGTCTCACCAAGATTATCGCAGAAAATGCATATCTCAGCTTGAAACCCCACGAAAACCAAGATATCGCCGGTTCTGCATATCAAACGCACTGTGGAGTGGTGAAAACACCAGAAAACGTGTTTCGTGCATTAAGTAGCTCTCAAAGAGCGATGTAGATGATTCTGCATGCTTCTGATAAAAGACCCACCAAGATTATCGCAGAAAATGCATATCTCAGCTGGAAACACCACGAAAATCAAGATATCGCCTGTTCTGCATATCAAACGCACTGTGGAGTAGTGAAAACACCAGAAAACGTGTTTCGTGCATTAAGTAGCTCGAAAAGAGCGTTCTCGAAGATTCTGCATACTTCTGACAGAAGTCTCACCAACATTATCGTAGAAAATGCATATCTCAGCTGAAAACACCACGAAAATCAAGATATCGCCGGTTCTGCATATCAAACGTACTGTGGAGTGGTGAAAACACCAGAATACGTGTTTCCTGCAATAAGTAGCTCGAAAAGAGCGATCTAGATGATTCCGCATACTTCTGACTTAATTCTAACCAATATTATCGTAGAAAATGCATATCTCAGCTGAAAACCCCACGAAAACCAAGTTATCGGCGTCTCTACATATCAAACGCACTGTGGAGTGGTCAAAACACAAGCTAACGTGTTTCTCGCATTAAATAGCTCGAAAAGTGCGATCTCGAAGGTTCTGCATACTTCTGACAGAAGTCTCACCAGGATTATCGTAGAAAATGCATATCTCAGCTTGAAACCCGGCCGAAACCAAGATATCTCCGGTTCTGCATGTCAAACGTACTGCGGAGTGGTGAAAACTCCAGAAAACGTGTTTCTCGCACTAACTAGCTCGAAAAGAGCGATCTCGATGATTCAGCATACTTCGGACAGAAGTCTCACCAAGATTATCGCAGAAAATGCATATCTCAGCTTGAAACCCCACGAAAACCAAGATATCGCCGGTTCTGCATATCAAACGCACTGTGGAGTAGTGAAAACACCAGAAAACGTGTTTCGTGCATTAAGTAGCTCTCAAAGAGCGATGTAGATGATTCTGCATACTTCTGATAAAAGACCCACCAAGATTATCGCAGAAAATGCATATCTCAGCTGGACACACCACGAAAATCAAGATATCGCCTGTTCTGCATATCAAACGCACTGTGGAGTAGTGAAAACAACCAGAGAACGTGTTTCTCGCATTAAATAGCTCGAAAAGAGCGATCTCGATGATTCAGCATACTTCGGACAGAAGTCTCACCAAGATTATCGTAGAAAAGCATATCTCAGCTTGAAACCCGACGAAAACCGAGTTATCTCCGGTTCTGCACATCAAACGTACCGTGGAGTGGTGAAAACACCAGAAAACGTGTTACGCGCATTACGTAGCTCGAAAAGAGCGTTCTCGAAGATTCTGCATACTTCTGACAGAAGTCTCACCAGGATTATCGTAGAAAATGCATATCTCAGCTTGAAAACCCGACCGAAACCAAGATATCTCCGGTTCTGCATGTCAAACGTACTGTGGAGAGGTGAAAACACCAGAAAACGTGTTTCGTGCATTAAGTAGCTCGAAAAGAGCGATCTAGATGATTCTGCATACTTCTGACAAAAGACCAACCAAGATTATCGCAGAAAATGCATATCTCAGCTGGAAACACCACGAAAATCAAGATATCGCCTGTTCTGCATATCAAACGCACTGTGGAGTGGTGAAAACAACCAGAGAACGTGTTCCTCGCATTAAATAGCTCGAAAAGAGCGATCTCGATGATTCAGCATACTTCGGACAGAAGTCTGACCAAGATTATCGCAGGAAATGCATATCTCAGCTTGAAACACCACGAAAACCAAGATATCTCCGGTTCTGCATATCCAACGAACTGTGGAGTGGTGAAAACCCCAGAAAACGAGTTTCTCGCATTAATTAGCTCGAAAAGAGCGCTCTCGACGTTTCTGCATACTTCGGACAGATGTTTCACCAAGATTATCGTAGAAAATGCATATCTCAGCTTGAAACCCGACGAAAACCAAAATATCGCCGGTTCTGCATATCAAACCAACTGTGGAGTGGTGAAAACACCAGATAACGTGTTTCTCGCATTAAATAGCTCGAAAAGTGCGATCTCGATGATTCTGCATACTTCTAACAGAAGTCTGACCAAGATTATCGCAGGAAATGCATATCTCAGCTTGAAACACCACGAAAACCAAGATATCTCCGGTTCTGCATATCCAACGAACTGTGGAGTGGTGAAAACACCAGAAAACGTGTTTCGTGCATTAAGTAGCTCGAAAAGTGCGATCACGATGATTCTGCATACTTCGGGCAGATGTTTCACCAAGCTAATCGTAAAACATGCATATCTCAGCTTGATACCCCACGAAAACCAAGATGTCGCCGGTTCTGCATATCAAACGCACTGTGGAGTGGTGAATACACCAGAAAACGTGTTTCTCGCTTCAAGTAGCTCGAAAAGAGCGTTCTCGAAGATCCTGAATACTTCTGACAGAAGTCTCACCAAGATTATCGTAGAAAATGCATATCTCAGCTTGAAACCCGACGAAAACCGAGTTATCTCCGGTTCGGCACATCAAACGTACCGTGGAGTGGTGAAAACACCAGAAAACGTGTTTCGCGCATTAAGTGTCTCGAAAAGAGCGTTCTCGAAGATTCTGCACACTTCTGACAGAAGTCTCACCAAGATTATCGTAAAACATGCATATCTCAGATTGATACCCCACGAAAAACAAGATATTGCCGGTTCTGCATATCAAACGCACTGTGGAGTGGTGAGAACACCAGAAAACGTGTTTCGTGCATTAAGTGGCTCGAAAAGAGCTATCTGGATGATTCTGCATACTTCTGACAAAAGACCCACCAAGATTATCGCAGAAAATGCATATATCAGCTGGAAACACCACCAAAATCAAGATATCGCCTGTTCTGCATATCAAACGCACTGTGGAGTGGTGAAAACAACCAGAGAACGTGTTTCTCGCATTAAATAGCTCGAAAAGAGCGATCTCAATGATTCAGCATACTTCGGACAGAAGTCTCACCAAGATTATCGCAGGAAATGCATATCTCAGCTTGAAACCCCACGAAAACCAAGATATCTCCGGTTCTGCATATCCCGCGAACTGTGGAGTGGTGAAAACCCCAGAAAACGAGTTTCTTGCATTAAATAGCTCGAAAAGAGCGCTCTCGATGTTTCTGCATACTTCGGACAGATGTTTCACCAAGATTATCGCAGGAAATGCATATCTCAGCTTGAAACCCGACGAAAACCAAAATATCGCCGGTTCTGCATGTCAATCGTACTGTGGAGTGGTGTAAACACCAGAAAACGTGTTTCGTGCATTAAGTAGCTCGAAAAGAGCGATCTCGATGATTCAGCATACTTCGGACAGAAGTCTCACCAAGGTTATCGCAGGAAATGCATATCTCAGCATGAAACCCCACGAAAACCAAGATATCGCCGGTTCTGCATATCATACGCACTGTGGAGTGGTGAAAACAACCAGAGAACGTGTTTCTCGCATTAACTAGCTCGAAAAGAGCGATCTCGATGATTCAGCATACTTCGGACAGAAGTCTCGCCAAGATTATCGCAGAAAATGCATATCTCATCTTGAAACCCGACGAAAACCGAGTTATCTCCGGTTCTGCACATCAAACGTACCGTGGAGTGGTGAAAACACCAGAAAACGTGTTTCGCGCATTAAGTAGCTCGAAAAGAGCGTTCTCGAAGATTCTGCACACTTCTGACAGATGTTTCACCAAGCTTATCGTAGAAAATGCATATCTCAGCTTGAAACCCGACGAAAACCAAAATATCGCCGGTTCTGCATGTCAATCGTACTGTGGAGTGGTGAAAACACCAGAAAACGTGTTTCGTGCATTAAGTAGCTCGAAACGAGCGTTCTCTTAGATTCTGCATACTTCTGACAGAAGTCTCACCAGGATTATCGTAGAAAATGCATATCTCAGCTTGAAACCCGTCCGAAACCAAGATATCTCCGGTTCTGCATGTCAAACGTACTGTGGAGTGGTGAAAACACCAGAAAACGTGATTTGTGCATTAAGTAGCTCGAAAAGAGCGATCTAGATGATTCTGCACACTTCTGACAAAAGACCCACCAAGATTATCGCAGAAAATGCATATATCAGCTGGAAACACCACCAAAATCAAGATATCGCCTGTTCTGCATATCAAACGCACTGTGGAGTGGTGAAAACAACCAGAGAACGTGTTTCTCGCATTAAATAGCTCGAAAAGAGCGATCTCGATGATTCAGCATACATCGGACAGAAGTCTCACCAAGATTATCGCAGGAAATGCATATCTCAGCTTGAAACCCCACGAAAACCAAGATATCTCCGGTTCTGCATATCCAACGAACTGTGGAGTGGTGAAAACCCCAGAAAACGAGTTTCTCGCATTAACTAGCTCGAAAAGAGCGATCTCGATGATTCAGCATACTTCGGACAGAAGTCTCGCCAAGATTATCGCAGAAAATGCATATCTCAGCTTGAAACCCGACGAAAACCGAGTTATCTCCGGTTCTGCACATCAAACGTACCGTGGAGTGGTGAAAACACCAGAAAACGTGTTTCGCGCATTAAGTAGCTCGAAAAGAGCATTCTCGAAGATTCTGCACACTTCTGACAGAAGTCTCACCAGGATTATCGTAGAAAATGCATATCTCAGCTTGAAACCCGACCGAAACCAAGATATCTCCGGTTCTGCATGTCAAACGTACTGTGGAGTGGTGAAAACACCAGAAAACGTGTTTCGTGCATTAAGTAGCTCGAAAAGAGCGATCTGGATGATTCTGCATACTTCTGACAAAAGACCCACCAAGATTATCGCAGAAAATGCATATCTCAGCTTGAAACCCCACGAAAACCAAGATATCGCCGGTTCTGCATATCATACGCACTGTGGAGTGGTGAAAACACCAGATAACGTGTTTCTCGCATTAAATAGCTCGAAAAGAGCGATCTCGATGATTCAGCATACTTCGGACAGAAGTCTCACCAAGATTATCGCAGGAAATGCATATCTCAGCTTGAAACCCCACGAAAACCAAGATATCTCCGGTTCTGCATATCCCGCGAACTGTGGAGTGGTGAAAACCCCAGAAAACGAGTTTCTTGCATTAAATAGCTCGAAAAGAGCGCTCTCGATGTTTCTGCATACTTCGGACAGATGTTTCACCAAGATTATCGCAGGAAATGCATATCTCAGCTTGAAACCCGACGAAAACCAAAATATCGCCGGTTCTGCATGTCAATCGTACTGTGGAGTGGTGTAAACACCAGAAAACGTGTTTCGTGCATTAAGTAGCTCGAAAAGAGCGATCTCGATGATTCAGCATACTTCGGACAGAAGTCTCACCAAGGTTATCGCAGGAAATGCATATCTCAGCTTGAAACCCCACGAAAACCAAGATATCGCCGGTTCTGCATATCATACGCACTGTGGAGTGGTGAAAACACCAGAAAACGTGTTTCGCGCATTAAGTAGCTCGAAAAGAGCGTTCTCGAAGATTCTGCACACTTCTGACAGAAGTCTCACCAGGATTATCGTAGAAAATGCATATCTCAGCTTGAAACCCGACCGAAACCAAGATATCTCCGGTTCTGCATGTCAAACGTACTGTGGAGTGGTGAAAACACCAGAAAACGTGTTTCGTGCATTAAGTAGCTCGAAAAGAGCGATCTAGTTGATTCTGCATACTTCTGACAAAAGACCCACCAAGATTATCGCAGAAAATGCATATCTCAGCTGGAAACACCACGAAAATCAAGATATCGCCTGTTCTGCATATCAAACGCACTGTGGAGTGGTGAAAACAACCACAGAACGTGTTTCTCGCATTACCTAGCTCGAAAAGAGCGATCTCGATGATTCAGCATACTTCGGACAGAAGTCTCGCCAAGATTATCGCAGAAAATGCATATCTCAGCTTGAAACCCGACCGAAACCGAGTTATCTCCGGTTCTGCATATCCAACGAACTGTGGAGTGGTGAAAACCCCAGAAAACGAGTTTCTCGCATTAAATAGCTCGAAAAGAGCGCTCTCGATGTTTCTGCATACTTCGGACAGATGTTTCACCAAGATTATCGTAGAAAATGCATATCTCAGCTTGAAACCCGACCGAAACCAAGATATCTCCGGTTCTGCATGTCAAACGTACTGTGGAGTGGTGAAAACACCAGAAAACGTGTTTCGTGCATTAAGTAGCTCGAAAAGAGCGATCTAGATGATTCTGCATACTTCTGACAAAAGACCCACCAAGATTATCGCAGAAAATGCATATCTCAGCTTGGAACCCGACGAAAACCGAGTTATCTCCGGTTCTGCACATCAAACGTACCGTGGAGTGGTGAAAACACCAGAAAACGTGTTTCGTGCATTAAGTAGCTCGAAACGAGCGTTCTCGAAGATTCTGCATACTTCTGACAGATGTTTCACCAAGCTTATCGTAGAAAATGCATATCTCAGCTTGAAACCCGACGAAAACCAAAATATCGCCGGTTCTGCATGTCAATCGTACTGTGGAGTGGTGAAAACACCAGAAAACGAGATTCGTGCATTAAGTAGCTCGAAAAGAGCGATCTAGATGATTCTGCATACTTCTGACAAAAGACCCACCAAGATTATCGCAGAAAATGCATATATCAGCTGGAAACACCACCAAAATCAAGATATCGCCTGTTCTGCATATCAAACGCACTGTGGAGTGGTGAAAACAACCAGAGAACGTGTTTCTCGCATTAAATAGCTCGAAAAGAGCGATCTCGATGATTCAGCATACATCGGACAGAAGTCTCACCAAGATTATCGCAGGAAATGCATATCTCAGCTTGAAACCCCACGAAAACCAAGATATCTCCGGTTCTGCATATCCAACGAACTGTGGAGTGGTGAAAACCCCAGAAAACGAGTTTCTCGCATTAAATAGCTCGAAAAGAGCGCTCTCGATGTTTCTGCATACTTCGGACAGATGTTTCACCAAGATTATCGTAGAAAATGCATATCTCAGCTTGAAACCCGACCGAAACCAAGATATCTCCGGTTCTGCATGTCAAACGTACTGTGGAGTGGTGAAAACACCAGAAAACGTGTTTCGTGCATTAAGTAGCTCGAAAAGAGCGATCTAGATGATTCTGCATACTTCTGACAAAAGACCCACCAAGATTATCGCAGAAAATGCATATCTGTACTAGAAACCCCACGAAAACCAAGATATCTCCAGTTCTGCATATCCAACTAACTGTGGAGTGTTGAAAACCCCAGAAAACGTGTTTCTCGCATTAAATAGCTCGAATAGAGCGACCTCGATAATTCTTCATACTTCGGACAGAAGTCTCACCAACATTATCACAGAAAATGCATATCTCTGCTTGAAACCCCACGAAAACCAAGATATCTACTGTTCTGCATATCAAACGCACTGTGGAGTGGTGAAAACACCAGATAACGTGTTTCTCGCATTAAATAGCTCGAAAAGAGCGATCTAGATGATTCAGCATACTTCGGACAGAAGTCTCACCAAGATTATCGCAGGATATGCATATCTCAGCTTGAAACGCCACGAAAACCAAGATATCTCCGGTTCTGCATATCCAACTAACTGTGGAGTGGTGAAAACCCCAGAAAACGTGTTTCTCGCATTAAATAGCTCGAAAAGAGCGCTCTCAATGTTTCTGCATACTTCGGACAGATGTTTCACCAAGCTTTTCGCAGAAAATGCATATCTCAGCTTGAAACCCCACGAAAACCAAGATATCTACTGTTCTGCATATCAAACGCACTGTGGCGTGGTGAAAACACCAGAAAACTTGTTTCTCGCATTAGCTAGCTCGAAAAGAGCGTTCTCGATGATTCTGCATACTTCGGACAGAAGTCTCAACAAGATTATCGTAAAAAATGCATATCTCAGCTTGAAACCCCACGAAAACCAAGATATCTACTGTTCTGCATATCAAACGCACTGTGGAGTTGTGAAAACACCGGATAACGTGTTTCTCGCATTAAATAGCTCGAAAAGTGCGATCTCGAAGATTCTGCATACTTCTGACAGAAGTCTCACCAGGATTATCGTAGAAAATGCATATCTCAGCTTGAAACCCGACCGAAACCAAGATATTTTCCGGTTCTGCATGTCAAACGTACTGTGGAGTGGTGAAAACACCAGAAAACGTGTTTCGTGTATTAAGTAGCTCGAAACGAGCGTTCTCGAAGATTCTGCATACTTCTAACAGAAGTCTCACCATGATTATCGCAGAAAATGCATATCTCTGCTAGAAACCCCACGAAAACCAAGATATCTCCTGTTCTGCATATCCAACGAACTGTGGAGTGGTGAAAACCCCAGATAACGTGTTTCTTGCATTAAATAGCTCGAAAAGTGCGATCTCGAAGATTCTGCATACTTCTGACAGAAGTCTCACCAGGATTATCGTAGAAAATGCATATCTCAGCTTGAAACCCGACCGAAACCAAGATATTTTCCGGTTCTGCATAACATACGCACTGTGGAGTGGTGAAAACACCAGATAACGTGTTTCTCGAATTAAATAACTCGAAACGAGCGATCTCGATGATTAAGCATACTTCGGACAGAGGTCTCACAAAGATTATCGCAGAATTTGCATATCTCAGCTTGAATCCCCACGAAAACCAGGATATCGCTGGTTCTGCGTATCAAACGCACTGTGGAGTGCTGAAAACACCAGATAACGTGTTTCTCGCATTAAATAGCTCGAATAGAGCGATCTCGATGATAAAGCATACTTCGGACAGATGTCTCACCAAGATTATCGTAAAAAATGCATAACTCAGCTTGAAACCCCACAAATACCAAGATATCGCCGGTTCTGCATATCAAACGCACTGTGGAGTGGTGAAAACACCAGATAACGTGTTTCTCGCATTAAATAGCTCGAAAAGTGCGATCTCGATGATTCTGCATTCTTCGGACAGAAGTCTCACCAAGATTATCGCAGAAAATGCATATCTGAGCTTGAAACCCCACCAAAACCAAGATATCGCAGGTTCTGCATATCAAACGCACTGTGGAGTGGAGAAAACACCAGATAACTTGTTTCTCGCATTAAATAGCTCGAAAAGAGCGATCTCGATGATTCTGCATACTTCGGACAGAAGTCTCACCAAGATTATCGCAGAAAATGCATATCTCAGCTTGAAAACCTACGAAAACCAAGATATCTCCGGTTCTGCATATCCAACGAACTGTGGAGTGGTGAAAACCCCAGAAAACGAGTTTCTCGCATTAAATAGCTCGAATAGAGCGCTCTCGATGTTTCTGCTCACTTCGGACAGATGTCTCACCAAGCTTATCGTAGGAAATGCATATCTCAGCTTGAAACCCGAAGAAAACCAAAATATCTCCGGTTCTTCATATCCAACGCACTGTGGTGTGGTGAAAACCCCAGAAATCGAGTTTCTCGCATTAAATAGCTCGAAAAGAGCGCTCTCGATGTTTCTGCATACTTCGGACAGATGTCTCACCAAGCTTATCATAAAAAATGCATAACTCAGCTTGAAACCCCACAAAAACCACGATATCGCCGGTTCTGCATGTCAGAAGCACTGTGGAGTGGTGAAAACACCAGATAACGTGTTTCTCGCATTAAATAGCTCGAAAAGTGCGATCTCGATGATTAAGCATACTTCGGACAGAAGTCTCACCATGATTATCGCAGAAAATGCATATCTCTGCTAGAAACCCCACGAAAACCAAGATATCTCCTGTTCTGCATATCCAACGAACTGTGGAGTGGGGAAAACCCCAGAAAACGTGTTTCTCGCATTAAATAGCTCGAAAAGTACGATCTCGATGACTCTGCATACTTCGGACAGAAGTCTCACCAAGATTATCGCAGAAAATGCATATCTGAGCTTGAAACCCCACGAAAACCAAGATATCGTCGGTTCTGCATATCAAACGCACTGTGGAGTGGTGAAAACACCAGATAACGTGTTTCTCGCATTAAATAGCTCGAAAAGTGCGATCTCGATGATTAAGCATACTTCGGACAGAAGTCTCACCATGATTATCGCAGAAAATGCATATCTGTACTAGAAACCCCACGAAAACCAAGATATCTCCAGTTCTGCATATCCAACGAACTGTGGAGTGGTGAAAACCCCAGAAAACGTGTTTCTCGCATTAAATAGCTCGAAAAGTACGATCTCGATGACTCTGCATACTTCGGACAGAAATCTCACCAAGATTATCGCAGAAAATGCATATCTGAGCTTGAAACCCCACGAAAACCAAGATATCGTCGGTTCTGCATAACATAAGCACTGTGGAGTGGTGAAAACACCAGATAACGTGTTTCTCGCATTAAATATCTCGAAACGAGCGATTTCGATGATTCTGCTTACTTCGGACAGAATGCTCAACAAGATTATCGCAGAAAATGCATATCTCAGCTTGAAACCCCACGAAAACCAAGATATCTACTGTTCTGCATATCAAACGCACTGTGGAGTGGTGAAAACCCCAGAAAACGAGTTTCTCGCATTAAATAGCTCGAAAAGTGCGCTCTCGATGTCTCTGCATACTTCGGACAGATGTTTCACCAAGATTATCGTAGAAAATGCATATCTCAGCTTGAAACCCGACGAAAACCAAAATATCGCCGGTTCTGCATATCCAACTAACTGTGGAGTGGTGAAAACCCCAGAAAACGTGTTTCTCGCATTAAATAGCTCGAAAAGTGCGATCTCGATGATTCTGCATACTTCTAACAGAAGTCACACCAAGATTAACGCAGAAAATGCATATCTCTGCTGGAAACCCCACGAAAACCAAGATATCGTCGGTTCTGCATATCAAACGCACTGTGGAGTGGTGAAAACACCAGATAACGTGTTTCTCGCATTAAATAGCTCGAAAAGTGCGATCTCGATGATTAAGCATACTTCGGACAGAAGTCTCACCATGATTATCGCAGAAAATGCATATCTGTACTAGAAACCCCACGAAAACCAAGATATCTCCAGTTCTGCATATCCAACGAACTGTGGAGTGGTGAAAACCCCAGAAAACGTGTTTCTCGCATTAAATAGCTCGAAAAGTACGATCTCGATGACTCTGCATACTTCGGACAGAAATCTCACCAAGATTATCGCAGAAAATGCATATCTGAGCTTGAAACCCCACGAAAACCAAGATATCGTCGGTTCTGCATAACATAAGCACTGTGGAGTGGTGAAAACACCAGATAACGTGTTTCTCGCATTAAATATCTCGAAACGAGCGATTTCGATGATTCTGCTTACTTCGGACAGAATGCTCAACAAGATTATCGCAGAAAATGCATATCTCAGCTTGAAACCCCACGAAAACCAAGATATCTACTGTTCTGCATATCAAACGCACTGTGGAGTGGTGAAAACCCCAGAAAACGAGTTTCTCGCATTAAATAGCTCGAAAAGTGCGCTCTCGATGTCTCTGCATACTTCGGACAGATGTTTCACCAAGATTATCGTAGAAAATGCATATCTCAGCTTGAAACCCGACGAAAACCAAAATATCGCCGGTTCTGCATATCAAACGCACTGTGGCGTGGTGAAAACACCAGAAAACGTGTTTCTCGCATTAGCTAGCTCGAAAAGAGCGTTCTCGATGATTCTGCATACTTCTCATAGATGAAACACCAAGATTATCGCAGAAAATGCATATTTCAGCTGGAAACCCCACGAAAACCAAGTTATCGGCGTCTCTACATATCAAACGCACTGTGGAGTGGTCAAAACACCAGATAACGTGTTTCTCGCATTAAATAGCTCGAAAAGTGCGATCTCGAAGATTCTGCATACTTCGGACAGAAGTCTCAACAAGATTATCGTAAAAAATGCATATCTCAGCTTGAAACCCCACGAAAACCAAGATATCTACTGTTCTGCATATCAAACGCACTGTGGAGTTGTGAAAACACCGGATAACGTGTTTCTCGCATTAAATAGCTCGAAACGAGCGATCTCGATGATTCTGCATACTTCGGACAGAAGTCTCAACAAGATTATCGCTGAAAATGCATATCTCAGCTTGAAACCCTACGAAAACCAAGATATCTACTGTTCTGCATATCAAACGCACTGTGGAGTGGTGAAAACACCAGATAACGTGTTTCTCGCACTAACTAGCTCGAAAAGAGCGATCTCGATGATACAGCATACTTCGGACAGAAGTCTCACCAAGATTATCGCAGAAAATGCATATCTCAGCTTGAAACCCCACGAAAACCAAGATATCGCCGGTTCTGCATATCCAAAGAACTGTGGAGTGGTGAAAACCCCAGAAAACGTGTTTCGCGCATTAAATAGCTCGAAAAGAGCGCTCTCGATGATTCTGCATACTTCTAACAGAAGTCTCACCAAGATTATCGCAGAAAATGCATTCTCTGCTTGAAACCCCACGAAAACCAAGATATCTACTGTTCTGCATATCCAACGAACTGTGGAGTGGCGAAAACGCCAGAAAACGTGTTTCTCGCATTAAATAGCTCGAATAGAGCGATCTCGATAATTCTTCATACTTCGGACAGAAGTCTCACCAAGATTATCGCTGAAAATGCATATCTGAGCTTGAAACCCCACGAAAACCAAGATATCGCAGGTTCTGCATATCAAACGCACTGTGGAGTGGTGAAAACACCAGATAACTTGTTTCTCGCATTAAATAGCTCGAAAAGAGCGATCTCGATGATTCTGCATACTTCGGACAGAAGTCTCACCAAGATTATCGCAGAATTTGCATATCTCAGCTTGAATCCCCACGAAAACCAGGATATCGCTGGTTCTGCATATCAAACGCACTGTGGAGTGCTGAAAACACCAGATAACGTGTTTCTCGCATTAAATAGCTCGAATAGAGCGATCTCGATGATAAAGCATACTTCGGACAGAAGTCTCACCAAGATTATCGTAAAAAATGCATAACTCAGCTTGAAACCCCACAAATACCAAGATATCGCCGGTTCTGCATATCAAACGCACTGTGGAGTGGTGAAAACACCAGATAACGTGTTTCTCGCATTAAATAGCTCGAAAAGTGCGATCTCGATGATTCTGCATACTTCGGACAGAAGTCTCACCAAGATTATCGCTGAAAATGCATATCTCAGCTTGAAACCCTACGAAAACCAAGATATCTACTGTTCTGCATATCAAACGCACTGTGGAGTGGAGAAAACACCAGATAACGTGTTTCTCGCACTAACTAGCTCGAAAAGAGCGATCTCGATGATACAGCATACTTCGGACAGAAGTCTCACCAAGATTATCGCAGAAAATGCATATCTCAGCTTGAAACCCCACGAAAACCAAGATATCGCCGGTTCTGCATATCCAAAGAACTTGGAGTGGTGAAAACCCCAGAAAACGTGTTTCGCGCATTAAATAGCTCGAAAAGAGCGCTCTCGATGTTTCTGCATACTTCGGACAGAAGTCTCAACAAGATTATCGCAGAAAATGCATATCTCAGCTTGAAACCCTACGAAAACCAAGATATCTACTGTTCTGCATTTCAAACGCACTGTGGAGTGGTGAAAACACCGGATAAGGTGTTTCTCGCATTAAATAGCTCGAAAAGTGCGATCTCGATGATTCTGCATACTTCGGACAGAAGTCTCAACAAGATTATCGTAAAAAATGCATATCTCAGCTTGAAACCCCACGAAAGCCAAGATATCGCTGGTTCTGCATATCAAACCAACTGTGGAGTGGTGAAAACACCAGATAACGTGTTTCTCGCATTAAATAGCTCGAAAAGTGCGATCTCGATGATTCTGCATACTTCTAACAGAAGTCTCACCAAGATTATCGCAGAAAATGCATTCTCTGCTTGAAACCCCACGAAAACCAAGATATCTACTGTTCTGCATATCCAACGAACTGTGGAGTGGCGAAAACGCCAGAAAACGTGTTTCTCGCATTAAATAGCTCGAATAGAGCGATCTCGATAATTCTTCATACTTCGGACAGAAGTCTCACCAAGATTATCGCTGAAAATGCATATCTGAGCTTGAAACCCCACGAAAACCAAGATATCGCAGGTTCTGCATATCAAACGCACTGTGGAGTGGTGAAAACACCAGATAACTTGTTTCTCGCATTAAATAGCTCGAAAAGAGCGATCTCGATGATTCTGCATACTTCGGACAGAAGTCTCACCAAGATTATCGCAGAATTTGCATATCTCAGCTTGAATCCCCACGAAAACCAGGATATCGCTGGTTCTGCATATCAAACGCACTGTGGAGTGCTGAAAACACCAGATAACGTGTTTCTCGCATTAAATAGCTCGAATAGAGCGATCTCGATAATAAAGCATACTTCGGACAGAAGTCTCACCAAGATTATCGTAAAAAATGCATAACTCAGCTTGAAACCCCACAAATACCAAGATATCGCCGGTTCTGCATATCAAACGCACTGTGGAGTGGTGAAAACACCAGATAACGTGTTTCTCGCATTAAATAGCTCGAAACGAGCGATCTCGATGATTCTGCATACTTCGGACAGAAGTCTCAACAAGATTATCGCTGAATATGCATATCTCAGCTTGAAACCCCACGAAAACCAAGATATCGCCGGTTCTGCATATCAAACGCACTGTGGAGTGGTGAAAACACCAGATAACGTGTTTCTCGCATTAAATAGCTCGAAAAGTGCGATCTCGATGTTTCTGCATACTTCGGACAGATGTCTCACCAAGATTATCGCAGAAAATGCATATCTCTGCTTGAAACCCCACGCAAACCAAGATATCTCCTGTTTTGCATATCCAAAGAACTGTGGAGTGGTGAAAACCCCAGAAAACGTGTTTCTCGCATGAAATAGCTCGAAAAGAGCGCTCTCGATGTTTCTGCGTACTTCGGACAGATGTCTCACCAAGCTTATCGTACAAAATGCATATCTCAGCTTGAAACCCTACGAAAACCAAGATATCTACTGTTCTGCATATCAAACGCACTGTGGAGTGGTGAAAACACCAGATAACGTGTTTCTCGCATTAAATAGCTCGAAACGAGCGATCTCGATGATTCTGCATACTTCGGACAGAAGTCTCACCAAAATTATCTAAAAAATGCATATCTCAGCTTGAAACCTCACGAAAATCAACATGACGCCGGTTCTGCATATCAAACGCACTGTGGAGTGGTGAAAACAACCAGATAACGTGTTTCTCGCATTAAATCGCTCGAAACGAGCGACCTAGATGATTCTGCATACTTCTGACAGAAGACTCACCAAGATGATCGCAGAAAATGCATATCTCAGCTTGAAACCCTACGAAAACCAAGATATCTACTGTTCTGCATATCAAACGCACTGTGGAGTGGTGAAAACACCAGATAACGTGTTTCTCGCATTAAATAGCTCGAAACGAGCGATCTCGATGATTCTGCATACTTCGGACAGAAGTCTCACCAAAATTATCTAAAAAATGCATATCTCAGCTTGAAACCCGACCGAAACCAAGATATCTCCGGTTCTGCATGTCAAACGTACTGTGGAGTGGTGAAAACCCCAGAAAACGAGTTTCTCGCATTAAACAGCTCGAAAAGAGCGCTCTCGATGTTTCTGCATACTTCGGACAGATGTTTCACTTGGATTATCGTAGAAAATGCATATCTCAGCTTGAAACCCGACCGAAACCAAGATATCTCCGGTTCTGCATGTCAAACGTACTGTGGAGTGGTGAAAACCCCAGAAAACGTGTTTCTCGCATTAAATAGCTCGAAACGAACGATCTAGATGATTCTGCATACTTCTGACTGAAGTCTCATCAAGATTATCGCAGAAAATGCATATCTCAGCTGGAAACACCACGAAAATCAAGATATCGCCGGTTCTGCATATCAGACGCACTGTGGAGTGCTGAAAACACCAGAAAACGTGTTTCTCGCATTAACTAGTTTGAAAAGAGCGATATCGATGATTCTGCATACTTCGGACATAAGTCTCACCAATATTATCGCAGAAAATGCATATCTCAGCTGGAAACCCCACGAAAACCAAGATATCGCCGGTTCTGCATATCAAACGCACTGTGGAGTGGTCAGTACACCAGATAACGTGTTTCTCGCATTAAATAGCTCGAAAAGAGCGATATCGATGATTCTGCATACTTCGGACAGAAGTCTCACAAATATTATCGCAGAAAATGCATATCTCAGCTGGAAACCCCACGAAAACCAACATATCGCCTGTTCTGCATATCAGACGCACTGTGGAGTGGTGAAAACAATAGAAAACGTGTTTCTCGCATTAGCTAGTTCGAAAAGAGCGTTCTCGATGATTCTGCATACCTCTCATAGATGAAACACCAAGATTAATGCAGAAAATGAATATTTCAGCTAGAAACCTCACGATAATCAAGATGTCGCCGGTTCTACATATCAAACGCACTGTGGAGTGGTCAAAACACCAGATAACGTGTTTCTCGCATTAAATAGCTGGAAAAGAGCGATATCGATGATTCTGCATACTTCTGACTGAAATCTCACCAATATTATCGCAGAAAAAGCATATCTCAGCTGGAAACCCCACGAAAACCAAGATATCGCCTGTTCTGCATATAAGACGCACTGTGGAGTGGTGAAAACACTAGAAAACGTGTTTCTCGCATTAACTAGCTCGAAAAGAGCGTTCTCGATGATTCTGCATACGTCTTATAGATGAAACTCCAAGATTATCGCAGAAAATGCATATTTCAGCTGGAAACCCCACGAAAACCAAGTTATCGGCGGCTCTACATATCAAACGCTCTGTGGAGTGGTCAAAACACCAGATAACGTGTTTCTCGCATTAAATAGCTCGAAAAGAGCGCTCTCGATGTTTCTGCATACTTCGGACAGATGTTTCACCAAGATTATCGTAGAAAATGCATATCTCAGCTTGAAACCCGACCGAAACCAAGATATCTCCGGTTCTGCATGTCAAACGTACTGTGGAGTGGTGAAAACACCAGAAAACTTGTTTCGTGCATTAAGTAGCTCGAAAAGAGCGATCTAGATGATTCTGCATACTTCTGACTGAAGTCTCACCAATATTATCGCAGAAAATGCATATCTCAGCTCGAAACCTCACGAAAATCAAGATGTTGCCGGTTCTGCATATCCAACGAACTGTGGAGTGGTGAAAACCCCAGAAAACGAGTTTCTCGCATTAAATAGCTCGAAAAGAGCGATCCCGATGATTCAGCAAACTTCGGACAGAAGTCTCACCAAGATTATCGCAGGAAGTGCATATCTCAGCTTGAAACCCCACGAAAACCAAGATATCTACTGTTCTGCATATCCAAGGAACTGTGGAGTGGTGAAAACCCCAGAAAACGTGTTTCTCGCATTAAATAGCTCGAAAAGAGCCCTCTCGACGTTTCTTCATACTTCGGACAGATGTTTCACCAAGCTTATCGTAGAAAATGCATATCTCAGCTTGAAACCCGACGAAAACAAGATTATCGCCGGTTCTGCACATCAAACGCACTGTGGAGTGGTGAAAACAACCAGAGAACGTGTTTCTCTCATTAAATAGCTCGAAAAGAGCGATCCCGATGATTCAGCATGCTTCGGACAGAAGTCTCACCAAGATTATCGCAGAAAATGCATATCTAAGCTTGAACCCCCACGAAAACCAAGATATCGCCGGTTCTGCATATCATACGCACTGTGGAGTGCTGAAAACACCAGATAACGTGTTTGTCGCATTAAATAGCTCGAATAGAGCGATCTCGATGAGTCTGCATACTTCGGACAGAAGTCTCACCAAGATTATCGTAAAAAATGCATATCTCAGTTTGAAACCCCACGAAAACCAAGATATCGCTGGTACTGCATATGAAACGCACTGTGGAGTGGTGAAAACACCAGATAACGTGTTTCTCGCATTAAATAGCTCGAACAGAGCGATCTCGATGATTCTGCATACTTCGGACAGAAGTCTCACCAAGATTATCGCAGAAAATGCATATCTCAGCTGGAAACCCCACGAAAACCGAGATATCGCCTGTTCTGCATATCAGACGCACTCCGGAGTGTTGGTGAAAACACCAGAAAACGTGTTTCTCGCATTAACTACCTCGAAAAGAGCGTTCTCGATGATTCTGCATACTTCTCATAGATGAAACACCAAGTTTATCGCAGAAAATGCATATTTCAGCTGGAAACCCCACGAATACCAAGTTATCGGCGGCTCTACATATCAAACGCACTGTGGAGTGTTCAAAACACCAGAAAACGTGTTTCTCGCATTAAGTAGCTCGAAAAGAGCGTTCTCGAAGATTCTGCATACTTCTGACAGAGGTCTCACCAATATTATCGTAGAAAATGCATATCTCAGCTTGAAACTCGACCGAAACCAAGATATCTCCGGTTCTGCATGTCAAACGTACAGTGGAGTGGTGAATACACCAGAAAACGTGTTTCACGCATTAAATAGCTCGAAAAGAGCGATCTAGATGATTCTGCAAACTTCTGACAGAAGTCTCAACAATATTATCGTAGAAAATGCATATCTCAGCTGGAAACACCACGAAAATCCAGATATCGCCGGTTCTGCATATCAAACGCACTGTGGAGTGGTGAAAACAACCAGATAACGTGTTTCTCGCATAAAATAGCTCGAAACGAGCGATCTAGGTGATTCTGCATACTTCTGACTGAAGTCTCACCAATATTAACGCAGAAAATGCATATCTCAGCTTGAAACCCGACCGAAACGAAGATATCTCCGGTCCTGCAGGTCTAACGTACTGTGGAGTGCTCAAAACACCAGAAAACGTGTTTCTCGCATTAACTAGCTCGAAAAGAGCGTTCTCGATGATTCTGCACACTTCTCATAGATGAAACACCAAGATTATCGCAGAAAATGCATATTTCAGCTGGAAACCCCACGAAAACCAAGTTATCGGCGGCTCTACATATCAAACGCACTGTGGAGTGGTCAAAACACCAGAAAACGTGTTTCTCGCATTAAGTAGCTCGAAAAGAGCGTTCTCGAAGATTCTGCATACTTCTGACAGAGGTCTCACCAATGTTATCGTAGAAAATGCCTATCTCAGCTTGAAACCCCACGAAAACCAAGATGTCGCTGGTACTGCATATCAAACGCACTGTGGAGTGGTGAAAACAACCAGATAACGTGTTTCTCGCATAAAATAGCTCGAAACGAGCGATCTAGGTGATTCTGCATACTTCTGACTGAAGTCTCACCAATATTATCGCAGAAAATGCATATCTCAGCTTGAAACCCGACCGAAACGAAGATATCTCCGGTCCTGCATGTCTAACGTACTGTGGAGTGGTGAAAACACCAGAAAACGTGTTTCACGCATTAAATAGCTCGAAAAGAGCGATCTAGATGATTCTGCAAACTTCTGACTGAAGTCTCACCAGGATTATCGCAGAAAATGCATATCTCAGCTTGAAACCTCACGAAAACCAAGTTATCTCCGGTTCTGCACATCAAACGTACTGTGGAGTGGAGAAAACACCAGAAAACGTGTTTCTCGCATTAAGTAGCTCGAAAAGAGCGTTCTCGGAGATTCTGCATACTTCTGACAGAGGTCTCACCAATATTATCGTAGAAAATGCATATTTCAGCTTGAAACTCGACCGAAACCAAGATATCTCCGGTTCTGCATGTCAAACGTACTGTGGAGTGCTCAAAACACCAGAAAACGTGTTTCTCGCATTAACTAGCTCGAAAAGAGCGTTCTCGATGATTCTGCATACTTCTCATAGATGAAACACCAAGATTATCGCAGAAAATGCATATTTCAGCTGGAAACCCCACGAAAACCAAGTTATCGGCGGCTCTACATATCAAACGCACTGTGGAGTGGTCAAAACACCAGAAAACGTGTTTCACGCATTAAGTAGCTCGAAAAGAGCGTTCTCGAAGATTCTGCATACTTCTGACAGAGGTCTCACCAATGTTATCGTAGAAAATGCATATCTCAGCTTGAAACCCGACCGAAACGAAGATATCTCCGGTTCTGCATGTCTAACGTACTGTGGAGTGGTGAATACACCAGAAAACGTGTTTCTCGCATTAAATAGCTCGAAACGAGCAATCTAGATGATTCTGCATACTTCTGACTGAATTCTCACCAATATTATCGCAGAAAATGCATATCTCAGTTAGAAACCTCACGAAAATCAAGATGACGCCGGTTCTGCATATCAAACGCACTGTGGAGTGGTGAAAACAACCAGATAACGTGTTTCTCGCATTAAATAGCTCGAATAGAGCGATCTCGATGATTCGGCATACTTCTGACAGAAAACTCACCAAGATTATCGCAGAAAATGCATATCTCAGCTGGAAACCCCACGAAAACCAAGATATCGCCTGTTCTGCATATCAGACGCACTGTGGAGTGGTGAAAACACCAGAAAACGTGTTTCTCGCATTAACTACCTCGAAAAGAGCGTTCTCGATGATTCTGCATACTTCTCATAGATGAAACACCAAGTTTATCGCAGAAAATGCATATTTCAACTGGAAACCCCACGAATACCAAGTTATCGGCGGCTCTACATATCAAACGCACTGTGGAGTGTTCAAAACACCAGAAAACGTGTTACTCGCATTAAGTAGCTCGAAAAGAACGTTCTCGAAGATTCTGCATACTTCTGACAGAGGTCTCACCAATATTATCGTAGAAAATGCATATCTCAGCTTGAAACTCGACCGAAACCAAGATATCTCCGGTTCTGCATGTCAAACGTACAGTGGAGTGGTGAATACACCAGAAAACGTGTTTCTCGCATTAAATAGCTCGAAAAGAGCGATCTAGATGATTCTGCAAACTTCTGACAGAAGTCTCACCAATATTATCGTAGAAAATGCATATCTCAGCTGGAATCACCACGAAAATCCAGATATCGCCGGTTCTGCATATCAAACGCACTGTGGTGTGGTGAAAACAACCAGATAACGTGTTTCTCGCATAAAATAGCTCGAAACGAGCGATCTAGGTGATTCTGCATACTTCTGACTGAAGTCTCACCAATATTATCGCAGAAAATGCATATCTCAGCTTGAAACCCGACCGAAACGAAGATATCTCCGGTCCTGCATGTCTAACGTACTGTGGAGTGGTGAAAACACCAGAAAACGTGTTACTCGCATTAACTAGCTCGAAAAGAGCGTTCTGGATGATTCAGCATACTTCTGACTGAAGTCTCACCAGGATTATCGCAGAAAATGCATATCTCAGCTTGAAACCTCACGAAAACCAAGTTATCTCCGGTTCTGCACATCAAACGTACTGTGGAGTGGAGAAAACACCAGAAAACGTGTTTCTCGCATTAAGTAGCTCGAAAAGAGCGTTCTCGAAGATTCTGCATACTTCTGACAGAGGTCTCACCAATATTATCGTAGAAAATGCATATTTCAGCTTGAAACTCGACCGAAACCAAGATATCTCCGGTTCTGCATGTCAAACGTACTGTGGAGTGCTCAAAACACCAGAAAACGTGTTTCTCGCAATAACTAGCTCGAAAAGAGCGTTCTCGATGATTCTGCATACTTCTCATAGATGAAACACCAAGATTATCGCAGAAAATGCATATTTCAGCTGGAAACCCCACGAAAACCAAGTTATCGGCGGCTCTACATATCAAACGCACTGTGGAGTGGTCAAAACACCAGATAACGTGTTTCTCGCATTAAATAGCTCCAAAAGGGCGATATCGATGATTCTGCATACTTCTGACTGAAGTCTCACCAATATTATCGCAGAAAATGCATATCTCAGCTGGAAACCCCACGAAAACCAAGATATCGCCGGTTCTGCATATCAGACGCACTGTGGAGTGGTGAAAACACCAGAAAACGTGTTTCTCGCATTAAGTAGCTCGAAAAGAGCGTTCTCGAAGATCCTGCATACTTCTGACAGAAGTCTCATCAAGATTATCGTAGAAAATGCATATCTCAGCTTGAAACTCGACCGAAACCAAGATATCTCCGGTTCTGCATATCAAACGCACTGCGGAGTGTTGAAAACACCAGAAAACGTGTTTCTCGCATTAGCTAGCTCGAAAAGAGCGTTCTCGATGATTCTGCATACTTCTCATAGATGAAACACCAAGATTATCGCAGAAAATGCATATTTCAGCTGGAAACCCCACGAAAACCAAGTTATCGGCGGCTCTACATATCAAACGCCCTGTGGAGTGGTCAAAACACCAGAAAACGTGTTTCTCGCATTAAGTAGCTCGATAAGAGCGTTCTCGAAGATTCTGCATACTTCTGACAGAGGTCTCACCAATGTTATCGTAGAAAATGCATATCTCAGCTTGAAACCCGACCGAAACGAAGATATCTCCGGTTCTGCATGTCTAACGTACTGTGGAGTGGTGAATACACCAGAAAACGTGTTTCTCGCATTAAATAGCTCGAAACGAGCAATCTAGATGATTCTGCATACTTCTGACTGAATTCTCACCAATATTATCGCAGAAAATGCATATCTCAGCTTGAAACTCGACCGAAACCAAGATATCTCCGGTTCTGCATATCAAACGCACTGCGGAGTGGTGAAAACACCAGAAAACGTGTTTCTCGCATTAGCTAGCTCGAAAAGAGCGTTCTCGATGATTCTGCATACTTCTCATAGATGAAACACCAAGATTATCGCCGAAAATGCATACCTCAGCATGAAAACCGACGAAAACCAAGATTTCGCCATTTCTGCATATCAAACGCACTGTGGTGTGGTCAAAACACCAGAAAACTGGTTTTTTCGCATTAAATAGCTCGAAACGAGCGATCTAGATGATTCTGCATACTTCTGACAGAAGACTCACCAAGATTATCGCAGAAAATTCATATCTCAGCTGGAAACCCTACGAAAACCAATATATCTCCGGTTCTGCACATCAAACGTACTGTGGAGTGGGGGAAACACCAGAAAACGTGTTTCTCGCATTAAGTAGCTCGAAAAGAGCGTTCTCGAATATTCTGCATACTTCTGACAGAGGTCTCACCAATATTACCGTAGAAAATGCATATTTCAGCTTGAAACTCGACCGAAACCAAGATATCTCCGGTTCTGCATGTCAAACGTACTGTGGAGTGCTCAAAACACCAGAAAACGTGTTTCTCGCATTAACTAGCTCGAAAAGAGCGTTCTCGATGTTTCTGCATACTTCTCATAGATGAAACACCAAGATTATCGCAGAAAATGCATATTTCAGCTGGAAACCCCACGAAAACCAAGTTATCGGCGGCTCTACATATCAAACGCACTGTGGAGTGGTCAAAACACCAGAAAACGTGTTTCTCGCATTAAGTAGCTCGAAAAGAGCGTTCTCGAAGATTCTGCATACTTCTGACAGAGGTCTCACCAATGTTATCGTAGAAAATGCATATCTCAGCTTGAAACCCGACCGAAACGAAGATATCTCCGGTTCTGCATGTCTAACGTACTGTGGAGTGGTGAATACACCAGAAAACGTGTTTCTCGCATTAAATAGCTCGAAACGAGCAATCTAGATGATTCTGCATACTTCTGACTGAATTCTCACCAATATTATCGCAGAAAATGCATATCTCAGTTAGAAACCTCACGAAAATCAAGATGACGCCGGTTCTGCATATCAAACGCACTGTGGAGTGGTGAAAACAACCAGATAACGTGTTTCTCGCATTAAATAGCACGAATAGAGCGATCTCGATGATTCGGCATACTTCTGACAGAAAACTCACCAAGATTATCGCAGAAAATGCATATCTCAGCTGGAAACCCCACGAAAACCAAGATATCGCCTGTTCTGCATATCAGACGCACTGTGGAGTGGTGAAAACACCAGAAAACGTGTTTCTCGCATTAACTACCTCGAAAAGAGCGTTCTCGATGATTCTGCATACTTCTCATAGATGAAACACCAAGTTTATCGCAGAAAATGCATATTTCAGCTGGAAACCCCACGAATACCAAGTTATCGGCGGCTCTACATATCAAACGCACTGTGGAGTGTTCAAAACACCAGAAAACGTGTTACTCGCATTAAGTACCTCGAAAAGAACGTTCTCGAAGATTCTGCATACTTCTGACAGAGGTCTCACCAATATTATCGTAGAAAATGCATATCTCAGCTTGAAACTCGACCGAAACCAAGATATCTCCGGTTCTGCATGTCAAACGTACAGTGGAGTGGTGAATACACCAGAAAACGTGATTCTCGCATTAAATAGCTCGAAAAGAGCGATCTAGATGATTCTGCAAACTTCTGACAGAAGTCTCACCAATATTATCGTAGAAAATGCATATCTCAGCTGGAATCACCACGAAAATCCAGATATCGCCGGTTCTGCATATCCAAAGAACTGTGGAGTGGTGAAAACCCCAGAAAACGTGTTTCGCGCATTAAATAGCTCGAAAAGAGCGCTCTCGATGTTTCTGCATACTTCGGACAGAAGTCTCAACAAGATTATCGCAGAAAATGCATATCTCAGCTTGAAACCCTACGAAAACCAAGATATCTACTGTTCTGCATATCAAACGCACTGTGGAGTGGTGAAAACACCGGATAAGGTGTTTCTCGCATTAAATAGCTCGAAAAGTGCGATCTCGATGATTCTGCATACTTCGGACAGAAGTCTCACCAATATTATCGTAGAAAATGCATATCTCAGCTGAAATCACCACGAAAATCCAGATATCGCCGGTTCTGCATATCAAACGCACTGTGGAGTGGTGAAAACAACCAGATAACGTGTTTCTCGCATAAAATAGCTCGAAACGAGCGAACTAGGTGATTCTGCATACTTCTGACTGAAGTCTCACCAATATTATCGCAGAAAATGCATATCTCAGCTTGAAACCCGACCGAAACGAAGATATCTCCGGTCCTGCATGTCTAACGTACTGTGGAGTGGTGAAAACACCAGAAAACGTGTTACTCGCATTAACTAGCTCGAAAAGAGCGTTCTGGATGATTCAGCATACTTCTGACTGAAGTCTCACCAGGATTATCGCAGAAAATGCATATCTCAGCTTGAAACCTCACGAAAACCAAGTTATCTCCGGTTCTGCACATCAAACGTACTGTGGAGTGGAGAAAACACCAGAAAACGTGTTTCTCGCATTAAGTAGCTCGAAAAGAGCGTTCTCGAAGATTCTGCATACTTCTGACAGAGGTCTCACCAATATTATCGTAGAAAATGCATATTTCAGCTTGAAACTCGACCGAAACCAAGATATCTCCGGTTCTGCATGTCAAACGTACTGTGGAGTGCTCAAAACACCAGAAAACGTGTTTCTCGCAATAACTAGCTCGAAAAGAGCGTTCTCGATGATTCTGCATACTTCTCATAGATGAAACACCAAGATTATCGCAGAAAATGCATATCTCAGCTTGAAACCACACGAAAACCAAGTTATCTCCGGTTCTGCACATCAAACGTACTGTGGAGTGGAGAAAACACCAGAAAACGTGTTTCTCGCATTAAGTAGCTCGAAAAGAGCGTTCTCGAAGATTCTGCATACTTCTGACAGAGGTCTCACCAATATTATCGTAGAAAATGCATATTTCAGCTTGAAACTCGACCGAAACCAAGATATCTCCGGTTCTGCATGTCAAACGTACTGTGGAGTGCTCAAAACACCAGAAAACGTGTTTCTCGCATTAAGTAGCTCGAAAAGAGCGTTCTCGATGATTCTGCATACTTCTCATAGATGAAACACCAAGATTATCGCAGAAAATGCATATTTCAGCTGGAAACCCCACGAAAACCAAGTTATCGGCGGCTCTACATATCAAACGCCCTGTGGAGTGGTCAAAACACCAGAAAACGTGTTTCTCGCATTAAGTAGCTCGATAAGAGCGTTCTCGAAGATTCTGCATACTTCTGACAGAGGTCTCACCAATGTTATCGTAGAAAATGCATATCTCAGCTTGAAACCCGACCGAAACGAAGATATCTCCGGTTCTGCATGTCTAACGTACTGTGGAGTGGTGAATACACCAGAAAACGTGTTTCTCGCATTAAATAGCTCGAAACGAGCAATCTAGATGATTCTGCATACTTCTGACTGAATTCTCACCAATATTATCGCAGAAAATGCATATCTCAGCTTGAAACTCGACCGAAACCAAGATATCTCCGGTTCTGCATATCAAACGCACTGCGGAGTGGTGAAAACACCAGAAAACGTGTTTCTCGCATTAGCTAGCTCGAAAAGAGCGTTCTCGATGATTCTGCATACTTCTCATAGATGAAACACCAAGATTATCGCCGAAAATGCATACCTCAGCATGAAAACCGACGAAAACCAAGATTTCGCCATTTCTGCATATCAAACGCACTGTGGTGTGGTCAAAACACCAGAAAACTGGTTTTTTCGCATTAAATAGCTCGAAACGAGCGATCTAGATGATTCTGCATACTTCTGACAGAAGACTCACCAAGATTATCGCAGAAAATTCATATCTCAGCTGGAAACCCTACGAAAACCAATATATCTCCGGTTCTGCACATCAAACGTACTGTGGAGTGGGGAAAACACCAGAAAACGTGTTTCTCGCATTAAGTAGCTCGAAAAGAGCGTTCTCGAATATTCTGCATACTTCTGACAGAGGTCTCACCAATATTACCGTAGAAAATGCATATTTCAGCTTGAAACTCGACCGAAACCAAGATATCTCCGGTTCTGCATGTCAAACGTACTGTGGAGTGCTCAAAACACCAGAAAACGTGTTTCTCGCATTAACTAGCTCGAAAAGAGCGTTCTCGATGATTCTGCATACTTCTCATAGATGAAACACCAAGATTATCGCAGAAAATGCATATTTCAGCTGGAAACCCCACGAAAACCAAGTTATCGGCGGCTCTACATATCAAACGCACTGTGGAGTGGTCAAAACACCAGAAAACGTGTTTCTCGCATTAAGTAGCTCGAAAAGAGCGTTCTCGAAGATTCTGCATACTTCTGACAGAGGTCTCACCAATGTTATCGTAGAAAATGCATATCTCAGCTTGAAACCCGACCGAAACGAAGATATCTCCGGTTCTGCATGTCTAACGTACTGTGGAGTGGTGAATACACCAGAAAACGTGTTTCTCGCATTAAATAGCTCGAAACGAGCAATCTAGATGATTCTGCATACTTCTGACTGAATTCTCACCAATATTATCGCAGAAAATGCATATCTCAGTTAGAAACCTCACGAAAATCAAGATGACGCCGGTTCTGCATATCAAACGCACTGTGGAGTGGTGAAAACAACCAGATAACGTGTTTCTCGCATTAAATAGCTCGAATAGAGCGATCTCGATGATTCGGCATACTTCTGACAGAAAACTCACCAAGATTATCGCAGAAAATGCATATCTCAGCTGGAAACCCCACGAAAACCAAGATATCGCCTGTTCTGCATATCAGACGCACTGTGGAGTGGTGAAAACACCAGAAAACGTGTTTCTCGCATTAACTACCTCGAAAAGAGCGTTCTCGATGATTCTGCATACTTCTCATAGATGAAACACCAAGTTTATCGCAGAAAATGCATATTTCAGGTGGAAACCCCACGAATACCAAGTTATCGGCGGCTCTACATATCAAACGCACTGTGGAGTGTTCAAAACACCAGAAAACGTGTTACTCGCATTAAGTACCTCGAAAAGAACGTTCTCGAAGATTCTGCATACTTCTGACAGAGGTCTCACCAATATTATCGTAGAAAATGCATATCTCAGCTTGAAACTCGACCGAAACCAAGATATCTCCGGTTCTGCATGTCAAACGTACAGTGGAGTGGTGAATACACCAGAAAACGTGATTCTCGCATTAAATAGCTCGAAAAGAGCGATCTAGATGATTCTGCAAACTTCTGACAGAAGTCTCACCAATACTATCGTAGAAAATGCATATCTCAGCTGGAATCACCACGAAAATCCAGATATCGCCGGTTCTGCATATCCAAAGAACTGTGGAGTGGTGAAAACCCCAGAAAACGTGTTTCGCGCATTAAATAGCTCGAAAAGAGCGCTCTCGATGTTTCTGCATACTTCGGACAGAAGTCTCAACAAGATTATCGCAGAAAATGCATATCTCAGCTTGAAACCCTACGAAAACCAAGATATCTACTGTTCTGCATATCAAACGCACTGTGGAGTGGTGAAAACACCGGATAAGGTGTTTCTCGCATTAAATAGCTCGAAAAGTGCGATCTCGATGATTCTGCATACTTCGGACAGAAGTCTCAACAAGATTATCGTAAAAAATGCATATCTCAGCTTGAAACCCCACGAAAGCCAAGATATCGCTGGTTCTGCATATCAAACCAACTGTGGAGTTGTGAAAACACCAGATAACGTGTTTCTCGCATTAAATAGCTCGAAAAGTGCGATCTCGATGATTCTGCATACTTCTAACAGAAGTCTCACCAAGATTATCGCAGAAAATGCATTCTCTGCTTGAAACCCCACGAAAACCAAGATATCTACTGTTCTGCATATCCAACGAACTGTGGAGTGGCGAAAACCCCAGAAAACGTGTTTCTCGCATTAAATAGCTCGAATAGAGCGATCTCGATAATTCTTCATACTTCGGACAGAAGTCTCACCAAGATTATCGCTGAAAATGCATATCTGAGCTTGAAACCCCACGAAAACCAAGATATCGCAGGTTCTGCATATCAAACGCACTGTGGAGTGGTGAAAACACCAGATAACTTGTTTCTCGCATTAAATAGCTCGAAAAGAGCGATCTCGATGATTCTGCATACTTCGGACAGAAGTCTCACCAAGATTATCGCAGAATTTGCATATCTCAGCTTGAATCCCCACGAAAACCAGGATATCGCTGGTTCTGCATATCAAACGCACTGTGGAGTGCTGAAAACACCAGATAACGTGTTTCTCGCATTAAATAGCTCGAATAGAGCGATCTCGATGATAAAGCATACTTCGGACAGAAGTCTCACCAAGATTATCGTAAAAAATGCATAACTCAGCTTGAAACCCCACAAATACCAAGATATCGCCGGTTCTGCATATCAAACGCACTGTGGAGTGGTGAAAACACCAGATAACGTGTTTCTCGCATTAAATAGCTCGAAAAGTGCGATCTCGATGATTCTGCATACTTCGGACAGAAGTCTCACCAAGATTATCGCAGAAAATGCATATCTGAGCTTGAAACCCCACGAAAACCAAGATATCGCAGGTGCTGCATATCAAACGCACTGTGGAGTGGTGAAAACACCAGATAACTTGTTTCTCGCATTAAATAGCTCGAAAAGAGCGATCTCGATGATTCTGCATACTTCGGACAGAAGTCTCACCAAGATTATCGCAGAAAATGCATATCTCAGCTTGAAACCCTACGAAAACCAAGATATCTCCGGTTCTGCATATCCAACGAACTGTGGAGTGGTGAAAACCCCAGAAAACGAGTTTCTCGCATTAAATAGCTCGAATAGAGCGCTCTCGGTGTTTCTGCACACTTCGGACAGATGTCTCACCAAGCTTATCGTAGGAAATGCATATCTCAGCTTGAAACCCGACGAAAACCAAAATATCTCCGGTTCTTCATATCCAACGCACTGTGGAGTGGTGAAAACCCCAGAAATCGAGTTTCTCGCATTAAATAGCTCGAAAAGAGCGCTCTCGATGTTTCTGCATACTTCGGACAGAAGTCTCACCAAGATAATCGCAGAAAATGCATATCTGAGCTTGAACCCCACGAAAACCAAGATATCGCAGGTTCTGCATATCAAACGCACTGTGGAGTGGTGAAAACACCAGATAACTTGTTTCTCGCATTAAATAGCTCGAAAAGAGCGATCTCGATGATTCTGCATACTTCGAACAGAAGTCTCACCAAGATTATCGCAGAAAATGCATATCTCAGCTTGAAACCCCACGAAAACCAAGATATCTCCGGTTCTGCATATCCAACGAACTGTGGAGTGGTGAAAACCCCAGAAAACGAGTTTCTCGCATTAAATAGCTCGAATAGAGCGCTCTCGATGTTTCTGCACACTTCGGACAGATGTCTCACCAAGCTTATCGTAGGAAATGCATATCTCAGCTTGAAACCCGACGAAAACCAAAATATCGCCGGTTCTGCATATCAAACCAACTGTGGAGTGGTGAAAACACCAGATAACGTGATTCTCGCATTAAATAGCTCGAAAAGTGCGATCTCGATGATTCTGCATACTTCTAACAGAAGTCTCACCAAGATTATCGCAGAAAATGCATATCTCTGCTTGAAACCCCACGAAAACCAAGATATCTACTGTTCTGCATATCCAACGAACTGTGGAGTGGCGAAAACCCCAGAAAACGTGTTTCTCGCATTAAATAGCTCGAATAGAGCGATCTCGATAATTCTTCATACTTCGGACAGAAGTCTCACCAAGATTATCGCAGAAAATGCATATCTGAGCTTGAAACCCCACGAAAACCAAGATATCGCAGGTTCTGCATAACATACGCACTGTGGAGTGGTGAAAACACCAGATAACGTGTTTCTCTCATTAAATAACTCGAAACGAGCGATCTCGATGATTAAGCATACTTCGGACAGAAGTCTCAACAAGGTTATCGCAGAAAATGCATATCTCAGCTTGAAACCCTACGAAAACCAAGATATCTACTGTTCTGCATATCAAACGCACTGTGGTGTGCTGAAAACACCAGATAACGTGTTTCTCGCATTAAATAGCTCGAAAAGTGCGATCTCGATGATTCTGCATACTTCGGACAGAAGTCTCAACAAGATTATCGTAAAAAATGCATATCTCAGCTTGAAACCCCACGAAAGCCAAGATATCGCTGGTTCTGCATATCAAACCAACTGTGGAGTGGTGAAAACACCAGATAACGTGTTTCTCGCATTAAATAGCTCGAAAAGTGCGATCTCGATGATTCTGCATACTTCGGACAGAAGTCTCAACAAGATTATCGTAAAAAATGCATATCTCAGCTTGAAACCCCACGAAAGCCAAGATATCGCTGGTTCTGTATATCAAACGCACTGTGGAGTTGTGAAAACACCGGATAACGTGTTTCTCGCATTAAATAGCTCGAAACGAGCGATCTCGATGATTCTGCATACTTCGGACAGAAGTCTCAACAAGATTATCGCTGAATATGCATATCTCAGCTTGAAACCCCACGAAAACCAAGATATCGCCGGTTCTGCACATCAAACGTACTGTGGAGTGGAGAAAACACCAGAAAACGTGTTTCTCGCATTAAGTAGCTCGAAAAGAGCGTTCTCGAAGATTCTGCATACTTCTGACAGAGGTCTCACCAATATTATCGTAGAAAATGCATATTTCAGCTTGAAACTCGACCGAAACCAAGATATCTCCGGTTCTGCATGTCAAACGTACTGTGGAGTGCTCAAAACACCAGAAAACGTGTTTCTCGCAATAACTAGCTCGAAAAGAGCGTTCTCGATGATTCTGCATACTTCTCATAGATGAAACACCAAGATTATCGCAGAAAATGCATATCTCAGCTTGAAACCACACGAAAACCAAGTTATCTCCGGTTCTGCACATCAAACGTACTGTGGAGTGGAGAAAACACCAGAAAACGTGTTTCTCGCATTAAGTAGCTCGAAAAGAGCGTTCTCGAAGATTCTGCATACTTCTGACAGAGGTCTCACCAATATTATCGTAGAAAATGCATATTTCAGCTTGAAACTCGACCGAAACCAAGATATCTCCGGTTCTGCATGTCAAACGTACTGTGGAGTGCTCAAAACACCAGAAAACGTGTTTCTCGCATTAAGTAGCTCGAAAAGAGCGTTCTCGATGATTCTGCATACTTCTCATAGATGAAACACCAAGATTATCGCAGAAAATGCATATTTCAGCTGGAAACCCCACGAAAACCAAGTTATCGGCGGCTCTACATATCAAACGCCCTGTGGAGTGGTCAAAACACCAGAAAACGTGTTTCTCGCATTAAGTAGCTCGATAAGAGCGTTCTCGAAGATTCTGCATACTTCTGACAGAGGTCTCACCAATGTTATCGTAGAAAATGCATATCTCAGCTTGAAACCCGACCGAAACGAAGATATCTCCGGTTCTGCATGTCTAACGTACTGTGGAGTGGTGAATACACCAGAAAACGTGTTTCTCGCATTAAATAGCTCGAAACGAGCAATCTAGATGATTCTGCATACTTCTGACTGAATTCTCACCAATATTATCGCAGAAAATGCATATCTCAGCTTGAAACTCGACCGAAACCAAGATATCTCCGGTTCTGCATATCAAACGCACTGCGGAGTGGTGAAAACACCAGAAAACGTGTTTCTCGCATTAGCTAGCTCGAAAAGAGCGTTCTCGATGATTCTGCATACTTCTCATAGATGAAACACCAAGATTATCGCCGAAAATGCATACCTCAGCATGAAAACCGACGAAAACCAAGATTTCGCCATTTCTGCATATCAAACGCACTGTGGTGTGGTCAAAACACCAGAAAACTGGTTTTTTCGCATTAAATAGCTCGAAACGAGCGATCTAGATGATTCTGCATACTTCTGACAGAAGACTCACCAAGATTATCGCAGAAAATTCATATCTCAGCTGGAAACCCTACGAAAACCAATATATCTCCGGTTCTGCACATCAAACGTACTGTGGAGTGGGGAAAACACCAGAAAACGTATTTCTCGCATTAAGTAGCTCGAAAAGAGCGTTCTCGAATATTCTGCATACTTCTGACAGAGGTCTCACCAATATTACCGTAGAAAATGCATATTTCAGCTTGAAACTCGACCGAAACCAAGATATCTCCGGTTCTGCATGTCAAACGTACTGTGGAGTGCTCAAAACACCAGAAAACGTGTTTCTCGCATTAACTAGCTCGAAAAGAGCGTTCTCGATGATTCTGCATACTTCTCATAGATGAAACACCAAGATTATCGCAGAAAATGCATATTTCAGCTGGAAATCCCACGAAAACCAAGTTATCGGCGGCTCTACATATCAAACGCACTGTGGAGTGGTCAAAACACCAGAAAACGTGTTTCTCGCATTAAGTAGCTCGAAAAGAGCGTTCTCGAAGATTCTGCATACTTCTGACAGAGGTCTCACCAATGTTATCGTAGAAAATGCATATCTCAGCTTGAAACCCGACCGAAACGAAGATATCTCCGGTTCTGCATGTCTAACGTACTGTGGAGTGGTGAATACACCAGAAAACGTGTTTCTCGCATTAAATAGCTCGAAACGAGCAATCTAGATGATTCTGCATACTTCTGACTGAATTCTCACCAATATTATCGCAGAAAATGCATATCTCAGTTAGAAACCTCACGAAAATCAAGATGACGCCGGTTCTGCATATCAAACGCACTGTGGAGTGGTGAAAACAACCAGATAACGTGTTTCTCGCATTAAATAGCTCGAATAGAGCGATCTCGATGATTCGGCATACTTCTGACAGAAAACTCACCAAGATTATCGCAGAAAATGCATATCTCAGCTGGAAACCCCACGAAAACCAAGATATCGCCTGTTCTGCATATCAGACGCACTGTGGAGTGGTGAAAACACCAGAAAACGTGTTTCTCGCATTAACTACCTCGAAAAGAGCGTTCTCGATGATTCTGCATACTTCTCATAGATGAAACACCAAGTTTATCGCAGAAAATGCATATTTCAGGTGGAAACCCCACGAATACCAAGTTATCGGCGGCTCTACATATCAAACGCACTGTGGAGTGTTCAAAACACCAGAAAACGTGTTACTCGCATTAAGTACCTCGAAAAGAACGTTCTCGAAGATTCTGCATACTTCTGACAGAGGTCTCACCAATATTATCGTAGAAAATGCATATCTCAGCTTGAAACTCGACCGAAACCAAGATATCTCCGGTTCTGCATGTCAAACGTACAGTGGAGTGGTGAATACACCAGAAAACGTGATTCTCGCATTAAATAGCTCGAAAAGAGCGATCTAGATGATTCTGCAAACTTCTGACAGAAGTCTCACCAATACTATCGTAGAAAATGCATATCTCAGCTGGAATCACCACGAAAATCCAGATATCGCCGGTTCTGCATATCCAAAGAACTGTGGAGTGGTGAAAACCCCAGAAAACGTGTTTCGCGCATTAAATAGCTCGAAAAGAGCGCTCTCGATGTTTCTGCATACTTCGGACAGAAGTCTCAACAAGATTATCGCAGAAAATGCATATCTCAGCTTGAAACCCTACGAAAACCAAGATATCTACTGTTCTGCATATCAAACGCACTGTGGAGTGGTGAAAACACCGGATAAGGTGTTTCTCGCATTAAATAGCTCGAAAAGTGCGATCTCGATGATTCTGCATACTTCGGACAGAAGTCTCAACAAGATTATCGTAAAAAATGCATATCTCAGCTTGAAACCCCACGAAAGCCAAGATATCGCTGGTTCTGCATATCAAACCAACTGTGGAGTTGTGAAAACACCAGATAACGTGTTTCTCGCATTAAATAGCTCGAAAAGTGCGATCTCGATGATTCTGCATACTTCTAACAGAAGTCTCACCAAGATTATCGCAGAAAATGCATTCTCTGCTTGAAACCCCACGAAAACCAAGATATCTACTGTTCTGCATATCCAACGAACTGTGGAGTGGCGAAAACCCCAGAAAACGTGTTTCTCGCATTAAATAGCTCGAATAGAGCGATCTCGATAATTCTTCATACTTCGGACAGAAGTCTCACCAAGATTATCGCTGAAAATGCATATCTGAGCTTGAAACCCCACGAAAACCAAGATATCGCAGGTTCTGCATATCAAACGCACTGTGGAGTGGTGAAAACACCAGATAACTTGTTTCTCGCATTAAATAGCTCGAAAAGAGCGATCTCGATGATTCTGCATACTTCGGACAGAAGTCTCACCAAGATTATCGCAGAATTTGCATATCTCAGCTTGAATCCCCACGAAAACCAGGATATCGCTGGTTCTGCATATCAAACGCACTGTGGAGTGCTGAAAACACCAGATAACGTGTTTCTCGCATTAAATAGCTCGAATAGAGCGATCTCGATGATAAAGCATACTTCGGACAGAAGTCTCACCAAGATTATCGTAAAAAATGCATAACTCAGCTTGAAACCCCACAAATACCAAGATATCGCCGGTTCTGCATATCAAACGCACTGTGGAGTGGTGAAAACACCAGATAACGTGTTTCTCGCATTAAATAGCTCGAAAAGTGCGATCTCGATGATTCTGCATACTTCGGACAGAAGTCTCACCAAGATTATCGCAGAAAATGCATATCTGAGCTTGAAACCCCACGAAAACCAAGATATCGCAGGTGCTGCATATCAAACGCACTGTGGAGTGGTGAAAACACCAGATAACTTGTTTCTCGCATTAAATAGCTCGAAAAGAGCGATCTCGATGATTCTGCATACTTCGGACAGAAGTCTCACCAAGATTATCGCAGAAAATGCATATCTCAGCTTGAAACCCTACGAAAACCAAGATATCTCCGGTTCTGCATATCCAACGAACTGTGGAGTGGTGAAAACCCCAGAAAACGAGTTTCTCGCATTAAATAGCTCGAATAGAGCGCTCTCGGTGTTTCTGCACACTTCGGACAGATGTCTCACCAAGCTTATCGTAGGAAATGCATATCTCAGCTTGAAACCCGACGAAAACCAAAATATCTCCGGTTCTTCATATCCAACGCACTGTGGAGTGGTGAAAACCCCAGAAATCGAGTTTCTCGCATTAAATAGCTCGAAAAGAGCGCTCTCGATGTTTCTGCATACTTCGGACAGAAGTCTCACCAAGATAATCGCAGAAAATGCATATCTGAGCTTGAACCCCACGAAAACCAAGATATCGCAGGTTCTGCATATCAAACGCACTGTGGAGTGGTGAAAACACCAGATAACTTGTTTCTCGCATTAAATAGCTCGAAAAGAGCGATCTCGATGATTCTGCATACTTCGAACAGAAGTCTCACCAAGATTATCGCAGAAAATGCATATCTCAGCTTGAAACCCCACGAAAACCAAGATATCTCCGGTTCTGCATATCCAACGAACTGTGGAGTGGTGAAAACCCCAGAAAACGAGTTTCTCGCATTAAATAGCTCGAATAGAGCGCTCTCGATGTTTCTGCACACTTCGGACAGATGTCTCACCAAGCTTATCGTAGGAAATGCATATCTCAGCTTGAAACCCGACGAAAACCAAAATATCGCCGGTTCTGCATATCAAACCAACTGTGGAGTGGTGAAAACACCAGATAACGTGATTCTCGCATTAAATAGCTCGAAAAGTGCGATCTCGATGATTCTGCATACTTCTAACAGAAGTCTCACCAAGATTATCGCAGAAAATGCATATCTCTGCTTGAAACCCCACGAAAACCAAGATATCTACTGTTCTGCATATCCAACGAACTGTGGAGTGGCGAAAACCCCAGAAAACGTGTTTCTCGCATTAAATAGCTCGAATAGAGCGATCTCGATAATTCTTCATACTTCGGACAGAAGTCTCACCAAGATTATCGCAGAAAATGCATATCTGAGCTTGAAACCCCACGAAAACCAAGATATCGCAGGTTCTGCATAACATACGCACTGTGGAGTGGTGAAAACACCAGATAACGTGTTTCTCTCATTAAATAACTCGAAACGAGCGATCTCGATGATTAAGCATACTTCGGACAGAAGTCTCAACAAGGTTATCGCAGAAAATGCATATCTCAGCTTGAAACCCTACGAAAACCAAGATATCTACTGTTCTGCATATCAAACGCACTGTGGTGTGCTGAAAACACCAGATAACGTGTTTCTCGCATTAAATAGCTCGAAAAGTGCGATCTCGATGATTCTGCATACTTCGGACAGAAGTCTCAACAAGATTATCGTAAAAAATGCATATCTCAGCTTGAAACCCCACGAAAGCCAAGATATCGCTGGTTCTGCATATCAAACCAACTGTGGAGTGGTGAAAACACCAGATAACGTGTTTCTCGCATTAAATAGCTCGAAAAGTGCGATCTCGATGATTCTGCATACTTCGGACAGAAGTCTCAACAAGATTATCGTAAAAAATGCATATCTCAGCTTGAAACCCCACGAAAGCCAAGATATCGCTGGTTCTGTATATCAAACGCACTGTGGAGTTGTGAAAACACCGGATAACGTGTTTCTCGCATTAAATAGCTCGAAACGAGCGATCTCGATGATTCTGCATACTTCGGACAGAAGTCTCAACAAGATTATCGCTGAATATGCATATCTCAGCTTGAAACCCCACGAAAACCAAGATATCGCCGGTTCTGCATATCAAACGCACTGTGGAGTGGTGAAAACACCAGATAACGTGTTTCTCGCATTAAATAGCTCGAAAAGTGCGATCTCGATGTTTCTGCATACTTCGGACAGATGTCTCACCAAGATTATCGCAGAAAATGCATATCTCTGCTTGAAACCCCACGCAAACCAAGATATCTCCTGTTTTGCATATCCAAAGAACTGTGGAGTGGTGAAAACCCCAGAAAACGTGTTTCTCGCATGAAATAGCTCGAAAAGAGCGCTCTCGATGTTTCTGCATACTTCGGACAGATGTCTCACCAAGCTTATCGTACAAAATGCATATCTCAGCTTGAAACCCTACGAAAACCAAGATATCTACTGTTCTGCATATCAAACGCACTGTGGAGTGGTGAAAACACCAGATAACGTGTTTCTCGCATTAAATAGCTCGAAACGAGCGATCTCGATGATTCTGCATACTTCGGACAGAAGTCTCACCAAAATTATCTAAAAAATGCATATCTCAGCTTGAAACCCGACCGAAACCAAGATATCTCCGGTTCTGCATGTCAAACGTACTGTGGAGTGGTGAAAACCCCAGAAAACGAGTTTCTCGCATTAAACAGCTCGAAAAGAGCGCTCTCGATGTTTCTGCATACTTCGGACAGATGTTTCACTTGGATTATCGTAGAAAATGCATATCTCAGCTTGAAACCCGACCGAAACCAAGATATCTCCGGTTCTGCATGTCAAACGTACTGTGGAGTGGTGAAAACCCCAGAAAACGTGTTTCTCGCATTAAATAGCTCGAAACGAACGATCTAGATGATTCTGCATACTTCTGACTGAAGTCTCATCAAGATTATCGCAGAAAATGCATATCTCAGCTGGAAACACCACGAAAATCAAGATATCGCCGGTTCTGCATATCAGACGCACTGTGGAGTGCTGAAAACACCAGAAAACGTGTTTCTCGCATTAACTAGTTTGAAAAGAGCGATATCGATGATTCTGCATACTTCGGACATAAGTCTCACCAATATTATCGCAGAAAATGCATATCTCAGCTGGAAACCCCACGAAAACCAAGATATCGCCGGTTCTGCATATCAAACGCACTGTGGAGTGGTCAGTACACCAGATAACGTGTTTCTCGCATTAAATAGCTCGAAAAGAGCGATATCGATGATTCTGCATACTTCGGACAGAAGTCTCACAAATATTATCGCAGAAAATGCATATCTCAGCTGGAAACCCCACGAAAACCAACATATCGCCTGTTCTGCATATCAGACGCACTGTGGAGTGGTGAAAACAATAGAAAACGTGTTTCTCGCATTAACTAGCTCGAAAAGAGCGTTCTCGATGATTCTGCATACCTCTCATAGATGAAACACCAAGATTAATGCAGAAAATGAATATTTCAGCTAGAAACCTCACGATAATCAAGATGTCGCCGGTTCTACATATCAAACGCACTGTGGAGTGGTCAAAACACCAGATAACGTGTTTCTCGCATTAAATAGCTGGAAAAGAGCGATATCGATGATTCTGCATACTTCTGACTGAAATCTCACCAATATTATCGCAGAAAAAGCATATCTCAGCTGGAAACCCCACGAAAACCAAGATATCGCCTGTTCTGCATATCAGACGCACTGTGGAGTGGTGAAAACACTAGAAAACGTGTTTCTCGCATTAACTAGCTCGAAAAGAGCGTTCTCGATGATTCTGCATACGTCTTATAGATGAAACTCCAAGATTATCGCAGAAAATGCATATTTCAGCTCGAAACCCCACGAAAACCAAGTTATCGGCGGCTCTACATATCAAACCCTCTGTGGAGTGGTCAAAACACCAGATAACGTGTTTCTCGCATTAAATAGCTCGAAAAGAGCGATATCGATGGTTCTGCATACTTCGAACAGAAGTCTCACCAATATTATCGCAGAAAATGCATATCTCAGCTTGAAACCTCACGAAAATCAACATGACGCCGGTTCTGCATATCAAACGCACTGTGGAGTGGTGAAAACAACCAGATAACGTGTTTCTCGCATTAAATCGCTCGAAACGAGCGACCTAGATGATTCTGCATACTTCTGACAGAAGACTCACCAAGATGATCGCAGAAAATGCATATCTCAGCTGGAAACCCCACGAAAACCAAGATATCGTCGGTTCTGCATATCACACGCACTGTGGAATGTTGAAAACACCAGAAAACGTGTTTCTCGTATTAACGAACTCAAAAATAGCGTTCTCGATGATTCTGCATACTTCTCATAGATGAAACACAAAGATTATCGCAGAAAATGCATATTTCAGCTGGAAACCCCACGAAAACCAAGTTATCGGCGGCTCTGCATATCAAACACACTGTGGAGTGGTCAAAATACCAGAAAACTTGTTTTTTCGCATTAAATAGCTCGAAACGAGCGATCTAGATGAGTCTGCACACTTCTGACAGAAGACTCACCAAGATTATCGCAGAAAATGCATATCTCAGCTCGAAACCCTACGAAAACCAAGATATCGCCTGTTCTGCATATCAGACGCACTGTGGAGTGGTGAAAACACCAGAAAACGTGTTTCTCGCATTAACTAGCTCGAAAAGAGCGTTGTCGATGATTCTGCATACCTCTCATAGATGAAACACCAAGATGATCGCAGAAAATGCATATCTCAGCTGGAAACCCCACGAAAACCAAGATATCGTCGGTTCTGCATATCACACGCACTGTGGAATGTTGAAAACACCAGAAAACCTGTTTCTCGTATTAACGAACTCGAAAATAGCGTTCTCGATGATTCTGCATACGTCTTATAGATGAAACTCCAAGATTATCGCAGAAAATGCATATTTCAGCTGGAAACCCCACCAAAAACAAGTTATCGGCGGCTCTACATATCAAACGCACTGTGGAGTGGTGAAAACACCAGAAAACGTGATTCTCGCATTAAGTAGCTCGAAAAGAGCGTTCTCGAAGATTCTGCATACTTCCGACTGAAGTCTCACCAATATTATCGCAGAAAACGCATATCTCAGCTAGAAACCTCACGAAAATCAAGATGTCGCCGGTTCTGCATACCAAACGCACTATGGAGTGGGGCAAACAACCAGATAACGTGTTTCTCGCATTAAATAGCTCGAAACGAGCGATCTAGATGATTGTGCATACTTCTGACTGAAGTCTCACCAAGATGATCGCAGAAAATGCATATCTCAGCTGGAAACACCACGAAAATCAAGATATCGCCGGTTCTGCATATCAGACGCACTGTGGAGTGGTGAAAACACCAGAAAACGTGTTTCTCGCATTAACTAGCTCGAAAAGAGCGTTCTCGATGATTCTGCATGCTTCTCATAGATGAAACACCAAGATTATAGCAGAAAATGCATATTTCAGCTGGAAACCACACGAAAACCAAGTTATCGGCGGCTCTACATATCAAACGCACTGTGGAGTGGTCAAAACACCAGATAACGTGTTTCTCGGATTATATAGCTCGAAAAGAGCGATATCGATGATTCTGCATACTTCGGACAGAAGTCTCACCAATATTATCGCAGAAAATGCATATCTCAGCTGGAAACACCACGAAAATCAAGATGACGCCGGTTCTGCATATCAAATGCACTGTGGGGTGGTGATAACACCAGAAAACGTGTTACTCGCATTAAATAGCACGAAAAGAGCGTTCTCGATGATTCTGCATACTTCTCATAGATGAAACACCAAGATTATCGCAGAAAATGCATATTTCAGCTGGAAACCCCACGAAAACCAAGTTATCGGCAGCTCTACATATCAAACGAACTTTGGAGTGGTCAAAACACCAGATAACGTGTTTCTCGCATTAAATAGCTCGAAAAGAGCGATTTCGATGATTCTGCATACTTCGGACAGAAGTCTCACCAATATTATCGCAGAAAATGCATATCTCAGCTTGAAACCTCACGAAAATCAAGATGACGCCGGTTCTGTATATCAATCGCACTGTGGAGTGGTGAAAACAACCAGATAACGTGTTTCTCGCATTAAATAGCTCGAAACGAACGATCTAGATGATTGTGCATACTTCTGACTGAAGTCTCACCAAGATTATCGCAGAAAATGCATATCTCAGCTGGAAACACCACGAAAATCAAGATGACGCCGGTTCTGTATATCAATCGCACTGTGGAGTGGTGAAAACAACCAGATAACGTGTTTCTCGCATTAACTAGCTCGAAAAGAGCGTTCTCGATGATTCTGCATACTTCTCATAGATGAAACACCAAGATTATAGCAGAAAATGCATATTTCAGCTGGAAACCCCACGAAAACCAAGTTATCGGCGGCTCTACATATCAAACGCACTGTGGAGTGGTCAAAACACCAGATAACGTGTTTCTCGCATTAAATAGCTCGAAAAGAGCGATATCGATGATTCTGCATACTTCGGACAGAAGTCCCACCAATATTATCGCAGAAAATGCATATCTCAGCTTGAAACCTCACGAAAATCAAGATGACGCCGGATCTGCATATCAAATGCACTGTGGGGTGGTGAAAACACCAGAAAACGTGTTACTCGCATTAAAAAGCTCGAAAAGAGCGTTCTCGATGATTCTGCATACTTCTCATAGATGAAACACCATGATTATAGCAGAAAATGCATATTTCAGCTGGAAACCCCACGAAAACCAAGTTATCGGCAGCTCTACATATCAAACGCACTGTGGAGTGGTGAAAACACCAGAAAACGTGTTACACGCATTAACTAGCTCGAAAAGAGCGTTCTCGATGATTCTGCATACTTCTCATAGATGAAACACCAAGATTATCGCAGAAAATGCATATTTCAGCTGGAAACCCCACGAAAACCAAGTTATCGGCGGCTCTACATATCAAACGAACTTTGGAGTGGTCAAAACACCAGATAACGTGTTTCTCGCATCAAATAGCTCGAAAAGAGCGATATCGATGATTCTGCATACTTCGGACAGAAGTCTCACCAATATTATCGCAGAAAATGCATATCTCAGCTTGAAACCTCACGAAAATCAAGATGACGCCGGTTCTGTATATCAATCGCACTGTGGAGTGGTGAAAACAACCAGATAACGTGTTTCTCGCATTAAATAGCTCGAAACGAGCGATCTAGGTGATTCTGCATACTTCTGACTGAAGTCTCACCAATATTATCGCAGAAAATGCATATCTCAGCTTGAAACCCGACGAAAACGACGATGTCGCCGGTTCTGCATATCAAACGCGCTGTGGGGTGGTGAAAACACCAGAAAACGTTTTTCTCGCATTAAATAGCTCGAATAGATCGATCACGATGATTCTGCAAACTTCTGACAGAAGTCTCACCAATATTATCGTAGAAAATGCATATCTCAGCTGGAATCACCACGAAAATCCAGATATCGCCGGTTCTGCATATCAAACGCACTGTGGAGTGGTGAAAACAACCAGATAACGTGTTTCTCGCATAAAATAGCTCGAAACGAGCGATCTAGGAGATTCTGCATACTTCTGACTGAAGTCTCACCAATATTATCGCAGAAAATGCATATCTCAGCTTGAAACCCGACCGAAACGAAGATATCTCCGGTCCTGCATGTCTAACGTACTGTGGAGTGGTGAAAACACCAGAAAACGTGTTACTCGCATTAACTAGCTCGAAAAGAGCGTTCTGGATGATTCAGCATACTTCTGACTGAAGTCTCACCAGGATTATCGCAGAAAATGGATATCTCAGCTTGAAACCTCACGAAAACCAAGTTATCTCCGGTTCTGCACATCAAACGTACTGTGGAGTGGAGAAAACACCAGAAAACGTGTTTCTCGCATTAAGTAGCTCGAAAAGAGCGTTCTCGAAGATTCTGCATACTTCTGACAGAGGTCTCACCAATATTATCGTAGAAAATGCATATTTCAGCTTGAAACTCGACCGAAACCAAGATATCTCCGGTTCTGCATGTCAAACGTACTGTGGAGTGCTCAAAACACCAGAAAACGTGTTTCTCGCAATAACTAGCTCGAAAAGAGCGTTCTCGATGATTCTGCATACTTCTCATAGATGAAACACCAAGATTATCGCAGAAAATGCATATTTCAGCTGGAAACCCCACGAAAACCAAGTTATCGGCGGCTCTACATATCAAACGCACTGTGGAGTGGTCAAAACACCAGATAACGTGTTTCTCGCATTAAATAGCTCCAAAAGGGCGATATCGATGATTCTGCATACTTCTGACTGAAGTCTCACCAATATTATCGCAGAAAATGCATATCTCAGCTGGAAACCCCACGAAAACCAAGATATCGCCGGTTCTGCATATCAGACGCACTGTGGAGTGGTGAAAACACCAGAAAACGTGTTTCTCGCATTAAGTAGCTCGAAAAGAGCGTTCTCGAAGATCCTGCATACTTCTGACAGAAGTCTCACCAAGATTATCGTAGAAAATGCATATCTCAGCTTGAAACTCGACCGAAACCAAGATATCTCCGGTTCTGCATATCAAACGCACTGCGGAGTGGTGAAAACACCAGAAAACGTGTTTCTCGCATTAGCTAGCTCGAAAAGAGCGTTCTCGATGATTCTGCATACTTCTCATAGATGAAACACCAAGTTTATCGCAGAAAATGCATATTTCAGCTGGAAACCCCACGAATACCAAGTTATCGGCGGCTCTACATATCAAACGCACTGTGGAGTGTTCAAAACACCAGAAAACGTGTTTCTCGCATTAAGTAGCTCGAAAAGAGCGTTCTCGAAGATTCTGCATACTTCTGACAGAGGTCTCACCAATATTATCGTAGAAAATGCATATCTCAGCTTGAAACTCGACCGAAACCAAGATATCTCCGGTTCTGCATGTCAAACGTACAGTGGAGTGGTGAATACACCAGAAAACGTGTTTCACGCATTAAATAGCTCGAAAAGAGCGATCTAGATGATTCTGCAAACTTCTGACTGAAGTCTCACCAGGATTATCGCAGAAAATGCATATCTCAGCTTGAAACCACACGAAAACCAAGTTATCTCCGGTTCTGCACATCAAACGTACTGTGGAGTGGAGAAAACACCAGAAAACGTGTTTCTCGCATTAAGTAGCTCGAAAAGAGCGTTCTCGAAGATTCTGCATACTTCTGACAGAGGTCTCACCAATATTATCGTAGAAAATGCATATTTCAGCTTGAAACTCGACCGAAACCAAGATATCTCCGGTTCTGCATGTCAAACGTACTGTGGAGTGCTCAAAACACCAGAAAACGTGTTTCTCGCATTAACTAGCTCGAAAAGAGCGTTCTCGATGATTCTGCATACTTCTCATAGATGAAACACCAAGATTATCGCAGAAAATGCATATTTCAGCTGGAAACCCCACGAAAACCAAGTTATCGGCGGCTCTACATATCAAACGCACTGTGGAGTGGTCAAAACACCAGAAAACGTGTTTCTCGCATTAAGTAGCTCGATAAGAGCGTTCTCGAAGATTCTGCATACTTCTGACAGAGGTCTCACCAATGTTATCGTAGAAAATGCATATCTCAGCTTGAAACTCGACCGAAACCAAGATATCTCCGGTTCTGCATATCAAACGCACTGCGGAGTGGTGAAAACACCAGAAAACGTGTTTCTCGCATTAGCTAGCTCGAAAAGAGCGTTCTCGATGATTCTGCATACTTCTCATAGATGAAACACCAAGATTATCGCCGAAAATGCATACCTCAGCATGAAAACCGACGAAAACCAAGATTTCGCCATTTCTGCATATCAAACGCACTGTGGTGTGGTCAAAACACCAGAAAACTGGTTTTTTCGCATTAAATAGCTCGAAACGAGCGATCTAGATGATTCTGCATACTTCTGACAGAAGACTCACCAAGATTATCGCAGAAAATTCATATCTCAGCTGGAAACCCTACGAAAACCAATATATCTCCGGTTCTGCACATCAAACGTACTGTGGAGTGGGGAAAACACCAGAAAACGTGTTTCTCGCATTAAGTAGCTCGAAAAGAGCGTTCTCGAATATTCTGCATACTTCTGACAGAGGTCTCACCAATATTATCGTAGAAAATGCATATCTCAGCTTGAAACTCGACCGAAACCAAGATATCTCCGGTTCTGCATGTCAAACGTACTGTGGAGTGCTCAAAACACCAGAAAACGTGTTTCTCGCATTAACTAGCTCGAAAAGAGCGTTCTCGATGATTCTGCATACTTCTCATAGATGAAACACCAAGAATATCGCAGAAAATGCATATTTCAGCTGGAAACACCACGAAAACCAAGTTATCGGCGGCTCTACATATCAAACGCACTGTGGAGTGGTCAAAACACCAGATAACGTGTTTCTCGCATTAAATAGCTCCAAAAGGGCGATATCGATGATTCTGCATACTTCTGACTGAAGTCTCACCAATATTATCGCAGAAAATGCATATCTCAGCTGGAAACCCCACGAAAACCAAGATATCGCCGGTTCTGCATATCAGACGCACTGTGGAGTGGTGAAAACACCAGAAAACGTGTTTCTCGCATTAAGTAGCTCGAAAAGAGCGTTCTCGAAGATCCTGCATACTTCTGACAGAAGTCTCACCAAGATTATCGTAGAAAATGCATATCTCAGCTTGAAACTCGACCGAAACCAAGATATCTCCGGTTCTGCATATCAAACGCACTGCGGAGTGGTGAAAACACCAGAAAACGTGTTTCTCGCATTAGCTAGCTCGAAAAGAGCGTTCTCGATGATTCTGCATACTTCTGACAGAAGACTCACCAAGATTATCGCAGAAAATTCATATCTCAGCTGGAAACCCTACGAAAACCAATATATCTCCGGTTCTGCACATCAAACGTACTGTGGAGTGGGGAAAACACCAGAAAACGTGTTTCTCGCATTAACTAGCTCGAAAAGAGCGTTCTCGATGATTCTGCATACTTCTCATAGATGAAACACCAAGATTATCGCAGAAAATGCATATTTCAACTGGAAACCCCACGAAAACGAAGTTATCGGCGGCTCTACATATCAAACGCACTGTGGAGTGGTGAAAACAACCAGATAACGTGTTTCTCGCATTAAATAGCTCGAAACGAGCGATCTAGATGATTCTGCATACTTCTGACAGAAGACTCACCAAGATTATCGCAGAAAATTGATATCTCAGCTGGAAACCCTACGAAAACCAATATATCTCCGGTTCTGCACATCAAACGTACTGTGGAGTGGGGAAAACACCAGAAAACGTGTTTCTCGCATTAACTAGCTCGAAAAGAGCGTTCTCGATGATTCTGCATACTTCTCATAGATGAAACACCAAGATTATCGCAGAAAATGCATATTTCAGCTGGAAACCCCACGAGAACCAAGTTATCGGCGGCTCTACATATCAAACGCACTGTGGAGTGGTCAAATCACCAGATAACGTGTTTCTCGCATTATATAGCTCGAAAAGAGCGATATCGAGGATTCTGCATACTTCTGACTGAATTCTCACCAATGTTATCGCAGAAAATGCATTTCTCAGCTTGAAACACGACGAAAACCAAGATGTCGCCGGTTCTGCATGTCAAACGTACAGTGGAGTGGAGAAAACACCAGAAAACGTGTTTCTCGCATTAAGTAGCTCGAAAAGAGCGTTCTCGAATATTCTGCATACTTCTGACAGAGGTCTCACCAATATTATCGTAGAAAATGCATATCTCAGCTTGAAACTCGACCGAAACCAAGATATCTCCGGTTCTGCATGTCAAACGTACTGTGGAGTGCTCAAAACACCAGAAAACGTGTTTCTCGCATTAACTAGCTCGAAAAGAGCGTTCTCGATGATTCTGCATACTTCTCATAGATGAAACACCAAGAATATCGCAGAAAATGCATATTTCAGCTGGAAACCCCACGAAAACCAAGATATCGCCGGTTCTGCATATCAGACGCACTGTGGAGTGGTGAAAACACCAGATAACGTGTTTCTCGCATTAAATAGCTCCAAAAGGGCGATATCGATGATTCTGCATACTTCTGACTGAAGTCTCACCAATATTATCGCAGAAAATGCATATCTCAGCTGGAAACCCCACGAAAACCAAGATATCGCCGGTTCTGCATATCAGACGCACTGTGGAGTGGTGAAAACACCAGAAAACGTGTTTCTCGCATTAAGTAGCTCGAAAAGAGCGTTCTCGAAGATCCTGCATACTTCTGACAGAAGTCTCACCAAGATTATCGTAGAAAATGCATATCTCAGCTTGAAACTCGACCGAAACCAAGATATCTCCGGTTCTGCATATCAAACGCACTGCGGAGTGGTGAAAACACCAGAAAACGTGTTTCTCGCATTAGCTAGCTCGAAAAGAGCGTTCTCGATGATTCTGCATACTTCTGACAGAAGACTCACCAAGATTATCGCAGAAAATTCATATCTCAGCTGGAAACCCTACGAAAACCAATATATCTCCGGTTCTGCACATCAAACGTACTGTGGAGTGGGGAAAACACCAGAAAACGTGTTTCTCGCATTAACTAGCTCGAAAAGAGCGTTCTCGATGATTCTGCATACTTCTCATAGATGAAACACCAAGATTATCGCAGAAAATGCATATTTCAACTGGAAACCCCACGAAAACGAAGTTATCGGCGGCTCTACATATCAAACGCACTGTGGAGTGGTGAAAACAACCAGATAACGTGTTTCTCGCATTAAATAGCTCGAAACGAGCGATCTAGATGATTCTGCATACTTCTGACAGAAGACTCACCAAGATTATCGCAGAAAATTGATATCTCAGCTGGAAACCCTACGAAAACCAATATATCTCCGGTTCTGCACATCAAACGTACTGTGGAGTGGGGAAAACACCAGAAAACGTGTTTCTCGCATTAACTAGCTCGAAAAGAGCGTTCTCGATGATTCTGCATACTTCTCATAGATGAAACACCAAGATTATCGCAGAAAATGCATATTTCAGCTGGAAACCCCACGAGAACCAAGTTATCGGCGGCTCTACATATCAAACGCACTGTGGAGTGGTCAAATCACCAGATAACGTGTTTCTCGCATTATATAGCTCGAAAAGAGCGATATCGAGGATTCTGCATACTTCTGACTGAATTCTCACCAATGTTATCGCAGAAAATGCATTTCTCAGCTTGAAACACGACGAAAACCAAGATGTCGCCGGTTCTGCATATCAAACGCACCGTGGAGTGGTCAATACACCAGATAACGTGTTTCTCGCATTAAATAGCTCGAAAAGAGCGATGTAGATGATTCTGCATACTTCTGACTGTAGTCTCACCAAGATTATCGCAGAAAATGTATATCTCAGCTGGAAACCCCACGAAAACCAAGATATCGCCGGTTCTGCATATCAGACGCACTGTGGAGTGGTGAAAACACCAGAAAACGTGTTTCTCGCATTAACTAGCTCGAAAAGAGCGATCTCGATGATTCGGCATACTTCTGACAGAAGACTCACCAAGATTATCGCAGAAAATGCATATCTCAGCTGGAAACTCCACGAAAACCAAGATATCGCCTGTTCTGCATATCAGACGCACTGTGGAGTGGTGAAAACACCAGAAAACGTGTTTCTCGCATTAACTACCTCGAAAAGAGCGTTCTCGATGATTCTGCATACTTCTCATAGATGAAACACCAAGTTTATCGCAGAAAATGCATATTTCAGCTGGAAACCCCACGAATACCAAGTTATCGGCGGCTCTACATATCAAACGCACTGTGGAGTGTTCAAAACACCAGAAAACGTGTTTCTCGCATTAAGTAGCTCGAAAAGAGCGTTCTCGAAGATTCTGCATACTTCTGACAGAGGTCTCACCAATATTATCGTAGAAAATGCATATCTCAGCTTGAAACTCGACCGAAACCAAGATATCTCCGGTTCTGCATGTCAAACGTACAGTGGAGTGGTGAATACACCAGAAAACGTGTTTCTCGCATTAAATAGCTCGAAAAGAGCGATCTAGATGATTCTGCAAACTTCTGACAGAAGTCTCAACAATATTATCGTAGAAAATGCATATCTCAGCTGGAAACACCACGAAAATCCAGATATCGCCGGTTCTGCATATCAAACGCACTGTCTAGTGGTGAAAACAACCAGATAACGTGTTTCTCGCATAAAATAGCTCGAAACGAGCGATCTAGGTGATTCTGCATACTTCTGACTGAAGTCTCACCAATATTATCGCAGAAAATGCAAATCTCAGCTTGAAACCCGACCGAAACGAAGATATCTCCGGTCCTGCATGTCTAACGTACTGTGGAGTGGTGAAAACACCAGAAAACGTGTTACTCGCATTAACTAGCTCGAAAAGAGCGTTCTGGATGATCCAGCATACTTCTGACTGAAGTCTCACCAGGATTATCGCAGAAAATGCATATCTCAGCTTGAAACCTCACGAAAACCAAGTTATCTCCGGTTCTGCACATCAAACGTACTGTGGAGTGGAGAAAACACCAGAAAACGTGTTTCTCGCATTAAGTAGCTCGAAAAGAGCGTTCTCGAAGATTCTGCATACTACTGACAGAGGTCTCACCAATATTATCGTAGAAAATGCATATTTCAGCTTGAAACTCGACCGAAACCAAGATATCTCCGGTTCTGCATGTCAAACGTACTGTGGAGTGCTCAAAACACCAGAAAACGTGTTTCTCGCATTAACTAGCTCGAAGAGAGCGTTCTCGATGATTCTGCATACTTCTCATAGATGAAACACAAAGTTTATCGCAGAAAATGCATATTTCAGCTGGAAACCCCACGCATACCAAGTTATCGGCGGCTCTACATATCAAACGCACTGTGGAGTGTTCAAAACACCAGAAAACGTGTTACTCGCATTAAGTAGCTCGAAAAGAGCGTTCTCGAAGATTCTGCATACTTCTGACAGAGGTCTCACCAATATTATCGTAGAAAATGCATATCTCAGCTTGAAACTCGACCGAAACCAAGATATCTCCGGTTCTGCATGTCAAACGTACAGTGGAGTGGTGAATACACCAGAAAACGTGTTTCTCGCATTAAATAGCTCGAAAAGAGCGATCTGGATGATTCAGCTAACTTCTGACAGAAGTCTCACCAATATTATCGTAGAAAATGCATATCTCAGCTGGAATCACCACGAAAATCCAGATATCGCCGGTTCTGCATATCAAACGCACTTTGTAGTGGTGAAAACAACCAGATAACGTGTTTCTCGCATAAAATAGCTCGAAACGAGCGATCTAGGTGATTCTGCATACTTCTGACTAAAGTCTCACCAATATTATCGCAGAAAATGCATATCTCAGCTTGAAACCCGACCGAAACGAAGATATCTCCGGTCCTGCATGTCTAACGTACTGTGGAGTGGTGAAAACACCAGAAAACGTGTTACTCGCATTAACTAGCTCGAAAAGAGCGTTCTGGATGATTCAGCATACTTCTGACTGAAGTCTCACCAGGATTATCGCAGAAAATGCATATCTCAGCTTGAAACCTCACGAAAACCAAGTTATCTCCGGTTCTGCACATCAAACGTACTGTGGAGTGGAGAAAACACCAGAAAACGTGTTTCTCGCATTAAGTAGCTCGAAAAGAGCGTTCTCGAAGATTCTGCATACTTCTGACAGAGGTCTCACTAATATTATCGTAGAAAATGCATATTTCAGCTTGAAACTCGACCGAAACCAAGATATCTCCGGTTCTGCATATCAGACGCACTGTGGAGTGGTGAAAACACCAGAAAACGTGTTTCTCTCATTAACTAGCTCGAAAAGAGCGTTCTCGATGATTCTGCATACTTCTCATAGATGAAACACCAAGATTATCGCAGAAAATGCATATTTCAACTGGAAACCCCACGAAAACGAAGTTATCGGCGGCTCTACATATCAAACGCACTGTGGAGTGGTGAAAACAACCAGATAACGTGTTTCTCGCATTAAATAGCTCGAAACGAGCGATCTAGATGATTCTGCATACTTCTGACTGAAGTCTTACCAATATTATCGCAGAAAATGCATATCTCAGCTTGAAGCCCGACGAAAACCACGATGTCGCCGGTTCTGAATATCAAACGCACTGTGGGGTGGTGAAAACACCAGAAAACGTGTTTCTCGCATTAAATAGCTCGAATAGAGCGATCTCGATGATTCTGCATACTTCTGACAGAAGACTCACCAAGATGATCGCAGAAAATGCATATCTCAGCTTGAAACCCGACCGAAACGAAGACATCTCCGGTTCTGCATGTCTAACGTACTGTGGAGTGGTGAATACACCAGAAAACGTGTTTCTCGCATTAAGTAGCTCGAAAAGAGCGATCTAGATGATTCTGCATACTTCTGGCAGAAGACTCACCAAGCTTATCGCAGAAAATGTATATCTCAGCTGGAAACACCACGAAAATCAAGATATCGCCGGTTCCGCATTTCAGACGCACTGTGGAATGTTGAAAACACCAGAAAACTGTTTTTTTCGCATTAAATAGCTCGAAAAGAGCGATCTAGATGATTCTGCATACTTCTGACTGAAGTCTCACCAAGATTATCGCAGAATATGCATATCTCAGGTTGAAACCTCACGAAAACCAAGATATCTCCGGTTCTGCACATCAAACGTACTGTGGAGTGGTGAAATCACCAGAAAACGTGTTTCTCGCATTAAGTAGCTCGAAAAGAGAGTTCTCGAAGATTCTGCATACTTCTGACAGAGGTCTCACCAATATGATCGTAGAAAATGCATATCTAAGCTTGAAACCCGACCGAAACGAAGATATCTCCGGTTCTGCATGTCTAACGTACTGTGGAGTGGTGAATACACCAGAAAACGTGTTTCTCGCATTAAATAGCTCGAAAAGAGCGATCTAGATGAATCTGATTACTTCCGGCAGAAGACTCACCAAGCTTATCGCAGAAAATGCATATCTCAGCTGGAAACACCACGAAAATCAAGATATCGCCGGTTCTGCATATCAAACGCACTGTGGAATGTTGAAAACACCAGAAAACTTGTTTTTTCGCATTAAATAGCTCGAAACGTGCGATCTAGATGATTCTGCATACTTCTGACTGAAGTCTCACCAATATTATCGTAGAAAATGCATATCTCAGCTTGAAACCCGACCGAAACGAAGATATCTCCGGTTCTGCATGTCTAACGTACTGTGGAGTGGTCAAAACACCAGATGACGTGTTTCTCGCATTAAACAGCTCCAAAAGAGCGATATCGATGATTGTGCATACTTCGGATAGAAGTCTCACCAATATTATCGCAGAAAATGCATATCTCAGCTTGAAACCCGACGAAAATCAAGATATCGCCGGTTCTGCATATCAAACGCACTGTGGAATGTTGACAACACCAGAAAACTGGTTTTTTCGCATTAAATAGCACGAAATGAGCGATCTAGATGATTCTGCATACTTCTGACTGAAGTCTCACCATTATTATCGCAGAAAATGCATATCTCAGGTTGAAACCCGACGAAAATCAAGATATCGCCGGATCTGCATATCAAACGCACTGTGGAATGTTGAAAACACCAGAAAACTGGTTTTTTCGCATTAAATAGCTCGAAAAGAGGGATCTAGATGATTCTGCTTACTTCTGACTGAAGTCTCACCAAGATTATCGCAGAAAATGCATACATCAGCTTGAAACCTCACGAAAACCAAGATATCTCCGGTTCTGTACATCAAACGTACTGTGGAGTGGTGAAATCTCCAGAAAACGTGTTTCTCGCATTAAGTAGCTTTAAAAGAGCGTTCTCGAAAATTCTGCATACTTCTGACAGAGGTTTCACCAATATTATCGTAGAAAATGCATATCTCAGCTTGAAACTCGACCGATACCAAGATATCTCCGGTTCTGCATATCAAACGCACTGCGGAGTGGTGAAAACACCAGAAAACGTGTTTCTCGCATTAGCTAGCTCGAAAAGAGCGTTCTCGATGATTCTGCATACTTCTGACAGAAGACTCACCAAGATTATCGCAGAAAATTCATATCTCAGCTGGAAACCCTACGAAAACCAATATATCTCCGGTTCTGCACATCAAACGTACTGTGGAGTGGGGAAAACACCAGAAAACGTGTTTCTCGCATTAACTAGCTCGAAAAGAGCGTTCTCGATGATTCTGCATACTTCTCATAGATGAAACACCAAGATTATCGCAGAAAATGCATATTTCAGCTGGAAACCCCACGAGAACCAAGTTATCGGCGGCTCTACATATCAAACGCACTGTGGAGTGGTCAAATCACCAGATAACGTGTTTCTCGCATTATATAGCTCGAAAAGAGCGATATCGAGGATTCTGCATACTTCTGACTGAATTCTCACCAATGTTATCGCAGAAAATGCATTTCTCAGCTTGAAACACGACGAAAACCAAGATGTCGCCGGTTCTGCATATCAAACGCACCGTGGAGTGGTCAATACACCAGAAAACGTGTTTCTCGCATTAACTAGCTCGAAAAGAGCGATCTCGATGGTTCGGCATACTTCTGACAGAAGACTCACCAAGATTATCGCAGAAAATGCATATCTCAGCTGGAAACCCCACGAAAACCTAGATATCGCCTGTTCTGCATATCAGACGCACTGTGGAGTGGTGAAAACACCAGAAAACGTGTTTCTCGCATTAACTACCTCGAAAAGAGCGTTCTCGATGATTCTGCATACTTCTCATAGATGAAACACCAAGTTTATCGCAGAAAATGCATATTTCAGCTGGAAACCCCACGAATACCAAGTTATCGGCGGCTCTACATATCAAACGCACTGTGGAGTGTTCAAAACACCAGAAAACGTGTTTCTCGCATTAAGTAGCTCGAAAAGAGCGTTCTCGAAGATTCTGCATACTTCTGACAGAGGTCTCACCAATATTATCGTAGAAAATGCATATCTCAGCTTGAAACTCGACCGAAACCAAGATATCTCCGGTTCTGCATGTCAAACGTACAGTGGAGTGGTGAATACACCAGAAAACGTGTTTCTCGCATTAAATAGCTCGAAAAGAGCGATCTAGATGATTCTGCAAACTTCTGACAGAAGTCTCAACAATATTATCGCAGAAAATGCATATCTCAGCTTGAAACCCGACCGAAACGAAGATATCTCCGGTCCTGCATGTCTAACGTACTGTGGTGTGGTGAAAACACCAGAAAACGTGTTACTCGCATTAACTAGCTCGAAAAGAGCGTTCTGGATGATCCAGCATACTTCTGACTGAAGTCTCACCAGGATTATCGCAGAAAATGCATATCTCAGCTTGAAACCTCACGAAAACCAAGTTATCTCCGGTTCTGCACATCAAACGTACTGTGGAGTGGAGAAAACACCAGAAAACGTGTTTCTCGCATTAAGTAGCTCGAAAAGAGCGTTCTCGAAGATTCTGCATACTTCTGACAGAGGTCTCACCAATATTATCGTAGAAAATGCATATTTCAGCTTGAAACTCGACCGAAACCAAGATATCTCCGGTTCTGCATGTCAAACGTACTGTGGAGTGCTCAAAACACCAGAAAACGTGTTTCTCGCATTAACTAGCTCGAAAAGAGCGTTCTCGATGATTCTGCATACTTCTCATAGATGAAACACCAAGATTATCGCAGAAAATGCATATTTCAGCTGGAAACCCCACGAAAACCAAGTTATCGGCGGCTCTACATATCAAACGCACTGTGGAGTGGTCAAAACACCAGAAAACGTGTTTCTCGCATTAAGTAGCTCGAAAAGAGCGTTCTCGAAGATTCTGCATACTTCTGACAGAGGTATCACCAATGTTATCGTAGAAAATGCATATCTCAGCTCGAAACCCGACCGAAACGAAGATATGTCCGGTTCTGCATGTCTAACGTACTGTGGAGTGGTGAATACACCAGAAAACGTGTTTCTCGCATTAAATAGCTCGAAACGAGCAATCTAGATGATTCTGCATACTTCTGACTGAATTCTCACCAATATTATCGCAGAAAATGCATATCTCAGTTAGAAACCTCACGAAAATCAAGATGCCGCCGGTTCTGCATATCAAACGCACTGTGGAGTGGTGAAAACAACCAGAAAACGTGTTTCTCGCATTAAGTAGCTCGAAAAGAGCGTTCTCGAAGATTCTGCATACTTCTGACAGAGGTCTCACCAATATTATCGTAGAAAATGCATATATCAGCTTGAAACTCGACCGAAACCAAGATATCTCCGGTTCTGCATGTCAAACGTACTGTGGAGTGCTCAAAACACCAGAAAACGTGTTTCTCGCATTAACTAGCTCGAAAAGAGCGTTCTCGATGATTCTGCATACTTCTCATAGATGAAACACCAAGATTATCGCAGAAAATGCATATTTCAGCTGGAAACCCCACGAGAACCAAGTTATCGGCGGCTCTACATATCAAACGCACTGTGGAGTGGTCAAATCACCAGATAACGTGTTTCTCGCATTATATAGCTCGAAAAGAGCGATATCGAGGATTCTGCATACTTCTGACTGAATTCTCACCAATGTTATCGCAGAAAATGCATTTCTCAGCTTGAAACACGACGAAAACCAAGATGTCGCCGGTTCTGCATATCAAACGCACCGTGGAGTGGTCAATACACCAGAAAACGTGTTTCTCGCATTAACTAGCTCGAAAAGAGCGATCTCGATGATTCGGCATACTTCTGACAGAAGACTCACCAAGATTATCGCAGAAAATGCATATCTCAGCTGGAAACCCCACGAAAACCAAGATATCGCCTGTTCTGCATATCAGACGCACTGTGGAGTGGTGAAAACACCAGAAAACGTGTTTCTCGCATTAACTACCTCGAAAAGAGCGTTCTCGATGATTCTGCATACTTCTCATAGATGAAACACAAAGTTTATCGCAGAAAATGCATATTTCAGCTGGAAACCCCACGAATACCAAGTTATCGGCGGCTCTACATATCAAACGCACTGTGGAGTGTTCAAAACACCAGAAAACGTGTTACTCGCATTAAGTAGCTCGAAAAGAGCGTTCTCGAAGATTCTGCATACTTCTGACAGAGGTCTCACCAATATTATCGTAGAAAATGCATATCTCAGCTTGAAACTCGACCGAAACCAAGATATCTCCGGTTCTGCATGTCAAACGTACAGTGGAGTGGTGAATACACCAGAAAACGTGTTTCTCGCATTAAATAGCTCGAAAAGAGCGATCTGGATGATTCAGCAAACTTCTGACAGAAGTCTCACCAATATTATCGTAGAAAATGCATATCTCAGCTGGAATCACCACGAAAATCCAGATATCGCCGGTTCTGCATATCAAACGCACTGTGGAGTGGTGAAAACAACCAGAGAACGTGTTTCTCGCATTAAGTAGCTCGAAAAGAGCGTTCTCGAAGATTCTGCATACTTCTGACAGAGGTCTCACCAATATTATCGTAGAAAATGCATATATCAGCTTGAAACTCGACCGAAACCAAGATATCTCCGGTTCTGCATGTCAAACGTACTGTGGAGTGCTCAAAACACCAGAAAACGTGTTTCTCGCATTAACTAGCTCGAAAAGAGCGTTCTCGATGATTCTGCATACTTCTCATAGATGAAACACCAAGATTATCGCAGAAAATGCATATTTCAGCTGGAAACCCCACGAAAACCAAGTTATCGGCGGCTCTACATATCAAACGCACTGTGGAGTGGTCAAAACACCAGAAAACGTGTTTCTCGCATTAAGTAGCTCGAAAAGAGCGTTCTCGAAGATTCTGCATACTTCTGACAGAGGTATCACCAATGTTATCGTAGAAAATGCATATCTCAGCTCGAAACCCGACCGAAACGAAGATATCTCCGGTTCTGCATGTCTAACGTACTGTGGAGTGGTGAATACACCAGAAAACGTGTTTCTCGCATTAAATAGCTCGAAACGAGCAATCTAGATGATTCTGCATACTTCTGACTGAATTCTCACCAATATTATCGCAGAAAATGCATATCTCAGTTAGAAACCTCACGAAAATCAAGATGCCGCCGGTTCTGCATATCAAACGCACTGTGGAGTGGTGAAAACAACCAGATAACGTGTTTCTCGCATTAAATAGCTCGAATAGAGCGATCTCGATGATTCGGCATACTTCTGACAGAAGACTCACCAAGATTATCGCAGAAAATGCATATCTCAGCTGGAAACCCCACGAAACCCAAGATATCGCCTGTTCTGCATATCAGACGCACTGTGGAGTGGTGAAAACACCAGAAAACGTGTTTCTCGCATTAACTACCTCGAAAAGAGCGTTCTCGATGATTCTGCATACTTCTCATAGATGAAACACAAAGTTTATCGCAGAAAATGCATATTTCAGCTGGAAACCCCACGAATACCAAGTTATCGGCGGCTCTACATATCAAACGCACTGTGGAGTGTTCAAAACACCAGAAAACGTGTTACTCGCATTAAGTAGCTCGAAAAGAGCGTTCTCGAAGATTCTGCATACTTCTGACAGAGGTCTCACCAATATTATCGTAGAAAATGCATATCTCAGCTTGAAACTCGACCGAAACCAAGATATCTCCGGTTCTGCATGTCAAACGTACAGTGGAGTGGTGAATACACCAGAAAACGTGTTTCTCGCATTAAATAGCTCGAAAAGAGCGATCTGGATGATTCAGCAAACTTCTGACAGAAGTCTCACCAATATTATCGTAGAAAATGCATATCTCAGCTGGAATCACCACGAAAATCCAGATATCGCCGGTTCTGCATATCAAACGCACTGTGTAGTGGTGAAAACAACCAGATAACGTGTTTCTCGCATAAAATAGCTCGAAACGAGCGATCTAGGTGATTCTGCATGCTTCTGACTAAAGTCTCACCAATATTATCGCAGAAAATGCATATCTCAGCTTGAAACCCGACCGAAACGAAGATATCTCCGGTCCTGCATGTCTAACGTACTGTGGAGTGGTGAAAACACCAGAAAACGTGTTACTCGCATTAACTAGCTCGAAAAGAGCGTTCTGGATGATTCAGCATACTTCTGACTGAAGTCTCACCAGGATTATCGCAGAAAATGCATATCTCAGCTTGAAACCTCACGAAAACCAAGTTATCTCCGGTTCTGCACATCAAACGTACTGTGGAGTGGAGAAAACACCAGAAAACGTGTTTCTCGCATTAAGTAGCTCGAAAAGAGCGTTCTCGAAGATTCTGCATACTTCTGACAGAGGTCTCACTAATATTATCGTAGAAAATGCATATTTCAGCTTGAAACTCGACCGAAACCAAGATATCTCCGGTTCTGCATATCAGACGCACTGTGGAGTGGTGAAAACACCAGAAAACGTGTTTCTCTCATTAACTAGCTCAAAAAGAGCGTTCTCGATGATTCTGCATACTTCTCATAGATGAAACACCAAGATTATCGCAGAAAATGCATATTTCAACTGGAAACCCCACGAAAACGAAGTTATCGGCGGCTCTACATATCAAACGCACTGTGGAGTGGTGAAAACAACCAGATAACGTGTTTCTCGCATTAAATAGCTCGAAACGAGCGATCTAGATGATTCTGCATACTTCTGACTGAAGTCTTACCAATATTATCGCAGAAAATGCATATCTCAGCCTGAAGCCCGACGAAAACCACGATGTCGCCGGTTCTGAATATCAAACGCACTGTGGGGTGGTGAAAACACCAGAAAACGTGTTTCTCGCATTTAATAGCTCGAATAGAGCGATCTCGATGATCCTGCATACTTCTGACAGAAGACTCACCAAGATGATCGCAGAAAATGCATATCTCAGCTGGAAACCCCACGAAAACCAAGTTATCGGCGGCTCTACATATCAAACGCACTGTGAGGTGGTGAAAACACCAGAAAACGTGTTTCTCGCATTAAATAGCTCGAATAGAGCGATCTCGATGATTCTGCATACTTCTCATAGATGAAGCACCAAGATTATCGCAGAAAATGCATATTTCCTCTGGAAACCCCACGAAAACCAAGTTATCGGCGGCTCTACATATCAAACGCACTGTGGGGTGGTGAAAACACCAGAAAACGTGTTTCTCGCATTAAATAGCTCGAATAGAGCGATCTCGATGATTCTGCATACTTCTGACAGAAGACTCACCAAGATGATCGCAGAAAATGCATATCTCAGCTTGAAACCCGACCGAAACGAAGACATCTCCGGTTCTGCATGTCTAACGTACTGTGGAGTGGTGAATACACCAGAAAACGTGTTTCTCGCATTAAGTAGCTCGAAAAGAGCGATCTAGATGATTCTGCATACTTCTGGCAGAAGACTCACCAAGCTTATCGCAGAAAATGTATATCTCAGCTGGAAACACCACGAAAATCAAGATATCGCCGGTTCCGCATATCAGACGCACTGTGGAATGTTGAAAACACCAGAAAACTTGTTTTTTCGCATTAAATAGCTCGAAACGTGCGATCTAGATGATTCTGCATACTTCTGACTGAAGTCTCACCAATATTATCGTAGAAAATGCATATCTCAGCTTGAAACCCGACCGAAACGAAGATATCTCCGGTTCTGCATGTCTAACGTACTGTGGAGTGGTCAAAACACCAGGTGACGTGTTTCTCGCATTAAACAGCTCCAAAAGAGCGATATCGATGATTGTGCATACTTCGGATAGAAGTCTCACCAATATTATCGCAGAAAATGCATATCTCTGCTTGAAACCCCACGAAAACCAAGATATCTACTGTTCTGCATATCCAACGATCTGTGGAGTTGTGAAAACCCGAGAAAACGTGTTTCTCGCATTAAATAGCTGGAAAAGAGCGCTCCCGACGTTTCTGCATACTTCGGACAGATGTCTCACCAAGCTTATCGCAGAAAATTCATATCTCAGCTTGAAACCCCACGACAACCAAGATGTCGCTGGTTCTGCATATCAAACGCACTGTGAAGTGGTGAAAACACCAGATAACGTGTTTCTCGCATTGAATAGCTCGAAAAGAGCGATCTAGATGATTCAGCATACTTCGGACAGAAGTCTCACCAAGATTATCGCAGGAAATGCATATCTCAGCTTGAAACCCCACGAAAACCATGATATCTCCGGTTCTGCATATCCAACGAACTGTGGAGTGTTGAAAACCCCAGAAAACGAGTTTCTCGCATTAAATAGCTCGAAAAGTGCGCTCTCGATGTTTCTGCATACTTCGGACAGATGTTTCACCAAGATTATCGTAGAAAATGCATATCTCAACTGGAAACCCGACGAAAACCAAAATATCGCCGGTTCTGCATATCAAACCAACTGTGGAGTGGTGAAAACACCAGATTACGTGTTTCTCGCATTAAATAGCTCGAAAAGTGCGATCTCGATGATTCTGCAAACTTCTAGCAGAAGCCTCACCAAGATTATCGCAGAAAATACATATCTCAGCTTGAAAAACGACGAAAACCAAAATATCTCCGGTTCTGCATATCCAACGCACTGTGGCTTGGTGAAAACACCAGATAAGGTGTTTCTCGCATTAAATAGCTCGAAAAGTGCGATCTCGATGATTCTGCATACTTCTAACAGAAGTCTCACCAAGATTATCGCAGAAAATGCATATCTCTGCTTGAAACCCCACGAAAACCAAGATGTCTACTGTTCTGCATATCCAACGAACTGTGGAGTGGCGAAAACCCCAGAAAACGTGTTTCTCACATTAAATAGCTCGAATAGAGCGATCTCGATAATTCTTCATACTTCGGACAGAAGTCTCACCACGATTATCGTAGAAAATGCATATCTCTGCTTGAAACCCCACGAAAACCAAGATATCGCCGGTTCTGCATTTCAAACGCACTGTGGAGTGGTGAAAACACCGGATAACGTGTTTCTCGCATTAAATATCTCGAAACGATCGATTTCGATGATTCTGCATACTTCGGACAGAATGCTCAACAAGATTATCGCAGAAAATGCATATCTCAGCTTGAAACCCCACGAAAACCAAGATATCTACTGTTCTGCATTTCAAACGCACTGTGGAGTGGTGAAAACACCGGATAACGTGTTTCTCGCATTAAATATCTCGAAACGATCGATTTCGATGTTTCTGCATACTACGGACAGATGTTTCACCAAGAATATCGTAGAAAATGCATATCTCAGCTTGAAACCCGACGAAAACCAAAATATCGCCGGTTCTGCATATCAAACCAACTGTGGAGTGGTGAAAACACCAGATAACGTGTTTCTCGCATTAAATAGCTCGAAAAGTGCGATCTCGATGATTCTGCATACTTCTAACAGAAGTCTCACCAAGATTATCGCAGAAAATGCATATCTCTGCTTGAAACCCCACGAAAACCAAGATATCTACTGTTCTGCATATCAAACGCACTGTGGAGTGGTGAAAACCCCAGAAAACGAGTTTCTCGCATTAAATAGCTCGAAAAGTGCGCTCTCGATGTTTCTGCATACTTCGGACAGAAGTCTCACCACGATTATCGTAGAAAATGCATATCTCAGCTTGAAACCAGACGAAAACCAAAATATCTCCGGTTCTGCATATCCAACGCACTCTGGAGTGGTGAAAACACCAGATAACGTGTTTCTCGCATTAAATAGCTCGAAAAGTGCGATCTCGATGATTCTGCATTCTTCTAACAGAAGTCTCACCAAGATTATCTCAGAAAATGCATATCTCTGCTTGAAACCCCACGCAAACCAAGATATCTCCTGTTCTGCACATCCAAAGAACTGTGGAGTGGTGAAAACACCAGATAACGTGTTTCTCGCATTAAATAGCTCGAAAAGTGCGATCTCGATGATTCTGCGTACTTCTAACAGAAGTCTCACCAAGATTATCGCAGAAAATGCATATCTCAGCTTGAAACCCCACGAAAACCAAGATATCTACTGTTCTGCATATCAAACGCACCGTGGTGTGGTGAAAACACCAGAAAACGTGTTTCGCGCATTAAGTAGCTCGAAAAGAGCGTTCTCGAAGATTCTGCATAATTCTGACAGAAGTTTCACCAGGATTATCGTAGAAAATGCATATCTCAGCTTGAAACCCGACCGAAACCAAGATCTCTCCGCTTCTGCATATCAAACGTACTGTGGAGTGGTGAAAACCCCAGAAAAGGAGTTTCTCGCATTAAACAGCTCGAAAAGAGCGCTCTCGATGTTTCTGCATACTTCGGACAGATGTTTCACTTGGATTATCGCAGAAAATGCATATCTCTGCTGGAAACACCACGAAAATCAAGATATCGCCGGTTCTGCATATCCAACGAACTGTGTAGTGGTGAAACCCGCAGAAAACGTGTTTCTCGCATTAAATAGCTCGAAAAGAGCGATATCGATGATTCTGCATACTTCGGACAGAAGTCTCACCAATATTATCGCAGAAAATGCATATCTCAGCTGGAAACCCCACGAAAACCAAGATAACGCCTGTTCTGCATATCAGACGCACTGTGGAGTGGTGAAAACTCTAGAAAACGTGTTTCTCGCATTAACTAGCTCGAAAAGAGCGTTCTCGATGATTCTGCATACCTCTCATAGATGAAACACCAAGATTATTGCAGAAAATGCATATTTCAGCTGGAAACCCCACGAAAACCAAGTTATCGGCGGCTCTACATATCAAACGCACTGTGGAGTGGTCAAAACACCAGATAACGCGTTTCTCGCATTAAATATCTGGAAAATAGCGATATCGATGATTCTGCATACTTCTGACTGAAGTCTCACCAATATTATCGCAGAAAAAGCATATCTCAGCTGGAAACCCCACGAAAACCAAGATATCGCCTGTTCTGCATATCAGACGCACTGTGGAGTGGTGAAAACACTAGAAAACGTGTTTCTCGCATTAACTAGCTCGAACAGAGCGTTCTCGATGATTCTGCATACCTCTCATAGATGAAACACCAAGATTATTGCGGAAAATGCATATTTCAGCTAGAAACCTCACGAAAATCAAGATGTCTCCGGTTCTACATATCAAACGCACTGTGGAGTGGTCAAAACACCAGATAACGTGTTTCTCGCATTAAATAGCTGGAAAAGAGCGATATCGATGATTCTGCATACTTCTGACTGAAGTCTCACCAATATTATCGCAGAAAACGCATATCTCATCTAGATACCTCACGAAAATCAAGATGTCGCCGGTTCTGCATATCAAACGCACTATGGAGTGGTGAAAACAACCCTATTACGTGTTTCTCGCATTAAATAGCTCGAAACGAACGATCTAGATGATTCTGCATACTTCTGACTGAAGTCTCATCAAGGTTATCGCAGAAAATGCATATCTCAGCTCGAAACCCCACGAAAACCAAGTTATCGGCGGCTCTACAAATCAAACGCACTGTGGAGTGGTCAAAACACCAGATAACGTGTTTCTCGCATTAAATAGCTGGAAAAGAGCGATATCGATGATTCTGCATACTTCTGACTGAAGTCTCACCAATATTATCGCAGAAAAAGCATATCTCAGCTAGATACCTCACAAAAATCAAGATGTCGCCGGTTCTGCATATCAAACGCACTATGGAGTGGTGAAAACAACCAGATAACGTGTTTCTCGCATTAAATAGCTCGAAACGAACGATCTAGATGATTCTGCATACTTCTGACTGAAGTCTCATCAAGGTTATCGCAGAAAATGCATATCTCAGCTGGAAACCCCACGAAAACCAAGATATCGCCTGTTCTGCATATCAGACGCACTGTGGAGTGATGAAAACACTAGAAAACGTGTTTCTCGCATTAACTAGCTCGATAAGAGCGTTCTCGATGATTCTGCATACTTCTCATAGATGAAACTCCAAGATAATCGCAGTAAATGCATATTGCAGCTGGAAACCACACGAAAACCAAGTTATCGGCGGCTGTACATATCAAACGCACTGTGGAGTGGTCAAAACACCAGATAACGTGTTTCTCGAATTAAATAGCTGGAAAAGAGCGATATCGATGATTCTGCATACTTCTGACTGAAGTCTCACCAATATTATCGCAGAAAAAGCATATCTAAGCTGGAAACCCCACGAAAACCAAGATATCGCCTGTTACGCATATCAGACGCACTGTGGAGTGGTGAAAACACTAGAAAACGTGTTTCTCGCATTAACTAGCTCGAAAAGAGCGTTCTCGATGATTCTGCATACCTCTCATAGATGAAACACCAAGATTATTGCAGGAAATGCATATTTCAGCTAGAAACCTCACGAAAATCAAGATGTCGCCGGTTCTACATATCAAACGCACTGTGGAGTGGTCAAAACACCAGATAACGTGTTTCTCGCATTAAATAGCTGGAAAAGAGCGATATCGATGATTCTGCATACTTCTGACTGAAGTCTCACCAATATTATCGCAGAAAAAGCATATCTCAGCTAGAAACCTCACGAAAATCAAGATGTCGCCGGTTCTGCATATCAAACGCACTGTGGAATGTTGAAAACACCAGAAAACTGGTTTTTTCGCATTACATTGTTCGAAACGAGCGATCTAGATGATTCTGCATACTTCTGACTGAAGTCTCACCAAGATTATCGCAGAAAATGCATACATCAGCTTGAAACCTCACGAAAACCAAGATATCTCCGGTTCTGTACATCAAACGTACTGTGGAGTGGTGAAATCTCCAGAAAACGTGTTTCTCGCATTAAGTAGCTTTAAAAGAGCGTTCTTGAAAATTCTGCATACTTCTGACAGAGGTTTCACCAATATTATCGTAGAAAATGCATATCTCAGCTTGAAACCCGACCGAAACGAAGACATCTCCGGTTCTGCATGTCTAACGTACTGTGGAGTGGTGAATACACCAGAAAACGTGTTTCTCGCATTAAGTAGCTCGAAAAGTGCGATCTAGATGATTCTGCATACTTCTGGCAGAAGACTCACCAAGCTTATCGCAGAAAATGCATATCTCAGCTGGAAACACCACGAAAATCAAGATACCGCCGGTTCTGCATATCAAACGCACTGTGGAATGTTGAAAACACCAGAAAACTTGTTTTTTCGAATTAAATAGCTCGAAACGAGCGATGCAGATGATACTGCATACTTCTGACTGAAGTCTCTCCAATATTATCGCAAAAAATGCATATCTCAGCTAGAAACCTCACGAAAATCAAGATCTCGCCGGTTCTGCATATCAAACGCACTGTGGAGTGGTGAAAACACCAGATAACGTGTTTCTCGCATCAAATAGCTCGAAAAGTGCGATCTCGATGATTCTGCATACTTCTAACAGAAGTCTCACCAAGATTATCGCAGAAAATGCATATCTCAGCTTGAAACCCCACGAAAACCAAGATATCTACTGTTCTGCATATCAAACGCACTGTGGAGTGGTGAAAACACCAGATATCGTGTTTCTCGCATTAAATAGCTAGAAAAGAGCGCTCTCGATGCTTCTGCATACTTCGGACAGATGTTTCACCAAGATTATCGTAGAAAATGCATATCTCAACTGGAAACCCGACGAAAACCAAAATATCGCCGGTTCTGCATATCAAACCAACTGTGGAGTGGTGAAAACACCAGATTACGTGTTTCTCGCATTAAATAGCTCGAAAAGTGCGATCTCGATGATTCTGCATACTTCTAGCAGAAGTCTCACCAAGATTATCGCAGAAAATGCATATCTCTGCTTGAAACCCCACGCAAACCAAGATATCTACTGTTCTGCATATCCAACGATCTGTGGAGTTGTGAAAACCCGAGAAAACGTGTTTCTCGCATTAAATACCTTGAAAAGAGCGCTCCCGACGTTTCTGCATACTTCGGACAGATGTCTCACCAAGCTTATCGCAGAAAATTCATATCTCAGCTTGAAACCCCACGAAAACCAAGATGTCGCTGGTTCTGCATATCAAACGCACTGTGAAGTGGTGAAAACACCAGATAACGTGTTTCTCGCATTAAATAGCTCGAAAAGAGCGATCTCGATGATTCTGCATACTTCTAACAGAAGTCTCACCAAGATTATCGCAGAAAATGCATATCTCTGCTTGAAACCCCACGAAAACCAAGATATCTACTGTTCTGCATATCAAACGCACTGTGGAGTGGTGAAAACCCCAGAAAACGAGTTTCTCGCATTAAATAGCTCGAAAAGTGCGCTCTCGATGTTTCTGCATACTTCGGACAGAAGTCTCACCACGATTATCGTAGAAAATGCATATCTCAGCTTGAAACCAGACGAAAACCAAAATATCTCCGGTTCTGCATATCCAACGCACTCTGGAGTGGTGAAAACACCAGATAACGTGTTTCTCGCATTAAATAGCTCGAAAAGTGCAATCTCGATGATTCTGCATTCTTCTAACAGAAGTCTCACCAAGATTATCTCAGAAAATGCATATCTCTGCTTGAAACCCCACGCAAACCAAGATATCTCCTGTTCTGCACATCCAAAGAACTGTGGAGTGGTGAAAACACCAGATAACGTGTTTCTCGCATTAAATAGCTCGAAAAGTGCGATCTCGATGATTCTGCGTACTTCTAACAGAAGTCTCACCAAGATTATCGCAGAAAATGCATATCTCAGCTTGAAACCCCACGAAAACCAAGATATCTACTGTTCTGCATATCAAACGCACCGTGGTGTGGTGAAAACACCAGAAAACGTGTTTCGCGCATTAAGTAGCTCGAAAAGAGCGTTCTCGAAGATTCTGCATAATTCTGACAGAAGTTTCACCAGGATTATCGTAGAAAATGCATATCTCAGCTTGAAACCCGACCGAAACCAAGATATCTCCGCTTCTGCATGTCAAACGTACTGTGGAGTGGTGAAAACCCCAGAAAAGGAGTTTCTCGCATTAAACAGCTCGAAAAGAGCGCTCTCGATGTTTCTGCATACTTCGGACAGATGTTTCACTTGGATTATCGCAGAAAATGCATATCTCTGCTGGAAACACCACGAAAATCAAGATATCGCCGGTTCTGCATATCCAACGAACTGTGTAGTGGTGAAACCCGCAGAAAACGTGTTTCTCGCATTAAATAGCTCGAAAAGAGCGATATCGATGATTCTGCATACTTCGGACAGAAGTCTCACCAATATTATCGCAGAAAATGCATATCTCAGCTGGAAACCCCACGAAAACCAAGATAACGCCTGTTCTGCATATCAGACGCACTGTGGAGTGGTGAAAACTCTAGAAAACGTGTTTCTCGCATTAACTAGCTCGAAAAGAGCGTTCTCGATGATTCTGCATACCTCTCATAGATGAAACACCAAGATTATTGCAGAAAATGCATATTTCAGCTGGAAACCCCACGAAAACCAAGTTATCGGCGGCTCTACATATCAAACGCACTGTGGAGTGGTCAAAACACCAGATAACGCGTTTCTCGCATTAAATATCTGGAAAATAGCGATATCGATGATTCTGCATACTTCTGACTGAAGTCTCACCAATATTATCGCAGAAAAAGCATATCTCAGCTGGAAACCCCACGAAAACCAAGATATCGCCTGTTCTGCATATCAGACGCACTGTGGAGTGGTGAAAACACTAGAAAACGTGTTTCTCGCATTAACTAGCTCGAACAGAGCGTTCTCGATGATTCTGCATACCTCTCATAGATGAAACACCAAGATTATTGCGGAAAATGCATATTTCAGCTAGAAACCTCACGAAAATCAAGATGTCTCCGGTTCTACATATCAAACGCACTGTGGAGTGGTCAAAACACCAGATAACGTGTTTCTCGAATTAAATAGCTGGAAAAGAGCGATATCGATGATTCTGCATACTTCTGACTGAAGTCTCACCAATATTATCGCAGAAAAAGCATATCTAAGCTGGAAACCCCACGAAAACCAAGATATCGCCTGTTACGCATATCAGACGCACTGTGGAGTGGTGAGAACACTAGAAAACGTGTTTCTCGCATTAACTAGCTCGAAAAGAGCGTTCTCGATGATTCTGCATACCTCTCATAGATGAAACACCAAGATTATTGCAGGAAATGCATATTTCAGCTAGAAACCTCACGAAAATCAAGATGTCGCCGGTTCTACATATCAAACGCACTGTGGAGTGGTCAAAACACCAGATAACGTGTTTCTCGCATTAAATAGCTGGAAAAGAGCGATATCGATGATTCTGCATACTTCTGACTGAAGTCTCACCAATATTATCGCAGAAAAAGCATATCTCAGCTAGAAACCTCACGAAAATCAAGATGTCGCCGGTTCTGCATATCAAACGCACTGTGGAATGTTGAAAACACCAGAAAACTGGTTTTTTCGCATTACATTGTTCGAAACGAGCGATCTAGATGATTCTGCATACTTCTGACTGAAGTCTCACCAAGATTATCGCAGAAAATGCATACATCAGCTTGAAACCTCACGAAAACCAAGATATCTCCGGTTCTGTACATCAAACGTACTGTGGAGTGGTGAAATCTCCAGAAAACGTGTTTCTCGCATTAAGTAGCTTTAAAAGAGCGTTCTTGAAAATTCTGCATACTTCTGACAGAGGTTTCACCAATATTATCGTAGAAAATGCATATCTCAGCTTGAAACCCGACCGAAACGAAGACATCTCCGGTTCTGCATGTCTAACGTACTGTGGAGTGGTGAATACACCAGAAAACGTGTTTCTCGCATTAAGTAGCTCGAAAAGTGCGATCTAGATGATTCTGCATACTTCTGGCAGAAGACTCACCAAGCTTATCGCAGAAAATGCATATCTCAGCTGGAAACACCACGAAAATCAAGATACCGCCGGTTCTGCATATCAAACGCACTGTGGAATGTTGAAAACACCAGAAAACTTGTTTTTTCGAATTAAATAGCTCGAAACGAGCGATCCAGATGATACTGCATACTTCTGACTGAAGTCTCTCCAATATTATCGCAAAAAATGCATATCTCAGCTAGAAACCTCACGAAAATCAAGATCTCGCCGGTTCTGCATATCAAACGCACTGTGGAGTGGTGAAAACACCAGATAACGTGTTTCTCGCATCAAATAGCTCGAAAAGTGCGATCTCGATGATTCTGCATACTTCTAACAGAAGTCTCACCAAGATTATCGCAGAAAATGCATATCTCAGCTTGAAACCCCACGAAAACCAAGATATCTACTGTTCTGCATATCAAACGCACTGTGGAGTGGTGAAAACACCAGATATCGTGTTTCTCGCATTAAATAGCTAGAAAAGAGCGCTCTCGATGCTTCTGCATACTTCGGACAGATGTTTCACCAAGATTATCGTAGAAAATGCATATCTCAACTGGAAACCCGACGAAAACCAAAATATCGCCGGTTCTGCATATCAAACCAACTGTGGAGTGGTGAAAACACCAGATTACGTGTTTCTCGCATTAAATAGCTCGAAAAGTGCGATCTCGATGATTCTGCATACTTCTAGCAGAAGTCTCACCAAGATTATCGCAGAAAATGCATATCTCTGCTTGAAACCCCACGCAAACCAAGATATCTCCTGTTCTGCATATCCAAAGAACTGTGGAGTGGTGAAAACCCCAGAAAACGTGTTTCTCTCATTAAATAGCTCGAAAAGAGCGCTCTCGATGTTTCTGCATACTTCGGACAGATGTCTCACCAAGCTTATCGTACAAAATGCATATCTCAGCTTGAAACCCGACGAAAACCAAAATATCGCCGGTTCTGCATATCAAACCAACTGTGGAGTGGTGAAAACACCAGATAACGTGTTTCTCGCATTAAATAGCTCGAAAAGTGCGATCTCGATGATTCTGCATACTTCTAACAGAAGTCTCACCAAGATTATCGCAGAAAATGCATATCTCAACTGGAAACCCGACGAAAACCAAAATATCGCCGGTTCTGCATATCAAACCAACTGTGGAGTGGTGAAAACCCCAGAAACGTGTTTCACGCATGAAATAGCTCGAAAAGAGCGCTCTCGATGTTTCTGCATACTTCGGACAGATGTCTCACCAAGCTTATCGTACAAAATGCATATCTCAGCTTGAAACCCGACGAAAACCAAAATATCGCCGGTTCTGCATATCAAACCAACTGTGGAGTGGTGAAAACACCAGATAACGTGTTTCTCGCATTAAATAGCTCGAAAAGTGCGATCTCGATGATTCTTTATTCTTCTAACAGAAGTCTCACCAAGATTATCGCAGAAAATGCATATCTCAGCTTGAAACCCCACGAAAACCAAGATATCTACTGTTCTGCATATCAAACGCACTGTGGAGTGGTGAAAACACCAGATAACGTGTTTCTCGCACTAACTAGCTCGAAAAGAGCGATCTCGATGATACAGCATACTTCGGACAGAAGTCTCACCAAGATTATCGCACAAAATGCATATCTCAGCTTGAAACCCCACGAAAACCAAGATATCGCCTGTTCTGCATATCAAACGCACTGTGGAGTGGTGAAAACACCAGATAACGTGTTTCTCGCATTACATAGCTGGAACCAAGCGATCTCGATAATTCTGCATACTTCGGACAGAAGTCTCACCATAATTATCTAAAAAATGCATATCTCAGCTTGAAACCCGACCGAAACCAAGATATCTCCGGTTCTGCATGTCAAACGTACTGTGGAGTGGTGAAAACACCGGAAAACGTGTTTCGTGCATTAAGTAGCTCGAAAAGAGCGATCTAGATGATTCTGCATACTTCTGACTGAAGTCTCACCAATATTATCGCAGAAAATGCATATCTCATCTTGAAACCCCACGAAAACCAAGATATCGCTGGTTCTGCATATCAAACGAACTGTGGAGTGGTGAAAACACCAGAAAACGTGTTTCTCGCATTAAGTAGCTCGAAAAGAGCGTTCTCGAAGATCCTGCATACTTCTGACAGAAGTCTCACCAAGATTATCGTAGAAAATGCATATCTCAGCTTGAAACCCGACGAAAACCGATATATCTCCGGTTCTGCACATCAAACGCACCGTGGTGTGGTGAAAACACCAGAAAACGTGTTTCGCGCATTAAGTAGCTCGAAAAGAGCGTTCTCGAAGATTCTGCATAATTCTGACAGAAGTTTCACCAGGATTATCGTAGAAAATGCATATCTCAGCTTGAAACCCGACCGAAACCAAGATATCTCCGGTTCTGCATGTCAAACGTACTGTGGAGTGGTGAAAACCCCAGAAAAGGAGTTTCTCGCATTAAACAGCTCGAAAAGAGCGCTCTCGATGTTTCTGCATACTTCGGACAGATGTTTCACTTGGATTATCGCAGAAAATGCATATCTCTGCTGGAAACACCACGAAAATCAAGATATCGCCGGTTCTGCATATCCAACGAACTGTGTAGTGGTGAAACCCGCAGAAAACGTGTTTCTCGCATTAAATAGCTCGAAAAGAGCGATATCGATGATTCTGCATACTTCGGACAGAAGTCTCACCAATATTATCGCAGAAAATGCATATCTCAGCTGGAAACCCCACGAAAACCAAGATAACGCCTGTTCTGCATATCAGACGCACTGTGGAGTGGTGAAAACTCTAGAAAACGTGTTTCTCGCATTAACTAGCTCGAAAAGAGCGTTCTCGATGATTCTGCATACCTCTCATAGATGAAACACCAAGATTATTGCAGAAAATGCATATTTCAGCTGGAAACCCCACGAAAACCAAGTTATCGGCGGCTCTACATATCAAACGCACTGTGGAGTGGTCAAAACACCAGATAACGCGTTTCTCGCATTAAATAGCTGGAAAAGAGCGATATCGATGATTCTGCATACTTCTGACTGAAGTCTCACCAATATTATCGCAGAAAAAGCATATCTCAGCTAGATACCTCACGAAAATCAAGATGTCGCCGGTTCTGCATATCAAACGCACTATGGAGTGGTGAAAACAACCCTATTACGTGTTTCTCGCATTAACTAGCTCGAAACGAACGATCTAGATGATTCTGCATACTTCTGACTGAAGTCTCATCAAGGTTATCGCAGAAAATGCATATCTCAGCTCGAAACCCCACGAAAACCAAGTTATCGGCGGCTCTACAAATCAAACGCACTGTGGAGTGGTCAAAACACCAGATAACGTGTTTCTCGCATTAAATAGCTGGAAAAGAGCGATATCGATGATTCTGCATACTTCTGACTGAAGTCTCACCAATATTATCGCAGAAAAAGCATATCTCAGCTAGATACCTCACGAAAATCAAGATGTCGCCGGTTCTGCATATCAAACGCACTATGGAGTGGTGAAAACAACCAGATAACGTGTTTCTCGCATTAAATAGCTCGAAACGAACGATCTAGATGATTCTGCATACTTCTGACTGAAGTCTCATCAAGGTTATCGCAGAAAATGCATACATCAGCTTGAAACCTCACGAAAACCAAGATATCTCCGGTTCTGTACATCAAACGTACTGTGGAGTGGTGAAATCTCCAGAAAACGTGTTTCTCGCATTCAGTAGCTTTAAAAGAGCGTTCTTGAAAATTCTGCATACTTCTGACAGAGGTTTCACCAATATTATCGTAGAAAATGCATATCTCAGCTTGAAACCCGACCGAAACGAAGACATCTCCGGTTCTGCATGTCTAACGTACTGTGGAGTGGTGAATACACCAGAAAACGTGTTTCTCGCATTAAGTAGCTCGAAAAGTGCGATCTAGATGATTCTGCATACTTCTGGCAGAAGACTCACCAAGCTTATCGCAGAAAATGCATATCTCAGCTGGAAACACCACGAAAATCAAGATACCGCCGGTTCTGCATATCAAACGCACTGTGGAATGTTGAAAACACCAGAAAACTTGTTTTTTCGAATTAAATAGCTCGAAACGAGCGATCCAGATGATACTGCATACTTCTGACTGAAGTCTCTCCAATATTATCGCAAAAAATGCATATCTCAGCTAGAAACCTCACGAAAATCAAGATCTCGCCGGTTCTGCATATCAAACGCACTGTGGAGTGGTGAAAACACCAGATAACGTGTTTCTCGCATCAAATAGCTCGAAAAGTGCGATCTCGATGATTCTGCATACTTCTAACAGAAGTCTCACCAAGATTATCGCAGAAAATGCATATCTCAGCTTGAAACCCCACGAAAACCAAGATATCTACTGTTCTGCATATCAAACGCACTGTGGAGTGGTGAAAACACCAGATATCGTGTTTCTCGCATTAAATAGCTAGAAAAGAGCGCTTTCGATGCTTCTGCATACTTCGGACAGATGTTTCACCAAGATTATCGTAGAAAATGCATATCTCAACTGGAAACCCGACGAAAACCAAAATATCGCCGGTTCTGCATATCAAACCAACTGTGGAGTGGTGAAAACACCAGATTACGTGTTTCTCGCATTAAATAGCTCGAAAAGTGCGATCTCGATGATTCTGCATACTTCTAGCAGAAGTATCACCAAGATTATCGCAGAAAATGCATATCTCTGCTTGAAACCCCACGAAAACCAAGATATCTACTGTTCTGCATATCCAACGATCTGTGGAGTTGTGAAAACCCGAGAAAACGTGTTTCTCGCATTAAATACCTTGAAAAGAGCGCTCCCGACGTTTCTGCATACTTCGGACAGATGTCTCACCAAGCTTATCGCAGAAAATTCATATCTCAGCTTGAAACCCCACGAAAACCAAGATGTCGCTGGTTCTGCATATCAAACGCACTGTGAAGTGGTGAAAACACCAGATAACGTGTTTCTCGCATTAAATAGCTCGAAAAGAGCGATCTAGATGATTCAGCATACTTCGGACAGAAGTCTCACCAAGATTATCGCAGGAAATGCATATCTCAGCTTGAAACCCCACGAAAACCATGATATCTCCGGTTCTGCATATCCAACGAACTGTGGAGTGTTGAAAACCCCAGAAAACGAGTTTCTCGCATTAAATAGCTCGAAAAGTGCGCTCTCGATGTTTCTGCATACTTCGGACAGATGTTTCACCAAGATTATCGTAGAAAATGCATATCTCAACTGGAAACCCGACGAAAACCAAAATATCGCCGGTTCTGCATATCAAACCAACTGTGGAGTGGTGAAAACACCAGATTACGTGTTTCTCGCATTAAATAGCTCGAAAAGTGCGATCTCGATGATTCTGCAAACTTCTAGCAGAAGCCTCACCAAGATTATCGCAGAAAATACATATCTCAGCTTGAAACCCGACGAAAACCAAAATATCTCCGGTTCTGCATATCCAACGCACTGTGGCGTGGTGAAAACACCAGATAAGGTGTTTCTCGCATTAAATAGCTCGAAACGAGCGATCTCGATGATTCTGCATACTTCGGACAGAAGTCTCACCAAGATTATCGCAGAAAATGCATATCTCAACTGGAAACCCGACGAAAACCAAAATATCGCCGGTTCTGCATATCAAACCAACTGTGGAGTGGTGAAAACACCAGATAACGTGTTTCTCGCATTAAATAGCTCGAAAAGTGCGATCTCGATGATTCTGCATACTTCTAACAGAAGTCTCACCAAGATTATCGCAGAAAATGCATATCTCTGCTTGAAACCCCACGAAAACCAAGATATCTACTGTTTTGCATATCCAACGAACTGTGGAGTGGCGAAAACCCCAGAAAACGTGTTTGTCACATTAAATAGCTCGAATAGAGCGATCTCGATAATTCTTCATACTTCGGACAGAAGTCTCACCACGATTATCGTAGAAAATGCATATCTCTGCTTGAAACCCCACGAAAACCAAGATATCGCCGGTTCTGCATTTCGAACGCACTGTGGAGTGGTGAAAACACCGGATAACGTGTTTCTCGCATTAAATATCTCGAAACGATCGATTTCGATGATTCTGCATACTTCGGACAGAATGCTCAACAAGATTATCGCAGAAAATGCATATCTCAGCTTGAAACCCCACGAAAACCAAAATATCTACTGTTCTGCATATCAAACGCACTGTGGAGTGGTGAAAACCCCAGAAAACGAGTTTCTCGCATTAAATAGCTCGAAAAGTGCGCTCTCGATGTTTCTGCATACTTCGGACAGATGTTTCACCAAGATTATCGTAGAAAATGCATATCTCAGCTTGAAACCCGACGAAAACCAAAATATCGCCGGTTCTGCATATCGAACCAACTGTGGAGTGGTGAAAACACCAGACAACGTGTTTCTCGCATTAAATACCTCGAAAAGTGCGATCTCGATGATTCTGCATACTTCTAACAGAAGTCTCACCAAGATTATCGCAGAAAATGCATATCTCTGCTTGAAACCCCACGAAAACCAAGATATCTACTGTTCTGCATATCAAACGCACTGTGGAGTGGTGAAAACCCCAGAAAACGAGTTTCTCGCATTAAATAGCTCGAAAAGTGCGCTCTCGATGTTTCTGCATACTTCGGACAGAAGTCTCACCACGATTATCGTAGAAAATGCATATCTCAGCTTGAAACCAGACGAAAACCAAAATATCTCCGGTTCTGCATATCCAACGCACTCTGGAGTGGTGAAAACACCAGATAACGTGTTTCTCGCATTAAATAGCTCGAAAAGTGCGATCTCGATGATTCTGCATTCTTCTAACAGAAGTCTCACCAAGATTATCTCAGAAAATGCATATCTCTGCTTGAAACCCCACGCAAACCAAGATATCTCCTGTTCTGCACATCCAAAGAACTGTGGAGTGGTGAAAACACCAGATAACGCGTTTCTCGCATTAAATAGCTCGAAAAGTGCGATCTCGATGATTCTGCGTACTTCTAACAGAAGTCTCACCAAGATTATCGCAGAAAATGCATATCTCAGCTTGAAACCCCACGAAAACCAAGATATCTACTGTTCTGCATATCAAACGCACTGTGGAGTGGTGAAAACACCAGATAACGTGTTTCTCGCACTAACTAGCTCGAAAAGAGCGATCTCGATGATACAGCATACTTCGGACAGAAGTCTCACCAAGATTATCGCAGAAAATGCATATCTCAGCTTGAAACCCGACCGAAACCAACATATCTCCGGTTCTGCAGGTCAAACGTACTGTGGAGTGGTGAAAACACCGGAAAACGTGTTTCGTGCATTAAGTAGCTCGAAAAGAGCGATCTAGATGATTCTGCATACTTCTGACTGAAGTCTCACCAATATTATCGCAGAAAATGCATATCTCATCTTGAAACCCCACGAAAACCAAGATATCGCTGGTTCTGCATATCAAACGAACTGTGGAGTGGTGAAAACACCAGAAAACGTGTTACACGCATTAAGTAGCTCGAAAAGAGCGTTCTCGAAGATCCTGCATACTTCTGACAGAAGTCTCACCAAGATTATCGTAGAAAATGCATATCTCAGCTTGAAACCCGACGAAAACCGATATATCTCCGGTTCTGCACATCAAACGCACCGTGGTGTGGTGAAAACACCAGAAAACGTGTTTCGCGCATTAAGTAGCTCGAAAAGAGCGTTCTCGAAGATTCTGCATAATTCTGACAGAAGTTTCACCAGGATTATCGTAGAAAATGCATATCTCAGCTTGAAACCCGACCGAAACCAAGATATCTCCGGTTCTGCATGTCAAACGTACTGCGGAGTGGTGAAAACCCCAGAAAAGGAGTTTCTCGCATTAAACAGCTCGAAAAGAGCGCTCTCGATGTTTCTGCATACTTCGGACAGATGTTTCACTTGGATTATCGCAGAAAATGCATATCTCTGCTGGAAACACCACGAAAATCAAGATATCGCCGGTTGTGCATATCCAACGAACTGTGTAGTGGTGAAACCCGCAGAAAACGTGTTTCTCGCATTAAATAGCTCGAAAAGAGCGATATCGATGATTCTGCATACTTCGGACAGAAGTCTCACCAATATTATCGCAGAAAATGCATATCTCAGCTGGAAACCCCACGAAAACCAAGATAACGCCTGTTCTGCATATCAGACGCACTGTGGAGTGGTGAAAACTCTAGAAAACGTGTTTCTCGCATTAACTAGCTCGAAAAGAGCGTTCTCGATGATTCTGCATACCTCTCATAGATGAAACACCAAGATTATTGCAGAAAATGCATATTTCAGCTGGAAACCCCACGAAAACCACGTTATCGGCGGCTCTACATATCAAACGCACTGTGGAGTGGTCAAAACACCAGATAACGCGTTTCTCGCATTAAATATCTGGAAAATAGCGATATCGATGATTCTGCATACTTCTGACTGAAGTCTCACCAATATTATCGCAGAAAAAGCATATCTCATCTGGAAACCCCACGAAAACCAAGATATCGCCTGTTCTGCATATCAGACGCACTGTGGAGTGGTGAAAACACTAGAAAACGTGTTTCTCGCATTAACTAGCTCGAACAGAGCGTTCTCGATGATTCTGCGTACTTCTCATAGATGAAACACCAAGATTATCGCAGAAAATGCATATTTCAGCTGGAAACCCCACGAAAACCAAGTTATCGGCAGCTCTACATATCAAACGCACTGCGGAGTGGTGAAAACACCAGAAAACGTGTTACACGCATTACCTAGCTCGAAAAGAGCGTTCTCGATGATTCTGCATACTTCTCATAGATGAAACACCAAGATTATCGCAGAAAATGCATATTTCAGCTGGAAACCCCACGAAAACCAAGATATCTCCGGTTCTGCACATCAAACGTACTATGGAGTGGTGAAAACACCAGAAAACGTGATTCTCGCATTAAGTAGCTCGAAAAGAGCGTTCTCGAAGATTCTGCATACTTCCGACTGAAGTCTCACCAATATTATCGCAGAAAATGCATATCTCAGCTTGAAACCTCACGAAAATCAAGATGACGCCGGTTCTGCATACCAAACGCACTGTGGAGTGGTGAAAACACCAGAAAACGTGTTTCTCGCATTAACTAGCTCGAAACGATCGTTCTCGATGATTCTGCATACCTCTCATAGATGAAACACCAAGATGATCGCAGAAAATGCATATCTCAGCTGGAAACCCCACGAAAACCAAGATATCGTCGGTTCTGCATATCACACGCACTGTGGAATGTTGAAAACACCAGAAAACCTGTTTCTCGTATTAACGAACTCGAAAATAGCGTTCTCGATGATTCTGCATACGTCTTATAGATGAAACTCCAAGATTATCGCAGAAAATGCATATTTCAGCTGGAAACCCCACGAAAAACAAGTTATCGGCGGCTCTACATATCAAACGCACTGTGGAGTGGTGAAAACACCAGAAAACGTGATTCTCGCATTAAGTAGCTCGAAAAGAGCGTTCTGGAAGATTCTGCATACTTCCGACTGAAGTCTCACCAATATTATCGCAGAAATTGCATATCTCAGCTAGAAACCTCACGAAAATCAAGATGTCGCCGGTTCTGCATATCAAACGCACTATGGAGTGGTGAAAACAACCAGATAACGTGTTTCTCGCATTAAATAGCTCGAAACGAACGATCTAGATGATTGTGCATACTTCTGACTGAAGTCTCACCAAGATTATCGCAGAAAATGCATATCTCAGCTGGAAACACCACGAAAATCAAGATATCGCCGGTTCTGCATATCAGACGCACTGTGGAATGGTGAAAACACCAGAAAACGTGTTTCTCGCATTAACTAGCTCGATAAGAGCGTTCTCGATGATTCTGCATACTTCTCATACATGAAACACCAAGATTATAGCAGAAAATGCATATTTCAGCTGGAAACCCCACGAAAACCAAGTTATCGGCGGCTCTACATATCAAACGCACTGTGGAGTGGTCAAAACACCAGATAACGTGTTTCTCGCATTAAATAGCTCGAAAAGAGCGATATCGATGATTCTGCATACTTCGGACAGAAGTCTCACCAATATTATCGCAGAAAATGCATATCTCAGCTTGAAACCTCACGAAAATCAAGATGACGCCGTTTCTGCATATCAAACGCACTGTGGAGTGGTGAAAACAACCAGAAAACGTGTTTCTCGCATTAACTAGCTCGAAAAGAGCGTTCTCGATGATTCTGCATACTTCTCATAGATGAAACACCAAGATTATCGCAGAAAATGCATATTTCATCAGGAAACCCCACGAAAACCAAGTTATCGGCGGCTCTACATATCAAACGCACTGTGGAGTGGTCAAAACACCAGATAACGTGTTTCTCGCATTAAATAGCTCGAAAAGAGCGATATCGATGATTCTGCATACTTCTGACAGAAGACTCTACAAGATTATCTAAGAAAATGCATATCTCAGCTGGAAACACCACGAAAACCAAGATGTCGCCGGTTCTGCATATCAAATGCACTGTGGGGTGGTGAAAACACCAGAAAACATGTTACTCGCATTAAATAGCTCGAAAAGAGCGTTCTCGATGATTCTGCATACTTCTCATAGATGAAACACCAAGATTATCGCAGAAAATGCATATTTCAGCTGGAAACCCCACGAAAACCAAGTTATCGGCAGCTCTACATATCAAACGCACTGTGGAGTGGTGAAAACACCAGAAAACGTGTTACACGCATTAACTAGCTCGAAAAGAGCGTTCTCGATGATTCTGCATACTTCTCATAGATGAAACACCAAGATTATCGCAGAAAATGCATATTTCAGCTGGAAACCCCACGAAAACCAAGATATCTCCGGTTCTGCACATCAAACGTACTGTGGAGTGGTGAAAACACCAGAAAACGTGATTCTCGCGTTAAGTAGCTCGAAAAGAGCGTTCTCGAAGATTCTGCATACTTCCGACTGAAGTCTCACCAATATTATCGCAGAAAATGCATATCTCAGCTAGAAACCTCACGAAAATCAAGATGTCGCCGGTTCTGTATATCAAACGCACTATGGAGTGGTGAAAACAACCAGATAACGTGTTTCTCGCATTAAATAGCTCGAAACGAACGATCTAGATGATTGTGCATACTTCTGACTGAAGTCTCACCAAGATTATCGCAGAAAATGCATATCTCAGCTGGAAACACCACGAAAATCAAGATATCGCCGGTTCTGCATATCAGACGCACTGTGGAGTGGTGAAAACACCAGAAAACGTGTTTCTCGCATTAACTAGCTCGAAAAGAGCGTTCTCGATGATTCTGCATACTTCTCATAGATGAAACACCAAGATTATAGCAGAAAATGCATATTTCAGCTGGAAACCCCACGAAAACCAAGTTATCGGCGGCTCTACATATCAAACGCACTATGGAGTTGTCAAAACACCAGATAACGTGTTTCTCGCATTAAATAGCTCGAAAAGAGCGATATCGATGATTCTGCATACTTCTGACAGAAGACTCAACAAGATTATCGCAGAAAATGCATATCTCAGCTGGAAACACCACGAAAATCAAGATGTCGCCGGTTCTGCATATCAAATGCACTGTGGGGTGGTGAAAACACCAGAAAACGTGTTTCTCGCATTAACTAGCTCGAAAAGAGCGTTCTCGATGATTCTGCATACTTCTCATACATGAAACACCAAGATTATAGCAGAAAATGCATATTTCAGCTGGAAACCCCACGAAAACCAAGTTATCGGCGGCTCTACATATCAAACGCACTGTGGAGAGGTCAAAACACCAGATAACGTGTTTCTCGCATTAAATAGCTCGAAAAGAGCGATATCGATGATTCTGCATACTTCGGACAGAAGTCTCACCAATATTATCGCAGAAAATGCATATCTCAGCTTGAAACCTCACGAAAATCAAGATGACGCCGGTTCTGCATATCAAACGCACTGTGGAGTGGTGAAAACAACCAGATAACGTGTTTCTCGCATTAAATTGCTCGAAACGAGCGATCTAGGTGATTCTGCATACTTCTGACTGAAGTCCTACCAATATTATCGCAGAAAATGCATATCTCAGCTTGAAACCCGACGAAAACCAAGATGACGCCGGTTCTGCATATCAAATGCACTGTGGGGTGGAGAAAAAACCAGAAAACGTGTTTCTCGCATTAACTAGCTCGAAAAGAGCGTTCTCGATGATTCTGCATACTTCTCATAGATGAAACACCAAGATTATCGCAGAAAATGCATATTTCATCTGGAAACCCCACGAAAACCAAGTTATCGGCGGCTCTACATATCAAACGCACTGTGGAGTGGTCAAAACACCAGATAACGTGTTTCTCGCATTAAATAGCTCGAAAAGAGCGATATCGATGATTCTGCATACTTCGTACAGAAGTCTCACCAATATTATCGCAGAAAATGCATATCTCAGCTTGAAAGCTCACGAAAATCAAGATGACGCCGGTTCTGCATATCAAACGCACTGTGGAGTGGTGAAAACAACCAGATAACGTGTTTCTCGCATTAAATTGCTCGAAACGAGCGATCTAGGTGATTCTGCATACTTCTGACTGAAGTCTCACCAATATTATCGCAGAAAATGCATATCTCAGCTTGAAACCCGACGAAAACCAAGATGACGCCGGTTCTGCATATCAAACGCACTGTGGGGTGGAGAAAAAACCAGAAAACGTGTTTCTCGCATTAACTAGCTCGAAAAGAGCGTTCTCGATGATTCTGCATACTTCTCATAGATGAAACACCAAGATTATCGCAGAAAATGCATATTTCATCTGGAAACCCCACGAAAACCAAGTTATCGGCGGCTCTACATATCAAACGCACTGTGGAGTGGTCAAAACACCAGATAACGTGTTTCTCGCATTAAATAGCTCGAAAAGAGCGATATCGATGATTCTGCATACTTCTGACAGAAGACTCACCAATATTATCGCAGAAAATGCATATCTCAGCTTGAAACCCGACGAAAACCACGATGTCGCCGGTTCTGCATATCAAACGCACTGTGGGGTGGTGAAAACACCAGAGAACGTGTTTCTCACATTAACCAACTCGAAAAGAGCGATGTAGATGATTCTGCAAACTTCTGGCAGAAGACACACCAAGCTTATCGCAGAAAATTCATATCTCAGCTGGAAACACCACGAAAACCAAGATGTCGCCGGTTCTGCATATCAAATGCACTGTGGGGTGGTGAAAACACCAGAAAACGTGTTACTCGCATTAAATAGCTCGAAAAGAGCGTTCTCAATGATTCTGCATACTTCTCATAGATGAAACACCAAGATTATCGCAGAAAATGCATATTTCAGCTGGAAACCCCACGAAAACCAAGTTATCGGCAGCTCTACATATCAAACGCACTGTGGAGTGGTGAAAACACCAGAAAACGTGTTACACGCATTAACTAGCTCGAAAAGAGCATTCTCGATGATTCTGCATACTTCTCATAGATGAAACACCAAGATTATCGCAGAAAATGCATATTTCAGCTGGAAACCCCACGAAAACCAAGATATCTCCGGTTCTGCACATCAAACGTACTGTGGAGTGGTGAAAACACCAGAAAACGTGATTCTCGCATTAAGTAGCTCGAAAAGAGCGTTCTCGAAGATTCTGCATACTTCCGACTGAAGTCTCACCAATATTATCGCAGAAAATGCATATCTCAGCTAGAAACCTCACGAAAATCAAGATGTCGCCGGATCTGCATATCAAACGCACTATGGAGTGGTGAAAACAACCAGATAACGTGTTTCTCGCATTAAATTGCTCGAAACGAACGATCTAGATGATTGTGCATACTTCTGACTGAAGTCTCACCAAGATTATCACAGAAAATGCATATCTCAGCTGGAAACACCACGAAAATCAAGATATCGCCGGTTCTGCATATCAGTCGCACTGTGGAGTGGTGAAAACACCAGAAAACGTGTTTCTCGCATTAACTAGCTCGAAAAGAGCGTTCTCGATGATTCTGCATACTTCTCATAGATGAAACACCAAGATAATAGCAGAAAATGCATATTTCAGCTGGAAACCCCATGAAAACCAAGTTATCGGCGGCTCTACATATCAAACGCACTGTGGAGTGGTCAAAACACCAGATAACGTGTTTCTCGCATTAAATAGCTCGAAAAGAGCGATATCGATGATTCTGCATACTTCGGACAGAAGTCTCACCAATATTATCGCAGAAAATGCATATCTCAGCTTGAAACCTCACGAAAATCAAGATGACGCCGGTTCTGCATATCAAACGCACTGTGGAGTGGTGAAAACAACCAGATAACGTGTTTCTCGCATTAAATTGCTCGAAACGAGCGATCTAGGTGATTCTGCATACTTCTGACTGAAGTCCTACCAATATTATCGCAGAAAATGCATATCTCAGCTTGAAACCCGACGAAAACCAAGATGACGCCGGTTCTGCATATCAAACGCACTGTGGGGTGGAGAAAAAACCAGAAAACGTGTTTCTCGCATTAACTAGCTCGAAAAGAGCGTTCTCGATGATTCTGCATACTTCTCATAGATGAAACACCAAGATTATCGCAGAAAATGCATATTTCAGCTGGAAACCCCACGAAAACCAAGTTATCGGCAGCTCTACATATCAAACGCACTGTGGAGTGGTGAAAACACCAGAAAACGGGTTACACGCATTAACTAGCTCGAAAAGAGCGTTCTCGATGATTCTGCATACTTCTCATAGATGAAACACCAAGATTATCGCAGAAAATGCATATTTCAGCTGGAAACCCCACGAAAACCAAGTTATCGGCGGCTCTACATATCAAACGAACTTTGGAGTGGTCAAAACACCAGATAACGTGTTTCTCGCATTAAATAGCTCGAAAAGAGCGATATCGATGATTCTGCATACTTCGGACAGAAGTCTCACCAATATTATCACAGAAAATGCATATCTCAGCTTGAAACCTCACGAAAATCAAGATATCGTCGGTTCTGCATATCAGACGCACTGTGGAATGTTGAAAACACCAGAAAACGTGTTTCTCGCATTAACTAACTCGAAAAGAGCGTTCTCGATGATTCTGCATACTTCTCATAGATGAAACACCAAGGTTAATGCAGAAAATGCATATTTCAGCTGGAAACCCCACGAAAACCAAGTTATCGGCGGCTCTACATATCAAACGCACTGTGGAGTGGTCAAAACACCAGATAACGTGTTTCTCGCATTAAATAGCTCGAAAAGAGCGATATCGATGATTCAGCATACTTCGGACAGAAGTCTCACCAATATTATCGCAGAAAATGCATATCTCAGCTTGAAACCTCACGAAAATCAAGATGACGCCGGTTCTGCATATCAAACGCACTGTGGAGTGTTGAAAACAACCAGATAACGTGTTTCTCGCATTAAATTGCTAGAAACGAGCGATCTAGGTGATTCTGCATACTTCTGACTGAAGTCTCACCAATATTATCGCAGAAAATGCATATCTCAGCTTGAAACCCGACGAAAACCAAGATGACGCCGGTTCTGCATATCAAACGCACTGTGGGGTGGAGAAAAAACCAGAAAACGTGTTTTTCGCATTAACTAGCTCGAAAAGAGCGTTCTCGATGATTCTGCATACTTCTCATAGATGAAACACCAAGATTATCGCAGAAAATGCATATTTCATCTGGAAACCCCACGAAAACCAAGTTATCGGCGGCTCTACATATCAAACGCACTATGGAGTGGTCAAAACACCAGATAACGTGTTTCTCGCATTAAATAGCTCGAAAAGAGCGATATCGATGATTCTGCATACTTCTGACAGAAGACTCAACAAGATTATCGCAGAAAATGCATATCTCAGCTGGAAACACCACGAAAATCAAGATGTCGCCGGTTCTGCATATCAAATGCACTGTGGGGTGGTGAATACACCAGAAAACGTGTTTCTCGCATTAACTAGCTCGAAAAGAGCGTTCTCGATGATTCTGCATACTTCTCATACATGAAACACCAAGATTATAGCAGAAAATGCATATTTCAGCTGGAAACCCCACGAAAACCAAGTTATCGGCGGCTCTACATATCAAACGCACTGTGGAGTGGTCAAAACACCAGATAACGTGTTTCTCGCATTAAATAGCTCGAAAAGAGCGATATCGATGATTCTGCATACTTCGGACAGAAGTCTCACCAATATTATCGCAGAAAATGCATATCTCAGCTTGAAACCTCACGAAAATCAAGATGACGCCGGTTCTGCATATCAAACGCACTGTGGAGTGGTGAAAACAACCAGATAACGTGTTTCTCGCATTAAATTGCTCGAAACGAGCGATCTAGGTGATTCTGCATACTTCTGACTGAAGTCCTACCAATATTATCGCAGAAAATGCATATCTCAGCTTGAAACCCGACGAAAACCAAGATGACGCCGGTTCTGCATATCAAATGCACTGTGGGGTGGAGAAAAAACCAGAAAACGTGTTTCTCGCATTAACTAGCTCGAAAAGAGCGTTCTCGATGATTCTGCATACTTCTCATAGATGAAACACCAAGATTATCGCAGAAAATGCATATTTCATCTGGAAACCCCACGAAAACCAAGTTATCGGCGGCTCTACATATCAAACGCACTGTGGAGTGGTCAAAACACCAGATAACGTGTTTCTCGCATTAAATAGCTCGAAAAGAGCGATATCGATGATTCTGCATACTTCGGACAGAAGTCTCACCAATATTATCGCAGAAAATGCATATCTCAGCTTGAAACCTCACGAAAATCAAGATGACGCCGGTTCTGCATATCAAACGCACTGTGGAGTGGTGAAAACAACCAGATAACGTGTTTCTCGCATTAAATTGCTCGAAACGAGCGATCTAGGTGATTCTGCATACTTCTGACTGAAGTCTCACCAATATTATCGCAGAAAATGCATATCTCAGCTTGAAACCCGACGAAAACCAAGATGACGCCGGTTCTGCATATCAAACGCACTGTGGGGTGGAGAAAAAACCAGAAAACGTGTTTCTCGCATTAACTAGCTCGAAAAGAGCGTTCTCGATGATTCTGCATACTTCTCATAGATGAAACACCAAGATTATCGCAGAAAATGCATATTTCATCTGGAAACCCCACGAAAACCAAGTTATCGGTGGCTCTACATATCAAACGCACTGTGGAGTGGTCAAAACACCAGATAACGTGTTTCTCGCATTAAATAGCTCGAAAAGAGCGATATCGATGATTCTGCATACTTCTGACAGAAGACTCACCAATATTATCGCAGAAAATGCATATCTCAGCTTGAAACCCGACGAAAACCACGATGTCGCCGGTTCTGCATATCAAACGCACTGTGGGGTGGTGAAAACACCAGAGAACGTGTTTCTCGCATTAACCAACTCGAAAAGAGCGATGTAGATGATTCTGCAAACTTCTGGCAGAAGACTCACCAAGCTTATCGCAGAAAATGCATATCTCAGCTGGAAACACCACGAAAACCAAGATGTCGCCGGTTCTGCATATCAAATGCACTGTGGGGTGGTGAAAACACCAGAAAACGTGTTACTCGCATTAAATAGCTCGAAAAGAGCGTTCTCAATGATTCTGCATACTTCTCATAGATGAAACACCAAGATTATCGCAGAAAATGCATATTTCAGCTGGAAACCCCACGAAAACCAAGTTATCGGCAGCTCTACATATCAAACGCACTGTGGAGTGGTGAAAACACCAGAAAACGTGTTACACGCATTAACTAGCTCGAAAAGAGCATTCTCGATGATTCTGCATACTTCTCATAGATGAAACACCAAGATTATCGCAGAAAATGCATATTTCAGCTGGAAACCCCACGAAAACCAAGATATCTCCGGTTCTGCACATCAAACGTACTGTGGAGTGGTGAAAACACCAGAAAACGTGATTCTCGCATTAAGTAGCTCGAAAAGAGCGTTCTCGAAGATTCTGCATACTTCCGACTGAAGTCTCACCAATATTATCGCAGAAAATGCATATCTCAGCTAGAAACCTCACGAAAATCAAGATGTCGCCGGATCTGCATATCAAACGCACTATGGAGTGGTGAAAACAACCAGATAACGTGTTTCTCGCATTAAATTGCTCGAAACGAACGATCTAGATGATTGTGCATACTTCTGACTGAAGTCTCACCAAGATTATCACAGAAAATGCATATCTCAGCTGGAAACACCACGAAAATCAAGATATCGCCGGTTCTGCATATCAGTCGCACTGTGGAGTGGTGAAAACACCAGAAAACGTGTTTCTCGCATTAACTAGCTCGAAAAGAGCGTTCTCGATGATTCTGCATACTTCTCATAGATGAAACACCAAGATTATAGCAGAAAATGCATATTTCAGCTGGAAACCCCATGAAAACCAAGTTTTCGGCGGCTCTAAATATCAAACGCACTGTGGAGTGGTCAAAACACCAGATAACGTGTTTCTCGCATTAAATAGCTCGAAAAGAGCGATATCGATGATTCTGCATACTTCGGACAGAAGTCTCACCAATATTATCGCAGAAAATGCATATCTCAGCTTGAAACCTCACGAAAATCAAGATGACGCCGGTTCTGCAAATCAAACGCACTGTGGAGTGGTGAAAACAACCAGATAACGTGTTTCTCGCATTAAATTGCTCGAAACGAGCGATCTAGGTGATTCTGCATACTTCAGACTGAAGTCTCACCAATATTAACGCAGAAAATGCATATCTCAGCTTGAAACCCGACGAAAACCAAGATGACGCCGGTTCTGCATATCAAACGCACTGTGGGGTGGAGAAAAAACCAGAAAACGTGTTTCTCGCATTAACTAGCTCGAAAAGAGCGTTCTCGATGATTCTGCATACTTCTCATAGATGAAACACCAAGATTATCGCAGAAAATGCATATTTCATCAGGAAACCCCACGAAAACCAAGTTATCGGCGGCTCTACATATCAAACGCACTGTGGAGTGGTCAAAACACCAGATAACGTGTTTCTCGCATTAAATAGCTCGAAAAGAGCGATATCGATGATTCTGCATACTTCTGACAGAAGACTCAACAAGATTATCTAAGAAAATGCATATCTCAGCTGGAAACACCACGAAAACCAAGATGTCGCCGGTTCTGCATATCAAATGCACTGTGGGGTGGTGAAAACACCAGAAAACATGTTACTCGCATTAAATAGCTCGAAAAGAGCGTCCTCGATGATTCTGCATACTTCTCATAGATGAAACACCAAGATTATCGCAGAAAATGCATATTTCAGCTGGAAACCCCACGAAAACCAAGTTATCGGCCGCTCTACATATCAAACGCACTGTGGAGTGGTGAAAACACCAGAAAACGTGTTTCTCGCATTAACTAGCTCGAAAAGAGCGTTCTCGATGATTCTGCATACTTCTCATACATGAAACACCAAGATTATAGCAGAAAATGCATATTTCAGCTGGAAACCCCACGAAAACCAAGTAATCGGCGGCTCTACATATCAAACGCACTGTGGAGTGGTCAAAACACCAGATAACGTGTTTCTCGCATTAAATAGCTCGAAAAGAGCGATATCGATGATTCTGCATACTTCGGACAGAAGTCTCACCAATATTATCGCAGAAAATGCATATCTCAGCTTGAAACCTCACGAAAATCAAGATGACGCCGGTTCTGCATATCAAACGCACTGTGGAGTGGTGAAAACAACCAGATAACGTGTTTCTCGCATTAAATTGCTCGAAACGAGCGATCTAGGTGATTCTGCATACTTCTGACTGAAGTCCTACCAATATTATCGCAGAAAATGCATATCTCAGCTTGAAACCCGACGAAAACCAAGATGACGCCGGTTCTGCATATCAAATGCACTGTGGGGTGGAGAAAAAACCAGAAAACGTGTTTCTCGCATTAACTAGCTCGAAAAGAGCGTTCTCGATGATTCTGCATACTTCTCATAGATGAAACACCAAGATTATCGCAGAAAATGCATATTTCATCTGGAAACCCCACGAAAACCAAGTTATCGGCGGCTCTACATATCAAACGCACTGTGGAGTGGTCAAAACACCAGATAACGTGTTTCTCGCATTAAATAGCTCGAAAAGAGCGATATCGATGATTCTGCATACTTCTGACAGAAGACTCACCAATATTATCGCAGAAAATGCATATCTCAGCTTGAAACCCGACGAAAACCACGATGTCGCCGGTTCTGCATATCAAACGCACTGTGGGGTGGTGAAAACACCAGAGAACGTGTTTCTCGCATTAACCAACTCGAAAAGAGCGATGTAGATGATTCTGCAAACTTCTGGCAGAAGACTCACCAAGCTTATCGCAGAAAATGCATATCTCAGCTGGAAACACCACGAAAACCAAGTTATCGGCAGCTTTACATATCAAACGCACTGTGGAGTGGTGAAAACACCAGAAAACGTGTTCCACGCATTAACTAGCTCGAAAAGAGCGTTCTCGATGATTCTGCATACTTCTCATAGATGAAACACCAAGATTATCGCAGAAAATGCATATTTCAGCTGGAAACCCCACGAAAACCAAGATATCTCCGGTTCTGCACATCAAACGTACTGTGGAGTGGTGAAAACACCAGAAAACGTGATTCTCGCATTAAGTAGCTCGAAAAGAGCGTTCTCGAAGATTCTGCATACTTCCGACTGAAGTCTCACCAATATTATCGCAGAAAATGCATATCTCAGCTTGAAACCTCACGAAAATCAAGATGACGCCGGTTCTGCATATCAAACGCACTGTGGAGTGGTGAAAACAACCAGATAACGTGTTTCTCGCATTAAATTGCTCGAAACGAGCGATCTAGGTGATTCTGCATACTTCTGACTGAAGTCCTACCAATATTATCGCAGAAAATGCATATCTCAGCTTGAAACCCGACGAAAACCAAGATGACGCCGGTTCTGCATATCAAACGCACTGTGGGGTGGAGAAAAAACCAGAAAACGTGTTTCTCGCATTAACTAGCTCGAAAAGAGCGTTCTCGATGATTCTGCATACTTCTCATAGATGAAACACCAAGATTATCGCAGAAAATGCATATTTCAGCTGGAAACCCCACGAAAACCAAGTTATCGGCAGCTCTACATATCAAACGCACTGTGGAGTGGTGAAAACACCAGAAAACGGGTTACACGCATTAACTAGCTCGAAAAGAGCGTTCTCGATGATTCTGCATACTTCTCATAGATGAAACACCAAGATTATCGCAGAAAATGCATATTTCAGCTGGAAACCCCACGAAAACCAAGTTATCGGCGGCTCTACATATCAAACGAACTTTGGAGAGGTCAAAACACCAGATAACGTGTTTCTCGCATTAAATAGCTCGAAAAGAGCGATATCGATGATTCTGCATACTTCGGACAGAAGTCTCACCAATATTATCACAGAAAATGCATATCTCAGCTTGAAACCTCACGAAAATCAAGATATCGTCGGTTCTGCATATCAGACGCACTGTGGAATGTTGAAAACACCAGAAAACGTGTTTCTCGCATTAACTAACTCGAAAAGAGCGTTCTCGATGATTCTGCATACTTCTCATAGATGAAACACCAAGGTTAATGCAGAAAATGCATATTTCAGCTGGAAACCCCACGAAAACCAAGTTATCGGCGGCTCTACATATCAAACGCACTGTGGAGTGGTCAAAACACCAGAAAACGTGTTTCTCGCATTAAGTAGCTCGAAAAGAGCGTTCTCGAAGATTCTGCATACTTCTGACAGAGGTCTCACCAATATTATCGTAGGAAATGCATATCTCAGCTTGAAACCCGACCGAAACGAAGATATCTCCGGTTCTGCATGTCTAACGTACTGCGGAGTGGTGAATACCCCAGAAAACGTGTTTCTCGCATTAAATAGCTCGAAACGAGCGATCTAGATGATTCTGCATACTTCTGACTGAAGTCTCACCTATATTATCGCAGAAAATGCATATCTCAGCTAGAAACCTCACGAAAATCAAGATGTTGCCGGTTCTGCATATCAAACGCATTATGGAGTGGTGAAAACAACCAGATAACGTGTTTCTCGCATTAAATAGCTCGAAAAGAACGATCTAGATGATTGTGCATACTTCTGACTGAAGTCTCACCAAGATTATCGCAGAAAATGCATATTTCAGCTGGAAACCCCACGAAAACCAAGTTATCGGCGGCTCTACATATCAAACGCACTGTGGAGTGGTCAAAACACCAGATAACCTGTTTCTCGCATTAAATAGCTCGAAAACAGCGATCTAGATGATTGCGCATACTTCTGACTGAAGTCTCGCCAAGATTATCGCTGAAAATGCATATTTCAGCTGGAAACCCCACGAAAACCAAGTTATCGGCGGCTCTACATATCAAACGCACTGTGGAGTGGTCAAAACACCAGAAAACGTGTTTCTCGCATTAAGTAGCTCGAAAAGAGCGTTCTCGATGATTCTGCATACTTCTCATAGATGGAACACCAAGATTATCGCAGAAAATGCATATTTCAGCTGGAAACCCCACGAAAACCAAGTTATCGGCAGCTCTACATATCAAACGCACTGTGGAGTGGTGAAAACACCAGAAAACGTGTTTCTCGCATTAACTAGCTCGAAAAGAGCGTTCTCGATGATTCTGCATACTTCTCATACATGAAACACCAAGATTATAGCAGAAAATGCATATTTCAGCTGGAAACCCCACGAAAACCAAGTTATCGGCGGCTCTACATATCAAACGCACTGTGGAGTGGTCAAAACACCAGATAACGTGTTTCTCGCATTAAATAGCTCGAAAAGAGCATTATCGATGATTCTGCATACTTCGGACAGAAGTCTCACCAATATTATCGCAGAAAATGCATATCTCAGCTTGAAACCTCACGAAAATCACGATGACGCCGGTTCTGCATATCAAACGCACTGTGGAGTGGTGAAAACAACCAGATAACGTGTTTCTCGCATTAAATTGCTCGAAACGAGCGATCTAGGTGATTCTGCATACTTCTGACTGAAGTCTCACCAATATTATCGCAGAAAATGCATATCTCAGCTTGAAACCCGACGAAAACCAAGATGACGCCGGTTCTGCATATCAAACGCACTGTGGGGTGGAGAAAAAACCAGAAAACGTGTTTCTCGCATTAACTAGCTCGAAAAGAGCGTTCTCGATGATTCTGCATACTTCTCATAGATGAAACACCAAGATTATCGCAGAAAATGCATATTTCAGCTGGAAACCCCACGAAAACCAAGTTATCGGCGGCTCTACATATCAAACGCACTGTGGAGTGGTCAAAACACCAGATAACGTGTTTCTCGCATTAAATAGTTCGAAAAGAGCGATATCGATGATTCTGCATACTTCGGACAGAAGTCTCACCAATATTATCGCAGAAAATGCATATCTCAGCTTGAAACCTCACGAAAATCAAGATGACGCCGGTTCTGCAAATCAAACGCACTGTGGAGTGGTGAAAACAACCAGATAACGTGTTTCTCGCATTAAATTGCTCGAAACGAGCGATCTAGGTGATTCTGCATACTTCAGACTGAAGTCTCACCAATATTAACGCCGAAAATGCATATCTCAGCTTGAAACCCGACGAAAACCAAGATGACGCCGGTTCTGCATATCAAACGCACTGTGGGGTGGAGAAAAAACCAGAAAACGTGTTTCTCGCATTAACTAGCTCGAAAAGAGCGTTCTCGATGATTCTGCATACTTCTCATAGATGAAACACCAAGATTATCGCAGAAAATGCATATTTCATCAGGAAACCCCACGAAAACCAAGTTATCGGCGGCTCTACATATCAAACGCACTGTGGAGTGGTCAAAACACCAGATAACGTGTTTCTCGCATTAAATAGCTCGAAAAGAGCGATATCGATGATTCTGCATACTTCTGACAGAAGACTCAACAAGATTATCTAAGAAAATGCATATCTCAGCTGGAAACACCACGAAAACCAAGATGTCGCCGGTTCTGCATATCAAATGCACTGTGGGGTGGTGAAAACACCAGAAAACATGTTACTCGCATTAAATAGCTCGAAAAGAGCGTTCTCGATGATTCTGCATACTTCTCATAGATGAAACACCAAGATTATCGCAGAAAATGCATATTTCAGCTGGAAACCCCACGAAAACCAAGTTATCGGCCGCTCTACATATCAAACGCACTGTGGAGTGGTGAAAACACCAGAAAACATGTTTCTCGCATTAACTAGCTCGAAAAGAGCGTTCTCGATGATTCTGCATACTTCTCATACATGAAACACCAAGCTTATAGCAGAAAATGCATATTTCAGCTGGAAACCCCACGAAAACCAAGTAATCGGCGGCTCTACATATCAAACGCACTGTGGAGTGGTCAAAACACCAGATAACGGGTTTCTCGCATTAAATAGCTCGAAAAGAGCGATATCGATGATTCTGCATACTTCGGACAGAAGTCTCACCAATATTATCGCAGAAAATGCATATCTCAGCTTGAAACCTCACGAAAATCAAGATGACGCCGGTTCTGCATATCAAACGCACTGTGGAGTGGTGAAAACAACCAGATAACGTGTTTCTCGCATTAAATTGCTCGAAACGAGCGATCTAGGTGATTCTGCATACTTCTGACTGAAGTCCTACCAATATTATCGCAGAAAATGCATATCTCAGCTTGAAACCCGACGAAAACCAAGATGACGCCGGTTCTGCATATCAAATGCACTGTGGGGTGGAGAAAAAACCAGAAAACGTGTTTCTCGCATTAACTAGCTCGAAAAGAGCGTTCTCGATGATTCTGCATACTTCTCATAGATGAAACACCAAGATTATCGCAGAAAATGCATATTTTATCTGGAAACCCCACGAAAACCAAGTTATCGGCGGCTCTACATATCAAACGCACTGTGGAGTGGTCAAAACACCAGATAACGTGTTTCTCGCATTAAATAGCTCGAAAAGAGCGATATCGATGATTCTGCATACTTCGGACAGAAGTCTCACCAATATTATCGCAGAAAATGCATATCTCAGCTTGAAACCTCACGAAAATCAAGATGACGCCGGTTCTGCATATCAAACGCACTGTGGAGTGGTGAAAACAACCAGATAACGTGTTTCTCGCATTAAATTGCTCGAAACGAGCGATCTAGGTGATTCTGCATACTTCTGACTGAAGTCTCACCAATATTATCGCAGAAAATGCATATCTCAGCATGAAACCCGACGAAAACCAAGATGACGCCGGTTCTGCATATCAAACGCACTGTGGGGTGGAGAAAAAACCAGAAAACGTGTTTCTCGCATTAACTAGCTCGAAAAGAGCGTTCTCGATGATTCTGCATACTTCTCATAGATGAAACACCAAGATTATCGCAGAAAATGCATATTTCATCTGGAAACCCCACGAAAACCAAGTTATCGGCGGCTCTACATATCAAACGCACTGTGGAGTGGTCAAAACACCAGATAACGTGTTTCTCGCATTAAATAGCTCGAAAAGAGCGATATCGATGATTCTGCATACTTCTGACAGAAGACTCACCAATATTATCGCAGAAAATGCATATCTCAGCTTGAAACCCGACGAAAACCACGATGTCGCCGGTTCTGCATATCAAACGCACTGTGGGGTGGTGAAAACACCAGAGAACGTGTTTCTCGCATTAACCAACTCGAAAAGAGCGATGTAGATGATTCTGCAAACTTCTGGCAGAAGACTCACCAAGCTTATCGCAGAAAATGCATATCTCAGCTGGAAACACCACGAAAACCAAGATGTCGCCGGTTCTGCATATCAAATGCACTGTGGGGTGGTGAAAACACCAGAAAACGTGTTACTCGCATTAAATAGCTCGAAAAGAGCGTTCTCAATGATTCTGCATACTTCTCATAGATGAAACACCAAGATTATCGCAGAAAATGCATATTTCAGCTGGAAACCCCACGAAAACCAAGTTATCGGCAGCTTTACATATCAAACGCACTGTGGAGTGGTGAAAACACCAGAAAACGTGTTACACGCATTAACTAGCTCGAAAAGAGCGTTCTCGATGATTCTGCATACTTCTCATAGATGAAACACCAAGATTATCGCAGAAAATGCATATTTCAGCTGGAAACCCCACGAAAACCAAGATATCTCCGGTTCTGCACATCAAACGTACTGTGGAGTGGTGAAAACACCAGAAAACGTGATTCTCGCATTAAGTAGCTCGAAAAGAGCGTTCTCGAAGATTCTGCATACTTCCGACTGAAGTCTCACCAATATTATCGCAGAAAATGCATATCTCAGCTAGAAACCTCACGAAAATCAAGATGTCGCCGGTTCTGCATATCAAACGCACTATGGAGTGGTGAAAACAACCAGATAACGTGTTTCTCGCATTAAATTGCTCGAAACGAACGATCTAGATGATTGTGCATACTTCTGACTGAAGTCTCACCAAGATTATCACAGAAAATGCATATCTCAGCTGGAAACACCACGAAAATCAAGATATCGCCGGTTCTGCATATCAGACGCACTGTGGAGTGGTGAAAACACCAGAAAACGTGTTTCTCGCATTAACTAGCTCGAAAAGAGCGTTCTCGATGATTCTGCATACTTCTCATAGATGAAACACCAAGATTATAGCAGAAAATGCATATTTCAGCTGGAAACCCCACGAAAACCAAGTTATCGGCGGCTCTACATATCAAACGCACTGTGGAGTGGTCAAAACACCAGATAACGTGTTTCTCGCATTAAATAGCTCGAAAAGAGCGATATCGATGATTCTGCATACTTCGGACAGAAGTCTCACCAATATTATCGCAGAAAATGCATATCTCAGCTTGAAACCTCACGAAAATCAAGATGACGCCGGTTCTGCATATCAAACGCACTGTGGAGTGGTGAAAACAACCAGATAACGTGTTTCTCGCATTAAATTGCTCGAAACGAGCGATCTAGGTGATTCTGCATACTTCTGACTCAAGTCCTACCAATATTATCGCAGAAAATGCATATCTCAGCTTGAAACCCGACGAAAACCAAGATGACGCCGGTTCTGCATATCAAACGCACTGTGGGGTGGAGAAAAAACCAGAAAACGTGTTTCTCGCATTAACTAGCTCGAAAAGAGCGTTCTCGATGATTCTGCATACTTCTCATAGATGAAACACCAAGGTTAATGCAGAAAATGCATATTTCAGCTGGAAACCCCACGAAAACCAAGTTATCGGCGGCTCTACATATCAAACGCACTGTGGAGTGGTCAAAACACCAGAAAACGTGTTTCTCGCATTAAGTAGCTCGAAAAGAGCGTTCTCGAAGATTCTGCATACTTCTGACAGAGGTCTCACCAATATTATCGTAGGAAATGCATATCTCAGCTTGAAACCCGACCGAAACGAAGATATCTCCGGTTCTGCATGTCTAACGTACTGCGGAGTGGTGAATACCCCAGAAAACGTGTTTCTCGCATTAAATAGCTCGAAACGAGCGATCTAGATGATTCTGCATACTTCTGACTGAAGTCTCAACTATATTATCGCAGAAAATGCATATCTCAGCTAGAAACCTCACGAAAATCAAGATGTTGCCGGTTCTGCATATCAAACGCACTATGGAGTGGTGAAAACAACCAGATAACGTGTTTCTCGCATTAAATAGCTCGAAACGAACGATCTAGATGATTGTGCATACTTCTGACTGAAGTCTCACCAAGATTATCGCAGAAAATGCATATTTCAGCTGGAAACCCCACGAAAACCAAGTTACCGGCGGCTCTACATATCAAACGCACTGTGGAGTGGTCAAAACACCAGATAACCTGTTTCTCGCATTAAATAGCTCGAAAACAGCGATCTAGATGATTGTGCATACTTCTGACTGAAGTCTCACCAAGATTATCGCAGAAAATGCATATTTCAGCTGGAAACCCCACGAAAACCAAGTTATCTCCGGTTCTGCACACCAAACGTACCTTGGAGTGGTGAAAACACCAGAAAACGTGTTTCGCGCATTAAGTAGCTCGAAAAGAGCGTTCTCGAAGATTCTGCATACTTCTGACAGAAGTCTCACCAGGGTTATCGTAGAAAATGCATATCTCAGCTTGAAACCCCACGAAAACCGAGTTATCTCCGGTTCTGCATTTCAAACGTACTGTGGAGTGGTGAAAACACCAGAAAACGTGTTTCGCGCATTAAGTAGCTCGAAAAGAGCGTTCTCGAAGATTCTGCATACTTCTGACAGAAGTCTCACCAGGATTATCGTAGAAAATGCATATCTCAGCTTGAAACCCGACCGAAACCAAGATATCTCCGGTTCTGCATGTCAAACGTACTGTGGAGTGGTGAAAACACCAGATAACGCGTTTCTCGCATTAAATAGCTCCAAAAGAGCGTTCTCGAAGATCCTGCATACTTCTGACAGAAGTCTCACCAAGATTATCGTAGAAAATGCATATCTCAGCTTGAAACACGACGAAAACCAAAATATCTCCGGTTCTGCATATCCAACGCACTGTGGAGTGGTGAAAACACCAGATAACGTGTTTCTCGCATTAAATAGCTCGAAACGAGCGATCTAGATGATTCTGCATACTTCTGACTGAAGTCTCACCAATATTGTCGCAGAAAATGCATATCTCAGCTAGAAACATCATGAAAATCAAGATGTCGCCGGTTCTGCATATCAAACGCACTGTGGAGTGGTGAAAACAACCAGATAACGTGTTTCTCGCATTAAATAGCTCGAATAGAGCGATTCCTGTGATTCTGCAAACTTCTCACAGAAGAATATCCAAGATTATCGCAGAAAATGCATGTTTCAGCTGGAAACCCCACGATAACGTAGATATCGCAGTGTCCGCATATCAAACGCACTGTGAAGTGCTGAAAACACCAGAAAACGTGTTTTTCGCATTAAATAGCTCGAAAACTGCGATTTCGGTGATTCTGCATACTTGTCATAGAAGAATATCCAAGATAATCGCAGAAAATGCATATCTCAGCTCGAAACCTCACGAAAATCAAGATTTTGCCGGTTCTGCATGTCAAACGTACTGTGGAGTGGTGAAAACACCAGATAACGTGTTTCTCGCATTAAATAGCTCGAAAAGAGCGTTCTCGAAGATCCTGCATACTTCTGACAGAAGTCTCACCAAGATTATCGTAGAAAATGCATATCTCAGCTTGAAACCCGACGAAAACCAAAATATCTCCGGTTCTGCATATCCAACGCACTGTGGAGTGGTGAAAACACCAGATAACGTGTTTCTCGCATTAAATAGCTCGAAACAAGCGATCTCGATGATTAAGCATACTTCGGACAGAAGTCTCACCAAGATTATCGTAAAAAATGCATATCTCAGCTTGAAACCCCACGATAACCAAGATATCGCTGGTTCTGCATATCAAACGCACTGTGGAGTGCTGAAAAAACCAGATAACGTGTTTCTCGCATTGAATAGCTCGAAACGAGCGTTCTCGATGATTCTGCATACTTCTCATAGATGAAACACCAAGATTATCGCAGAAAATGCATATTTCAGCTGGAAACCCCATGAAAACCAAGTTATCGGCGGCTCTACATATCAAACGCACTGTGGAGTGGTCACAACACCAGAAAACTTGTTTTTTCGCATTAAATAGCTCGAAACGAGCGATCTAGATGATTCTGCATACTTCTGACTGAAGTCTCACCAATATTGTCGCAGAAAATGCATATCTCAGCTAGAAACATCATGAAAATCAAGATGTCGCCGGTTCTGCATATCAAACGCACTGTGGAGTGGTGAAAACAACCAGATAACGTGTTTCTCGCATTAAATAGCTCGAATAGAGCGATTCCTGTGATTCTGCAAACTTCTCACAGAAGAATATCCAAGATTATCGCAGAAAATGCATGTCTCAGCTGGAAACCCCACGAAAACGTAGATATCGCAGTTTCCGCATATCAAACGCACTGTGAAGTGCTGAAAACACCAGAAAACGTGTTTTTCGCATTAAATAGTACGAAAACTGCGATTTCGGTGATTCTGCATACTTGTCATAGAAGAATATCCAAGATAATCGCAGAAAATGCATATCTCAGCTCGAAACCTCACGAAAATCAAGATTTTGCCGGTTCTGCATGTCAAACGTACTGTGGAGTGGTGAAAACACCAGATAACGTGTTTCTCGCATTAAATAGCTCGAAAAGAGCGTTCTCGAAGATCCTGCATACTTCTGACAGAAGTCTCACCAAGATTATCGTAGAAAATGCATATCTCAGCTTGAAACCCGACGAAAACCGAGTTATCTCCGGTTCTGCACATCAAACGAACCGTGGAGTGGTGAAAACACCAGAAAACGTGTTTCGCGCATTAAATAGCTCGAAAAGAGCGATCTCGATGATTCAGCATACTTCTGACTGAAGTCTCACCAATATATTCGCAGGAAATGCATATCTCAGCTTGAAACCCCACGAAAACCAAGATATCTCCGGTTCTGCATATCCAACGAACTGTGGAGTGGTGAAAACCCCAGAAAACGTGTTTCTCGCATTAAATAGCTGGAAAAGAGTGCTCTCGATGTTTCTGCATACTTCGGACAGATGTTTCACCAAGCTTATCGTAGAAAATGCATATCTCAGCTTGAAACCCGACGAAAACCAAAATATATCCGGTTCTGCATATCCAACGCACTGTGGAGTGGTGAAAACACCAGATAACGTGTTTCTCGCATTAAATAGCTCGAAACAAGCGATCTCGATGATTAAGCATACTTCGGACAGAAGTCTCACCAAGATTATCGTAAAGAATGCATATCTCAGCTTGAAACCCCACGATAACCAAGATATCGCTGGTTCTGCATATCAAACGCACTGTGGAGTGGTGAAAAAACCAGATAACGTGTTTCTCGCATTGAATAGCTCGAAACGAGCGTTCTCGATGATTCTGCATACTTCTCATAGATGAAACACCAAGATTATCGCAGAAAATGCATATTTCAGCTGGAAACCCCATGAAAACCAAGTTATCGGCGGCTCTACATATCAAACGCACTGTGGAGTGGTCACAACACCAGAAAACTTGTTTTTTCGCATTAAATAGCTCGAAACGAGCGATCTAGATGATTCTGCATACTTCTGACTGAAGTCTCACCAATATTGTCGCAGAAAATGCATATCTCAGCTAGAAACATCATGAAAATCAAGATGTCGCCGGTTCTGCATTTCAAACGCACTGTGGAGTGGTTAAAACAACCAGATAACGTGTTTCTCGCATTAAATAGCTCGAATAGAGCGATTCCTGTGATTCTGCAAACTTCTCACAGAAGAATATCCAAGATTATCGCAGAAAATGCATGTCTCAGCTGGATACCCCACGAAAACGTAGATATCGCAGTTTCCGCATATCAAACGCACTGTGAAGTGCTGAAAACACCAGAAAACGTGTTTTTCGCATTAAATAGCACGAAAACTGCGATTTCGGTGATTCTGCATACTTCTCATAGAAGAATATCCAAGATAATCGCAGAAAATGCATATCTCAGCATGAAACCCGACGAAAACCGAGTTATCTCCGGTTCTGCACATCAAACGTACCGTGGAGTGGTGAAAACACAAGAAAACGTGTTTCGCGCATTAAGTAGCTCGAAACGAGCGTTCTCGAAGATTCTGCATACTTCTGACAGAAGTCTCACCAGGGTTATCGTAGAAAATGCATACCTCAGCTTGAAACCAGGACCGAAACCAAGATATCTCCGGTTCTGCATGTCAAACGTACTGTGGAGTGGTGAAAACACCAGAAAACGTGTTTCGTGCATTAAGTAGCTCGAAAAGAGCGATCTAGATGATTCCGCATACTTCTGACTGAAGTCTCACCAATATTATCGCAGAAAATGCATATCTCAGCTCGAAACCTCACGAAAATCAAGATGTTGCCGGTTCTGCATATCAAACGCACTGTGGAGTGGTGAAAATAACCAGAGAACGTGTTTCTCGCATTAAATAGCTCGAATAGAGCGATCTCGATTATGCTGCATACTTCGGACAGAAGTCTCACCAAGATTATCGTAAAAAATGCATATCTCAGCTTGATACCCCACGAAAACCAAGATATCGCTGGTACTGCATATCAAACGCACTGTGGAGTGGTGAAAACACCAGATAACGTGTTTCTCGCATTAAATATCTAGAAAAGTGCGATCTCGAAGATTCTGCATACTTCTGACAGAAGTCTCACCAGGATTATCGTAGAAAATGCATATCTCAGCTTGAAACCCGACCGAAACCAAGATATCTCCGGTTCTGCATGTCAAACGTACTGTGGAGTGGTGAAAACACCAGAAAACGTGTTTCGTGCATTAAGTAGCTCGAAAAGAGCGATCTAGATGATTCTGCATACTTCTGACTGAAGTCGCACCAAGATTATCGCAGGAAATGCATATCTCAGCTTGAAACCCCACGAAAACCAAGATATCTCCGGTTCTGCATATCCAACGAACTGTGGAGTGGTGAAAACCCCAGAAACTGTGTTTCTCGCATTAGATAGCTCGAAAAGAGCGATCTAGATGATTCTGCATACTTCTGACTGAAGTCTCACCAAGATTATCGCAGGAAATGCATGTCTCAGCTTGAAACCCCACGAAAACCAAGATATCTCCGGTTCTGCATATCCAACGAACTGTGGAGTGGTGAAAACCCCAGAAAACGTGTTTCTCGCATTAAGTAGCTCGAAACGAGCGCTCTCGATGATTCTGCATACTTCTGACAGAAGTCTCACCAAGATTATCGTAAAGAATGCATATCTCAGCTTGAAACCCCACGAAAGCCAAGATATCGCCGGTTCTGCATATCAAACGCACTGTGGAGTGGTGAAAACACCGGATAAGGTTTTTCCGCATTAACTAGCTCGAAAAGAGCGATCTCGATGTTTCAGCATACATTGGACAGAAGTCTCACCAAGAATATCGCAGGAAATGCATATCTCAGCTTGAAACCCCACGAAAACCAAGATATCTCCGGTTCTGCATATCCAACGAACTGTGGAGTGGTGAAAACCCCAGAAAACGTGTTTCTCGCATTAAATAGCTCGAAAAGAGCGCTCACGATGTTTCTGCATACTTCGGACAGATGTTTCACCAAGCTTATCGTAAAAAATGCATATCTCAGCATGAAACGCCACGAAAACCAAGATTTCGCTGGTACTGCATATCAAACGCACTGTGGAGTGGTGAAAACACCAGATAACGTGTTTCTCGCTTTAAATAGCTCGAAAAGTGCTATCGCGAAGATTCTGCATACTTCTGACAGAAGTCTCACCAGGATTATCGTAGAAAATGCATATCTCAGCTTGAAACACGACCGAAACCAAGATATCTCCGGTTCTGCATGTCAAACGTACTGTGGAGTGGTGAAAACACCAGAAAAAGTGTTTCGCGCATTAAGTAGCTCGAATAGAGCGTTCTCGAAGATTCTGCATACTACTGACAGAAGTCTCACCAACATTATCGTAGAAAATGCATATCTCAGCTTGAAACCCGACCGAAACCAAGATATCTCCGGTTCTGCATGTCAAACGTACTGTGGAGTGGTGAAAACACCAGAAAACGTGTTTCGTGCATTAAGTAGCTCGAAAAGAGCGATCTAGATGATGCTGCATACTTCTGACTGAAGTCTCACCAATATTATCGCAGAAAATGCATATCTCAGCCTGAAACCCCACGAAAACCAAGATATCGCCGGTTCTGCACATCAAACGCACTGTGGAGTGGTGAAAACAACCAGATAACGTGTTTCTCGCATTAAATAGCTCGAATAGAGCGATTTCTGTGATTCTGCAAACGTCTCACACAAGAATTTCCAAGATTATCGTAGAAAATGCATATCTCATCTGGAAACCCAATGAAACCGAAGATATAGCAGTTTCCGCATATCAAACGCACTGAGGAGTGCTGAAAACACCAGAAAACGAGTTTTTGGCATTAAATAGCACGAAAGCAGCGATTTCTGTGATTCTGCAAACTTCTCACAGAAGAATATCCAAGATTATTGTAGAAAATGCATGTCTCAGCTGCAAACCCCACGAAATCGAAGGTATCGCAGTTTCGGCATATCAAACGCACTGTGGAGTGCAGAAAACACCATAAAACGTGTTTTTCGCATTCGATAGCACGAACACTGCGATTTCGGTGATTCTCAACACTTCTCACAGAAGGATATCCAAGATTATCGCAGAAAATGCATATCTCAGCTGGAAACACCACGAAAATCAAGATATCGCCTGTTCTGCATATAAAACGCACTGTGGAGTGGTGAAAACACCAGAAAACGGGTTTTTTCGCATTAAATGGCACTAAACCAGCGATCTCGGCGATTCTGCATATTTCACACTGAAGAAACACCAAGAGTTTCGCAGAAAATGCATATCAAGCTGGAAACCCGACGAAATCCAATATATCGCCGGTTCTACATACCAAACGCACTGCGAAGTGGTAAAAACACCAGATAACGTGTTTCTCGCATTAAATGGCACTAAACCAGCGATCTCGGCGATTCTGCATACTTCTCACCGAAGAAACACCAAGAGTTTCGCAGAAAATGCATATCTAAGCTTGTAACCCCACGACAACCAAGATATCGTCGGTTCTGCATATCAAACGCACTGTGGAGTGGTGAAAACAGCAGATAACGTGTTTCTCGCATTAATTAGCTCGAAATGAGCGATCTCGATAATTCTGCATACTTCTGACAGAAGTCTCACCAATCTTATCGTAGAAAATGCATATCTCAGCTTAAAACGCGACGAAAACCAATATATCGCCGGTTCTGCATATGGGACGCATTGTGGAGTGGTCAAAACACCAGATAACGTGTTTCTCGCATTAAATAGCTCGAAAAGAGCGATATCGATGATTCTGCATACTTCGGACAGAAGTCTCACCCATATTATCGCAGAAAATGCATATCTGAGCTTGCAACCTCACGAAAATCAAGATGACGCCGGTTCTGCATATCAAACGCACTGTGGAGTGGTGAAAACACCAGTTAACGTGTTTCTCGCATTACATAGCTCGAAAAGCGCGATCTCGATGATTCTGCATACTTCTGACAGAAGTCTCACCAAGATTATCGTAAAACATGCATATCTCAGCTTGATACCCCACGAAAACCAAGATATCGCCGGTTCTGCATATCAAACGCACTGTGGAGTGGTGAAAACACCAGATAACGTGTTTCTCGCATTAAATAGCTCGAAAAGGGCGATCTCGAAGATTCTGCATACTTCTGACAGAATTCTCACCAGGATTACCGTAGAAAATGCATATCTCAGCTTGAAACCCGACCGAAACCAAGATATCTCCGGTTCTGCATTTCAAACGCACTGTGGAGTGGTGAAAACACCAGATAACGTGTTTCTCGCATTAAATAGCTCGAAAAGCGCGATCTAGATGATTCAGCATACTTCGGACAGAAGTCTCACCAAGATTATCGCAGAAAATGCATATTTCAGCTGGAAACCCCACGAAAATCAAGATGTCGCCGGTTCTGCACATCAAACGCACTGTGGAGTGGTGAAAACACCGGATAAGGTTTTTCTAGCATTAACTAGTTCGAAAAGAGCGATCTCGATGTTTCAGCATACTTTGGACAGAAGTCTCACCAAGATTATCGCAGGAAATGCATATCTCAGCTTGAAACCCCACGAAAACAAAGATATCTCCGGTTCTGCATATCCAACGAACTGTGGAGTGGTGAAAACCCCAGAAAACGTGTTTCTCGCATTAAATAGCTCGAAAAGAGCGCTCACGATGTTTCTGCATACTTCGGACAGATGTTTCACCAAGCTTATCGTAAAAAATGCATATCTCAGCATGAAACGCCACGAAAACCAAGATTTCGCTGGTACTGCATATCAAACGCACTGTGGAGTGGTGAAAACACCAGATAACGTGTTTCTCGCATTAAATAGCTCGAAAACTGCTGTCGCGAAGATTCTGCATACTTCTGACAGAAGTCTCACCAGGATTATCGTAGAAAATGCATATCTCAGCTTGAAACCCGACCGAAACCAAGATATCTCCGGTTCTGCATGTCAAACGTACTGTGGAGTGGTGAAAACACCAGAAAAAGTGTTTCGCGCATTAAGTAGCTCGAATAGAGCGTTCTCGAAGATTCTGCATACTACTGACAGAAGTCTCACCAACATTATCGTAGAAAATGCATATCTCAGCTTCAAACCCGACCGAAACCAAGATATCTCCGGTTCTGCATGTCAAACGTACTGTGGAGTGGTGAAAACACCAGAAAACGTGTTTCGTGCATTAAGTAGCTCGAAAAGAGCGATCTAGATGATGCTGCATACTTCTGACTGAAGTCTCACCAATATTATCGCAGAAAATGCATATCTCAGCCTGAAACCCCACGAATACCAAGATATCGCCGGTTCTGCATATCAAACGCACTGTGGAGTGGTGAAAACACCAGATAACGTGTTTCTCGCATTAAGTAGCTCGAAACGAGCGATCTCGATGATTCTGCATACTTCGGACAGAAGTCTCAAAAAGATTATCGCAGAAAATGCATATCTCAGCTTGAAACCCCACGAAAACCAAGATATCTACTGTTCTGCATATCAAACGCACTGTGGAGTGGTGAAAACACCAGAAAACGTGTTTCTCGCATTAGCTAGCTCGAAAAGAGCGTTCTCGATGATTCTGCATACTTCTCATAGATGAAACACCAATATTATCGCAGAAAATGCATATCTCAGCTAGAAACATCACGAAAATCAAGATGTCGCCGGTTCTGCACATCAAACGCACTGTGGAGTGGTGAAAACAACCAGATAACGTGTTTCTCGCATTAAATAGCTCGAATAGAGCGATTTCTGTGATTCTGCAAACGTCTCACACAAAAATATCCAAGATTATCGTAGAAAATGCATATCTCATCTGGAAACCCAATGAAACCGAAGATATAGCAGTTTCCGCATATCAAACGCACTGTGGAGTGCTGAAAACACCAGAAAACGAGTTTTTGGCATTAAATAGCACGAAAGCAGCGATTTCTGTGATTCTGCAAACTTCTCACAGAAGAATATCCAAGATTATCGTAGAAAATGCATGTCTCAGCTGCAAACCCCACGAAATCGAAGATATCGCAGTTTCGGCATATCAAACGCACTGTGGAGTGCAGAAAACACCATAAAACGTGATTTTCGCATTCGATAGCACGAAAACTGCGATTTCGGTGATTCTCCACACTTCTCACAGAAGGATATCCAAGATTATCGCAGAAAATGCATATCCCAGCTGGAAACACCACGAAAATCAAGATATCGCCTGTTCTGCATATAAAACGCACTGTGGAGTGGTGAAAACACCAGAAAACGGGTTTTTTCGCATTAAATGGCACTAAACCAGCGATCTCGGCGATTCTGCATATTTCTCACTGAAGAAACACCAAGAGTTTCGCAGAAAATGCATATCCAGCTGGAAACCCGACGAAATCCAATATATCGCCGGTTCTACATACCAAACGCACTGCGAAGTGGTAAAAACACCAGATAACGTGTTTCTCGCATTAAATGTCACTAAACCAGCGATCTCGGCGATTCTGCATACTTCTCACCGAAGAAACACCAAGAGTTTCGCAGAAAATGCATATCTCAGCTTGAAACCCGACGAAAACCAAGATATCGCCGTTTCTGCATATCAAACGCACTTCGAAATGGTGGAAACAGCAGAAAACGTGATTTTTCGCATTAAATGCCACTAATCCAGCGTTCTCGGCGATTCTGCATACCTCACACAGAAGTAACACTAAGATTATAGCAGAAAATGCATATCTAAGCTTGTAACCCCACGACAACCAAGATATCGTCGGTTCTGCATATCAAACGCACTGTGGAGTGGTGAAAACAGCAGATAACGTGTTTCACGCATTAATTAGCTCGAAATGAGCGATCTCGATAATTCTGCATACTTCTGACAGAAGTCTCACCCATATTATCGCAGAAAATGCATATCTGAGCTTGAAAGCTCACGAAAATCAAGATGACGCCGGTTCTGCATATCAAACGCACTGTGGAGTGGTGAAAACACCAGTTAACGTGTTTCTCGCATTACATAGCTCGAAAAGCGCGATCTCGATGATTCTGCATACTTCGGACAGAAGTCTCACCAAGATTATCGTAAAACATGCATATCTCAGCTTGATACCCCACGAAAACCAAGATATCGCCGGTTCAGCATATCAAACGCACTGTGGAGTGGTGAAAACACCAGATGACGTGTTTCTCGCATTAAATAGCTCGAAAAGAGCGATCTAGATGATTCAGCATACTTCGGACAGAAGTCTCACTAAGATTATCGTAGAAAATGCATATCTCAGCTGGAAACACCACGAAAATCAAGATATCGCCGGTTCTGCATATCAAACGCACTGTGGAGTGGTGAAAACACCAGATAACGTGTTTCTCGCAATAAATAGCTCGAAAAGGGCGATCTCGAAGATTCTGCATACTTCTGACAGAATTCTCACCAATATTATCGCAGAAAATGCATATCTCAGCTTGAAACCCGACCGAAACCAAGATATCTCCGGTTCTGCATGTCAAACGTACTGTGGAGTGGTGAAAACACCAGAAAACGTGTTTCTCGCATTAAATAGCTCGAAAAGAGCGCTCACGATGTTTCTGCATACTTCGGACAGATGTTTCACCAAGCTTATCGAAAAAAATGCATAGCTCAGCTTGATACCCCACGAAAACCAAGATATCGCCGGTTCTGCATACCAAACGCACTGTGGAGTGGTGAAAACACCAGATAACGTGTTTCTCGCATTAAATAGCTCGAAAAGGGCGATCTCGAAGATTCTGCATACTTCTGACAGAATTCTCACCTGGATTACCGTAGAAAATGCATATCTCAGCTTGAAACCCGACCGAAACCAAGATATCTCCGGTTCTGCATTTCAAACGCACTGTGGAGTGGTGAAAACAGCAGAAACCGTGTTTCGTGAATTAAGTAGCTCGAAAAGAGCGATCTAGATGATTCAGCATACTTCGGACAGAAGTCTCACCAAGATTATCACAGCAAATGCATGTCTCAGCTGGAAACCCCACGAAATCGAAGATATCGCAGTTTCGGCATATCAAACGCACTGTGGAGTGGTGAAAACACCAGATAACGTGTTTCTCGCATTAAGTAGCTCGAATAGACCGATCTCGATGTTTCAGCATACTTCGGACAGAAGTCTCACCAAGATTATCGCAGGAAATGCATATCTCAGCTTGAAACCCCACGAAAACCAAGATATCTCCGGTTCTGCATATCCAACGAACTGTGGAGTGGTGAAAACCCCAGAAAACGTGTTTCTCGCATTAAATAGCTCGAAAAGAGCGCTCACGATGTTTCTGCATACTTCGGACAGATGTTTCACCAAGCTTATCGTAAAAAATGCATATCTCACCATGAAACGCCACGAAAACCAAGATTTCGCTGGTACTGCATATCAAACGCACTGTGGAGTGGTGAAAACACCAGATAACGTGTTTCTCGCATTAAATAGCTCGAAAACTGCTGTCGCGAAGATTCTGCATACTTCTGACAGAAGTCTCACCAGGATTATCGTAGAAAATGCATATCTCAGCTTGAAACCCGACCGAAACCAAGATATCTCCGGTTCTGCATGTCAAACGTACTGTGGAGTGGTGAAAACACCAGAAAAAGTGTTTCGCGCATTAAGTAGCTCGAATAGAGCGTTCTCGAAGATTCTGCATACTACTGACAGAAGTCTCACCAACATTATCGTAGAAAATGCATATCTCAGCTTCAAACCCGACCGAAACCAAGATATCTCCGGTTCTGCATGTCAAACGTACTGTGGAGTGGTGAAAACACCAGAAAACGTGTTTCGTGCATTAAGTAGCTCGAAAAGAGCGATCTAGATGATGCTGCATACTTCTGACTGAAGTCTCACCAATATTATCGCAGAAAATGCATATCTCAGCCTGAAACCCCACGAAAACCAAGATATCGCCGGTTCTGCATATCAAACGCACTGTGGAGTGGTGAAAACACCAGATAACGTGTTTCTCGCATTAAGTAGCTCGAAACGAGCGATCTCGATGATTCTGCATACTTCGGACAGAAGTCTCAAAAAGATTATCGCAGAAAATGCATATCTCAGCTTGAAACCCCACGAAAACCAAGATATCTACTGTTCTGCATATCAAACGCACTGTGGAGTGGTGAAAACACCAGAAAACGTGTTTCTCGCATTAGCTAGCTCGAAAAGAGCGTTCTCGATGATTCTGCATACTTCTCATAGATGAAACACCAATATTATCGCAGAAAATGCATATCTCAGCTAGAAACATCACGAAAATCAAGATGTCGCCGGTTCTGCACATCAAACGCACTGTGGAGTGGTGAAAACAACCAGATAACGTGTTTCTCGCATTAAATAGCTCGAATAGAGCGATTTCTGTGATTCTGCAAACGTCTCACACAAAAATATCCAAGATTATCGTAGAAAATGCATATCTCATCTGGAAACCCAATGAAACCGAAGATATAGCAGTTTCCGCATATCAAACGCACTGTGGAGTGCTGAAAACACCAGAAAACGAGTTTTTGGCATTAAATAGCACGAAAGCAGCGATTTCTGTGATTCTGCAAACTTCTCACAGAAGAATATCCAAGATTATCGTAGAAAATGCATGTCTCAGCTGCAAACCCCACGAAATCGAAGATATCGCAGTTTCGGCATATCAAACGCACTGTGGAGTGCAGAAAACACCATAAAACGTGATTTTCGCATTCGATAGCACGAAAACTGCGATTTCGGTGATTCTCCACACTTCTCACAGAAGGATATCCAAGATTATCGCAGAAAATGCATATCCCAGCTGGAAACACCACGAAAATCAAGATATCGCCTGTTCTGCATATAAAACGCACTGTGGAGTGGTGAAAACACCAGAAAACGGGTTTTTTCGCATTAAATGGCACTAAACCAGCGATCTCGGCGATTCTGCATATTTCTCACTGAAGAAACACCAAGAGTTTCGCAGAAAATGCATATCCAGCTGGAAACCCGACGAAATCCAATATATCGCCGGTTCTACATACCAAACGCACTGCGAAGTGGTAAAAACACCAGATAACGTGTTTCTCGCATTAAATGTCACTAAACCAGCGATCTCGGCGATTCTGCATACTTCTCACCGAAGAAACACCAAGAGTTTCGCAGAAAATGCATATCTCAGCTTGAAACCCGACGAAAACCAAGATATCGCCGTTTCTGCATATCAAACGCACTTCGAAATGGTGGAAACAGCAGAAAACGTGATTTTTCGCATTAAATGCCACTAATCCAGCGTTCTCGGCGATTCTGCATACCTCACACAGAAGTAACACTAAGATTATAGCAGAAAATGCATATCTAAGCTTGTAACCCCACGACAACCAAGATATCGTCGGTTCTGCATATCAAACGCACTGTGGAGTGGTGAAAACAGCAGATAACGTGTTTCACGCATTAATTAGCTCGAAATGAGCGATCTCGATAATTCTGCATACTTCTGACAGAAGTCTCACCCATATTATCGCAGAAAATGCATATCTGAGCTTGAAAGCTCACGAAAATCAAGATGACGCCGGTTCTGCATATCAAACGCACTGTGGAGTGGTGAAAACACCAGTTAACGTGTTTCTCGCATTACATAGCTCGAAAAGCGCGATCTCGATGATTCTGCATACTTCGGACAGAAGTCTCACCAAGATTATCGTAAAACATGCATATCTCAGCTTGATACCCCACGAAAACCAAGATATCGCCGGTTCAGCATATCAAACGCACTGTGGAGTGGTGAAAACACCAGATGACGTGTTTCTCGCATTAAATAGCTCGAAAAGAGCGATCTAGATGATTCAGCATACTTCGGACAGAAGTCTCACTAAGATTATCGTAGAAAATGCATATCTCAGCTGGAAACACCACGAAAATCAAGATATCGCCGGTTCTGCATATCAAACGCACTGTGGAGTGGTGAAAACACGAGATAACGTGTTTCTCGCAATAAATAGCTCGAAAAGGGCGATCTCGAAGATTCTGCATACTTCTGACAGAATTCTCACCAATATTATCGCAGAAAATGCATATCTCAGCTTGAAACCCGACCGAAACCAAGATATCTCCGGTTCTGCATGTCAAACGTACTGTGGAGTGGTGAAAACACCAGAAAACGTGTTTCTCGCATTAAATAGCTCGAAAAGAGCGCTCACGATGTTTCTGCATACTTCGGACAGATGTTTCACCAAGCTTATCGAAAAAAATGCATATCTCAGCTTGATACCCCACGAAAACCAAGATATCGCCGGTTCTGCATATCAAACGCACTGTGGAGTGGTGAAAACACCAGATCACGTGTTTCTCGCATTAAATAGCTCGAAAAGGGCGATCTCGAAGATTCTGCATACTTCTGACAGAATTCTCACCTGGATTACCGTAGAAAATGCATATCTCAGCTTGAAACCCGACCGAAACCAAGATATCTCCGGTTCTGCATTTCAAACGCACTGTGGAGTGGTGAAAACACCAGAAACCGTGTTTCGTGCATTAAGTAGCTCGAAAAGAGCGATCTAGATGATTCAGCATACTTCGGACAGAAGTCTCACCAAGATTATCATAGCAAATGCATGTCTCAGCTGGAAACCCCACGAAATCGAAGATATCGCAGTTTCGGCATATCAAACGCACTGTGGAGTGGTGAAAACACCAGATAACGTGTTTCTCGCATTAAGTAGCTCGAAAAGAGCGTTCTCGAAGATTCTGCATACTTCTGACAGAAGTCTCACCAGGGTTATAGTAGAAAATGCATATCTCAGCTTGAAACCCGACCGAAACCAAGATATCGCCGGTTCTGCATATCAAACGCACTGTGGAGTGGTGAAAACACCAGATAACGTGTTTCTCGCATTAAGTAGCTCGAAACGAGCGATCTCGATGATTCTGCATACTTCGGACAGAAGTCTCAAAAAGATTATCGCAGAAAATGCATATCTCAGCTTGAAACCCCACGAAAACCAAGATATCTACTGTTCTGCATATCAAACGCACTGTGGAGTGGTGAAAACACCAGAAAACGTGTTTCTCGCATTAGCTAGCTCGAAAAGAGCGTTCTCGATGATTCTGCATACTTCTCATAGATGAAACACCAATATTATCGCAGAAAATGCATATCTCAGCTAGAAACATCACGAAAATCAAGATGTCGCCGGTTCTGCACATCAAACGCACTGTGGAGTGGTGAAAACAACCAGATAACGTGTTTCTCGCATTAAATAGCTCGAATAGAGCGATTTCTGTGATTCTGCAAACGTCTCACACAAAAATATCCAAGATTATCGTAGAAAATGCATATCTCATCTGGAAACCCAATGAAACCGAAGATATAGCAGTTTCCGCATATCAAACGCACTGTGGAGTGCTGAAAACACCAGAAAACGAGTTTTTGGCATTAAATAGCACGAAAGCAGCGATTTCTGTGATTCTGCAAACTTCTCACAGAAGAATATCCAAGATTATCGTAGAAAATGCATGTCTCAGCTGCAAACCCCACGAAATCGAAGATATCGCAGTTTCGGCATATCAAACGCACTGTGGAGTGCAGAAAACACCATAAAACGTGATTTTCGCATTCGATAGCACGAAAACTGCGATTTCGGTGATTCTCCACACTTCTCACAGAAGGATATCCAAGATTATCGCAGAAAATGCATATCCCAGCTGGAAACACCACGAAAATCAAGATATCGCCTGTTCTGCATATAAAACGCACTGTGGAGTGGTGAAAACACCAGAAAACGTGTTTCGTGCATTAAGTAGCTCGAAAAGAGCGATGTAGATGATTCTGCATACTTCTGATAAAAGACCCACCAAGATTGTCGCAGAAAATGCATATCTCAGCTTGATACCCCACGAAAACCAAGATATCGCCGGTTCTGCATATCAAACGCACTGTGGAGTGGTGAAAACACCAGATCACGTGTTTCTCGCATTAAATAGCTCGAAAAGGGCGATCTCGAAGATTCTGCATACTTCTGACAGAATTCTCACCTGGATTACCGTAGAAAATGCATATCTCAGCTTGAAACCCGACCGAAACCAAGATATCTCCGGTTCTGCATTTCAAACGCACTGTGGAGTGGTGAAAACACCAGAAACCGTGTTTCGTGCATTAAGTAGCTCGAAAAGAGCGATCTAGATGATTCAGCATACTTCGGACAGAAGTCTCACCAAGATTATCATAGCAAATGCATGTCTCAGCTGGAAACCCCACGAAATCGAAGATATCGCAGTTTCGGAATATCAAACGCACTGTGGAGTGGTGAAAACACCAGATAACGTGTTTCTCGCATTAAGTAGCTTGAAAAGAGCGTTCTCGATGATTCTGCATACTTCTCATAGATGAAACACCAATATTATCGCAGAAAATGCATATTTCAGCTGGAAACCTCAGGAAAACCAAGTTATCGGCGGCTCTACATATCAAACACACTGTGGAGTGGTCAAAACACCAGATAACGTGTTTCTCGCATTAAATAGCTCGAAAAGGGCGATCTCGAAGATTCTGCATACTTCTGACAGAATTCTCACCTGGATTACCGTAGAAAATGCATATCTCAGCTTGAAACCCGACCGAAACCAAGATATCTCCGGTTCTGCATTTCAAACGCACTGTGGAGCGGTGAAAACACCAGAAACCGTGTTTCGTGCATTAAGTAGCTCGAAAAGAGCGATCTAGATGATTCTGCATACTTCTCATAGATGAAACACCAATATTATCGCAGAAAATGCATATTTCAGCTGGAAACCTCAGGAAAACCAAGTTATCGGCGGCTCTACATATCAAACACACTGTGGAGTGGTCAAAACACCAGATAACGTGTTTCTCGCATTAAATAGCTCGAAAAGGGCGATCTCGAAGATTCTGCATACTTCTGACAGAATTCTCACCTGGATTACCGTAGAAAATGCATATCTCAACTGGAAACCCAATGAAACCGAAGATATCGCAGTTTCCGCATATCAAACGCACTGTGGAGTGCTGAACACACCAGAAAACGAGTTTTTCGCATTAAATAGCACGAAAGCAGCGATTTCTGTGATTCTGCAAACTTCTCACAGAAGAATATCCAAGATTATCATTGCAAATGCATGTCTCAGCTGGAAACCCCACGAAATCGAAGATATCGCAGTTTCGGCATATCAAACGCACTGTGGAGTGCTGAAAACACCATAAAACGTGTTTTTCGCATTCAATAGCACGAAAACTGCGATTTCGGTGATTCTCCATACTTCTCACAGAAGAATATCCAAGATTACCGCAGAAAATGCATGTCTCAGCTGGAAATCCCACGAAAACGAAGATATCGCTGTTTCCGCATATCAAACGCACTGTGACGTGCTGAAAACACCAGAAAACGTGTTTTTCGCATTAAATAGCACGAAAAGAGCGTTCTCGAAGATCCTGCATACTTCTCACAGAAGTCTCGCACAGATTATCGTAGAAAATGCATATCTCAGCTTGAAACCCGACGAAAACCGAGTTATCTCCGGTTCTGCACATCAAACGTACCGTGGAGTGGTGAAGACACCAGAAAACGTGTTTCGTGCATTAAGTAGCTCGAAAAGAGCGATTTAGATGATTCTGCATACTTCTAACTGAAGTCTTACCAAGATTATCGCAGAAAATGCATATTTCAGCTGGAATCCCCACGAAAATCAAGATGTCGCCGGTTCTGCACATCAAACGCACTGTGGAGTGGTGAAAACAACCAGATAACGTGTTTCTCGCATTAAACAGCGCGAATAGAGCGATTTCTGTGATTATGCAAACGTCTCACACAAGAATATCCAAGATCATCGTAGAAAATGCATATCTCAACTGGAAACCCAATGAAACCGAAGATATCGCAGTTTCCGCATATCAAACGCACTGTGGAGTGCTGAACACACCAGAAAACGAGTTTTTCGCATTAAATAGCACGAAAGCAGCGATTTCTGTTATTCTGCAAACTTCTCACAGAAGAATATCCAAGATTATCATAGCAAATGCATGTCTCAGCTGGAAACCCCACGAAATCGAAGATATCGCAGTTTCGGCATATCAAACGCACTGTGGAGTGGTGAAAACACCAGATAACGTGTTTCTCGCATTAAGTAGCTCGAAAAGAGCGTTCTCGAAGATTCTGCATACTTCTGACAGAAGTCTCACCAGGGTTATAGTAGAAAATGCATATCTCAGCTTGAAACCCGACCGAAACCAAGATATCGTTGGTTCTGCATATCAAACGCACTGTGGAGTGGTGAAAACACCAGATAACGTGTTTCTCGCATTAAATAGCTCGAAAAGAGCGATCTAGATGATTCAGCTTACTTCGGACAGAAGTCTCACCAAGATTATCGCAGAAAATGCGTATCTCAGCTAGAAACATCATGAAAATCATGATGTCGCCTGTTCTGCATATCAAACGCACTGTGGAGTGGTGAAAACAACCAGATAACGTGTTTCTCGCATTAAATAGCTCGAATAGAGCGATTCCTGTGATTCTTAAAACTTCTCACAGAAGAATATCCAAGATTACCGCAGAAAATGCATGTCTCAGCTGGAAACCCCACGAAAACGAAGATATCGCAGTTTCCGCATATCAAACGCACTGTGAAGTGCTGAAAACACCAGAAAACGTGTTTTTCGCATTAAATAGCACGAAAGCTGCGATTTCGGTGATTCTGCATACTTCTCACAGAAGAATATCCAAGATTATCGCAGAAAATGCATATCTCAGCATGAAACCCGACGAAAACCGAGTTATCTCCGGTTCTGCACATCAAACGTACCGTGGAGTGGTGAAAACACCAGAAAACGTGTTTCGCGCATTAAGTAGCTCGAATCGAGCGTTCTCGAAGATTCTGCATACTTCTGACAGAAGTCTCACCAGGGTTATCGTAGAAAATGCATACCTCAGCTTGAAACCCGACCGAAACCAAGATATCTCCGGTTGTGCATATCAAACGTACTGTGGAGTGGTGAAAACACCAGAAAACGTGTTTCGTGCATTAAGTAGCTCGAAAAGAGCGATCTAGATGATTCTGCATACTTCTGACTGAAGTCTCACCAATATTATCGCAGAAAATGCATATCTCAGCTCGAAACCTCACGAAAATCAAGATGTTGCCGGTTCTGCATATCAAACGCACTGTGGAGTTGTGAAAATAACCAGAGAACGTGTTTCTCGCATTAAATAGCTCGAATAGAGCGATCTCGATTATTCTGCATGCTTCGGACAGAAGTCTCAACAAGATTATCGTAAAAAATGCATATCTCAGCTTGAAACCCCACGAAAACCAAGATATCGCTGGTACTGCATATCAAACGCACTGTGGAGTGGTGAAAACACCAGATAACGTGTTTCTCGCATTAAATAGCTAGAAAAGTGCGATCTCGAAGATTCTGCATACTTCTGAAAGAAGTCTCACCAGGATTATCGTAGAAAATGCATATCTCAGCTTGAAACCCGACCGAAACCAAGATATCTCCGGTTCTGCATGTCAAACGTACTGTGGAGTGGTGAAAACACCAGAAAACGTGTTTCGTGCATTAAGTAGCTCGAAAAGAGCGATCTAGATGATTCTGCATACTTCTGACTGAAGTCGCACCAAGATTATCGCAGGAAATGCATATCTCAGCTTGAAACCCCACGAAAACCAAGATATCTCCGGTTCTGCATATCCAACGAACTGTGGAGTGGTGAAAACCCCAGAAACCGTGTTTCTCGCATTAGATAGCTCGAAAAGAGCGATCTACATGATTCTGCATACTTCTGACTGAAGTCTCACCAAGATTATCGCAGGAAATGCATATCTCAGCTTGAAACACCACGAAAACCAAGATATCTCCGGTTCTGCATATCCAACGAACTGTGGAGTGGTGAAAACCCCAGAAAACGTGTTTCTCGCATTAGATAGCTCGAAAAGAGCGATCTAGATGATTCAGCATTCTTCGGACAGAAGTCTCACCAAGATTATCGCAGGAAATGCATATCTCAGCTGGAAACACCACGAAAATCAAGATATCGCCTGTTCTGCATATCAAACGCACTGTGGAGTGGTGAAAACACCAGAAAACGGGTTTTTTCGCATTAAATGGCACTAAACCAGCGATCTCGGCGATTCTGCATATTTCTCACTGAAGAAACACCAAGAGTTTCGCAGAAAATGCATATCCAGCTGGAAACCCGACGAAATCCAATATATCGCCGGTTCTACATACCAAACGCACTGCGAAGTGGTAAAAACACCAGATAACGTGTTTCTCGCATTAAATGGCACTAAACCAGCGATCTCGGCGATTCTGCATACCTCTCACCGAAGAAACACCAAGAGTTTCGCAGAAAATGCATATCTCAGCTTGAAACCCGACGAAAACCAAGATATCGCCGTTTTAGCATATCAAACGCACTTCGAAGTGGTGGAAACAGCAGAAAACGTGTTTTTTCGCATTAAATGGCACTAAACCAGCGATCTCGGCGATTCTGCATATTTCTCACTGAAGAAACACCAAGAGTTTCGCAGAAAATGCATATCTCAGCTTGAAACCCGACGAAAACCACGATGTCGCCGGTTCTGCATATCAAACGCACTGTGGGGTGGTGAATACACCAGAAAACGTGTTTCTCGCATTAAATAGCTCGAAAAGAGCGATATCGATGATAAAGCATACTTCGGACAGAAGACTCACCAAGATTATCGCAGAAAATGCATATCTCAGCTGGAAACACCACGAAAATCAAGATATTGCCGGTTCTGCATATCAAACACAGTGTGGAGTGGTCAATACACCAGATAACGTGTTTCTCGCATTAAATAGCTCGAAAAGAGCGATATCGATGATTCTGCATACTTCTGACAGAAGTCGCACCAAGATTATCGCAGAAAATGCATACCTCAGCATGAAAACTGACGAAAACCAAGATTTCGCAATTTCTGCATATCAAACGCACTGTGGTATGGTCAAAACCCCAGAAAACTGGTTTTTTCGCATTAAATACCTCGAAACGAGCGATCTAGATGATTCTGCATACTTCTGACAGATGACTCACCAAGATTATCGCTGAAAATGCATATCTCAGTTGGAAACCCTACGAAAACCAAGATATCGCCGGTTCTCCATATCAGACGCACTGTGGAGTTTTGAAAACACCAGAAAACGTGTTTCTCGCATTAACTAGCTCGAAAAGAGCGTTCTTGATGATTCTGCATACTTATCATAGATGAAACACCAATATTATCGCAGAAAATGCATATCTCAGCTAGAAACATCACGAAAATCAAGATGTCGCCGGTTCTGCATATCAAACGCACTGTGGGGTGAAGAAAAAACCAGAAAACGTGTTTCTCGCAATAAATAGCTCGAAAAGAGCGATCTACATGATTCTGCATACTTCTGACAGAAGACTCACCAAGATTATCGCAGAAAATGCATATCTCAGCTGGAAACCCTACGAAAACCTAGATATCGCCGGTTCTGCATATCAAACGCACTGTGGGGTGGTGAATACACCAGAAAACGTGTTTCTCGCATTAAATAGCTCGAAAAGAGTGATCTAGATGATTCTGCATACTTCTGACAGATGACTCACCAAGATTATCGCAAGAAAATGCATATCTCAGCTGGAAACACCACGAAAATCAAGATATCGCCGGTTCTGCATATCAAACGCACTGTGGAGTGGTCAATACACCAGATAACGTGTTTCTCGCATTAAATAGCTCGAAAAGAGCGATATCGATGATTCTGCATACTTCGGACAGAAGACTCACCAAGATTATCGCAGAAAATGCATATCTCAGCTGGAAACACCACGAAAATCAAGATATTGCCGGTTCTGCATATCAAACACAGTGTGGAGTGGTCAATACACCAGATAACGTGTTTCTCGCATTAAATAGCTCGAAAAGAGCGATATCGATGATTCTGCATACTTCTGACAGAAGTCGCATCAAGATTATCGCAGAAAATGCATACCTCAGCATGAAAACCGACGAAAACCAAGATTTCGCAATTTCTGCATATCAAACGCACTGTGGTATGGTCAAAACCCCAGAAAACTGGTTTTTTCGCATTAAATACCTCGAAACGAGCGATCTAGATGATTCTGCATACTTCTGACAGATGACTCACCAAGATTATCGCAGAAAATGCATATCTCAGCTTGAAACCCGACGAAAACCGAGTTATGTCCGGTTCTGCACATCAAACGTTCCGTGGAGTGGTGAAAACACCAGAAAACGTGTTTCGCACATTAAGTAGCTCGAAAAGAGCGTTCCCGAATATTCTGCATACGCCTGACAGAAGTCTCACCAGGATTACCGTAGAAAATGCATATCTCAGCTTGAAACCGCACGAAAAGCAAGATATCTACTGTTCTGCATATCAAACTAACTGTGGAGTGGTGAAAACACCAGATAACGTGTTTCTCGCATTAAATAGCTCGAAAAGTGCGATCTGGATGATTCTGCATATTTCGGACAGAAGTCTCAACAAGATTATCGCAGAAAATGCATATCTCAGCTTGAAACCCCACGAAAACCAAGATATCGCTGGTTCTGGATATCAAACGCACTGTGGAGTGGTGAAAACACCGGATACGGTTTTTCTCGCATTAGCTAGCTCGAAAAGAGCGATCTCGATGTTTCAGCATACTTCGGACAGAAGTCTCACCAAGATTATCACAGAAAATGCATATCTCAGCTTGAAACCCCACGAAAACCAAGATGTCGCCGGTTCTGCATATCAAACGCACTGTGGAGTGGTGAAAACACCAGAAAACGTGTTTCTCGCATTAAGTAGCTCGAAAAGAGCGTTCTCGAATATTCTGCATACGCCTGACAGAAGTCTCACCAGGATTACCGTAGAAAATGCATATCTCAGCTTGAAACCCCACGAAAAGCAAGATATCTACTGTTCTGCATATCAAACGCACTGTGGAGTGGTGAAAACACCAGGTAACGTGTTTCTCGCATTAAATAGCTCGAAAAGAGCGCTCTCGATGTTTCTGCATACTTCGGACAGATGTTTCACCAAGATTATCGTAGAAAATGCATATCTCAGCTTGAAACCCGACGAAAACCAAAATATCGCCGGTTCTGCATATCAAACCAACTGTGGAGTGGTGGAAACACCAGATAACATGTTTCTCGCATTAAATAGCTCGAAAAGTGCGATCTCGATGATTCTGCATACTTCTAACAGAAGTCTCACCAAGATTATCGCAGAAAATGCATATCTCTGCTTGAAACCCCACGAAAACCAAGATATCTACTGTTCTGCATATCAAACGCACTGTGGAGTGGTGAAAACACCAGGTAACGTGTTTCTCGCATTAAATAGCTCGAAAAGAGCGCTCTCGATGTTTCTGCATACTTCGGACAGATGTTTCACCAAGATTATCGTTGAAAATGCATATCTCAGCTTGAAACCCGACGATAACCAAAATATCGCCGGTTCTGCATATCAAAGCAACTGTGGAGTGGTGAAACCACCAGATAACGTGTTTCTCGCTTTAAATAGCTCGAATAGAGCGATCTCGATGATTCTTCATACTTCGGACAGAAGTCTCACCAAGATTATCGTTAAAAATGCATATCTCAGCTTGAAACCCCACGAAAGCCAAGATATCGCTGGTTCTGCATATCAAACGCACTGTGGAGTGGTGAAATCACCGGATAAGGTTTTTCTCGCATTAACTAGCTCGAAAAGAGCGATCTCGATGTTTCAGCATACTTCGGACAGAAGTCTCACCAAGATTATCGCAGAAAATGCATATCTCAGCTTGAAACCCCACGAAAACCAAGATATCTCCGGTTCTGCACATCCAACGAACTGTGGGGTGGTGAAAACCCCAGAAAACGTGTTTCTTGCATTAAATAGCTCGAAAAGAGCGCTCTTGATGTTTCTGCATCCTTCGGACAGAAGTCTCACCAAGATTATCGCAGAAATTGCATATCTCTGCTAGAAACCCCACGAAAACCAAGATATCTTCTGTTCTGCATATCCAAAGAACTGTGGAGTGGTGAAAACACCAGATAACGTGTTTCTCGCATTAAATAGGTCGAAACGAGCGATCTCGATGATTAAGCATATTTCGGACAGAAGTCTCACCAAGATTATCGTAAAAAATGCATATCTCAGCTTGAAACCCCACAAAAACCAAGATATCGCCGGTTCTGCATATCAAACGCACTGTGGAGTGGTGAAAACCCCAGAAAACATGTTCCTCGCATTAAATAGCTCGAATAGAGCGATCTCGATGATTCTTCATACTTCGGACAGAAGTCTCACCAAGATTATCGTAAAAAATGCATATCTCAGCTTGAAACCCCACGAAAGCCAAGATATCGCTGGTTCTGCATATCAAACGCACTGTGGAGTGGTGAAATCACCGGATAAGGTTTTTCTCGCATTAACTAGCTCGAAAAGAGCGATCTCGATGTTTCAGCATACTTCGGACTGAAGTCTCACCAAGATTATCGCAGAAAATGCATATCTCAGCTTGAAACCCCACGAAAACCAAGATTTCGCCGGTTCTGCATATCATACGCACTGAGGAGTGGTGAAAACACTAGATATCGTGTTTCTCGCATTAAATAGCTCGAAACGAGCGATCTCGATGTTTCAGCATACTTCGGACAGAAGTCTCACCAAGATTATCGCAGAAAATGCATATCTCAGCTTGAAATCCCAGGAAAACCAAGATATCGCCGGTTCTGCATATCAAACTAACTGTGGAGTGGTGAAAACACCAGATAACGTGTTTCTCGCATTAAATAGCTCGAAAAGTGCGATCTCGATGATTCTGCATATTTCGGACAGAAGTCTCAACAAGATTATCGCAGAGAATGCATATCTCAGCTTGAAACCCCACGAAAACCAAGATATCTACTGTTCTGCATATCAAACGTACCGTGGAGTGGTGAAAACACCAGAAAACGTGTTTCGCGCATTAAGTAGCTCGAAAAGAGCGTTCTCGAATATTCTGCATACGTGTGACAGAAGTGTCACCAGGATTACCGTAGAAAATGCATATCTCAGCTTGAAACCCCACGAAAAGCAAGATATCTACTGTTCTGCATATCAAACGCACTGTGGAGTGGTGAAAACACCAGATAACGTGTTTCTCGCATTAAATTGCTCGAAAAGAGCGCTCTCGATGTTTCTGCATACTTCGGACAGATGTTTCACCAAGATTATTGTAGAAAATGCATATCTCAGCTTGAAACCCGACGAAAACCTAAATATCGCCGGTTCTGCATATCAAACCAACTGTGGAGTGGTGAAAACACCAGATAACGTGTTTCTCGCATTAAATAGCTCGAAAAGTGCGATCTCGATGATTCTGCATACTTCTAACAGAAGTCTCACCAAGATTATCGCAGAAAATGCATATCTCTGCTTGAAACCCCACGAAAACCAAGATATCTACTGTTCTGCATATCCAACGAACTGTGGAGTGGTGAAAACCCCAGAAAACGTGTTTCTCGCATTAAATAGCTCGAAAAGAGCGCTCTCGATGATTCTGCATACTTCGGACAGATGTCTCACCAAGCTTATCGTAGAAAATGCATATCTCAGCTTGAAACCCGACGAAAACCAAAATATCTCCGGTTCTGCATATCCAACGCACTGTGGTGTGGTGAAAACACCAGATAACGTGTTTCTCGCATTAAATAGCTCGAAACGAGCGATCTCGATGATTCTGCATACTTCGGACAGAAGTCTCAACAAGATTATCGCAGAAAATGCATATCTCAGCTTGAAACCCCACGAAAACCAAGATATCTACTGTTCTGCATATCAAACGCACTGTGGAGTGGTTAAAACACCAGATAACGTGTTTCTCGCATTAAATAGCTCGAAACGAGCGATCTCGATGATTCTGCATACTTCGGACAGAAGTCCCAACAAGATTATCGCAGAAAATACATATCTCTGCTTGAAACCCCACGAAAACCAAGATATCTACTGTTCTGCATATCCAACGAACTGTGGAGTGGTGAAAACCCCAGAAAACGTGTTTCTCGCATTAAATAGCTCGAATAGAGCGATCTCGATGATTCTTCATACTTCGGACAGAAGTCTCACAAAGATTATCGTAGAAAATGCATATCTCAGCTTGAAACCCGACGAAAACCAGGTTATCTCCGGTTCTGCATATCCAACGCACTGTGGAGTGGTGAAAACACCAGATAACGTGTTTCTCGCATTGAATAGCTCGAAACGAGCGATCTCGATGATTCTGCATACTTCGGACAGAAGTCTCAACAAGATTATCGCAGAAAATGCATATCTCAGCTTGAAACCCCACGAAAACCAAGATATCTACTGTTCTGCATATCAAACGCACTGTTGAGTGGTTAAAACACCAGATAACGTGTTTCTCGCATTAAATAGCTCGAAAAGAGCGCTCTCGATGTTTCCGCATACTTCGGACAGATGTTTCACCAAGATTATCGTTGAAAATGCATATCTCAGCTTGAAACCCGACGAAAACCAAAATATCGCCGGTTCTGCATATCAAAGCAACTGTGGAGTGGTGAAAACACCAGATAACGTGTTTCTCGCATTAAATAGCTCGAAAAGTGCGATCTCGATGATTCTGCATCCTTCTAACAGAAGTCTCACCAAGATTATCGCAGAAAATGCATATCTCTGCTTGAAACCCCACGAAAACCAAGATATCTACTGTTCTGCATATCCAACGAACTGTGGAGTGGTTAAATCCCCAGAAAACGTGTTTCTCGCATTAAATAGCTCGAAAAGTGCGCTCTCGACGTTTCTGCATAATTCGGTCAGATGTTTCACCAAGCTTATCGTAGGAATTGCATATCTCAGCTTGAAACCCGACGAAAACCAAAATATCTCCGGTTCTGCATATCCAACGCACTGTGGAGTGTTGAAAACCCCAGAAAACGTGTTTCTCGCATTAAATACCTCGAAAAGACCGCTCTCGACGTTTCTGCATACTTCGGACAGATGTTTCACCAAGCTTATCGTAGAAAATGCATATCTCAGCTTGAAACCCGACGAAAACCAAAATATCTCCGGTTCTGCATATCCAACGCACTGAGGAGTGGTGAAAACACCAGATAACGGGTTTCTCGCATTCAGTAGCTCGAAACGAGCGATCTCGATGATTCTGCATACTTCGGACAGAGGTCTCACCAAGATTATCGCAGAAAATGCATATCTCAGCTTGAAACCCCACGAAAACCAAGATATCGCCGGTTCTGCATATCAAACGCACTGTGGAGTGGTGAAAACACCAGATAACGTGTTTCTCGCATTAAATAGCTCGAATAGAGCGATCTCGATGATTCTTCATACTTCGGACAGAAGTCTCACAAAGATTATCGTAGAAAATGCATATCTCAGCTTGAAACCCGACGAAAACCGAGTTATCTCCGGTTCTGCATATCCAACGCACTGTGGAGTGGTGAAAACACCAGATAACGTGTTTCTCGCATTGAATAGCTCGAAACGAGCGATCTCGATGATTCTGCATACTTCGGACAGAAGTCTCAACAAGATTATCGCAGAAAATGCATATCTCAGCTTGAAACCCCACGAAAACCAAGATATCTACTGTTCTGCATATCAAACGCACTGTTGAGTGGTTAAAACACCAGATAACGTGTTTCTCGCATTAAATAGCTCGAAAAGAGCGCTCTCGATGTTTCTGCATACTTCGGACAGATGTTTCACCAAGATTATCGTTGAAAATGCATATCTCAGCTTGAAACCCGACGAAAACCAAAATATCGCCGGTTCTGCATATCAAAGCAACTGTGGAGTGGTGAAAACACCAGATAACGTGTTTCTCGCATTAAATAGCTCGAAAAGTGCGATCTCGATGATTCTGCATCCTTCTAACAGAAGTCTCACCAAGATTATCGCAGAAAATGCATATCTCTGCTTGAAACCCCACGAAAACCAAGATATCTACTGTTCTGCATATCCAACGAACTGTGGACTGGTGAAAACCCCAGAAAACGTGTTTCTCGCATTAAATAGCTCGAAAAGTGCGCTCTCGACGTTTCTGCATACTTCGGTCAGATGTTTCACCAAGCTTATCGTAGGAATTGCATATCTCAGCTTGAAACCCGACGAAAACCAAAATATCTCCGGTTCTGCATATCCAACGCACTGTGGAGTGTTGAAAACCCCAGAAAACGTGTTTCTCGCATTAAATAGCTCGAAAAGAGCGCTCTCGACGTTTCTGCATACTTCGGACAGATGTTTCACCAAGCTTATCGTAGAAAATGCATATCTCAGCTTGAAACCCGACGAAAACCAAAATATCTCCGGTTCTGCATATCCAACGCACTGAGGAGTGGTGAAAACACCAAATAACGTGTTTCTCGCATTCAGTAGCTCGAAACGAGCGATCTCGATGATTCTGCATACTTCGGACAGAAGTCTCACCAAGATTATCGCAGAAAATCCATATCTCAGCTTGAAACCCCACGAAAACCAAGATATCGCCGGTTCTGCATATCAAACGCACTGTGGAGTGGTGAAAACACCAGATAACGTGTTTCTCGCATTAAATAGCTCGAAACGATTGATCTCGATGATTCTGCATACTTCGGACAGAAGTCTCACCAAAATTATCGTAAAAAATGCATATCTCAGCTTGAAACCCGACGAAAACCAAAATATCTCCGGTTCTGCATATCCAACGCACTGAGGAGTGGTGAAAACACCAGATAACGTGTTTCTCGCATTCAGTAGCTCGAAACGAGCGATCTCGACGTTTCTGCATACTTCGGACAGATGTTTCACCAAGCTTATCGTAGAAAATGCATATCTCAGCTTGAAACCCGACGAAAACCAAAATATCTCCGGTTCTGCATATCCAACGCACTGAGGAGTGGTGAAAACCCCAGAAAACGTGTTTCTCCCATTAAATAGCTCGAAACGAGCGATCACGATGATTCTGCATACTTCGGACAGAAGTCTCAACAAGCTTATCGTAGAAAATGCATATCTCAGCTTGCAACCCGACGAAAACCAAAATATCTCCGGTTCTGCATATCCAACGCACTGAGGAGTGGTGAAAACACCAGATAACGTGTTTCTCGCATTCAGTAGCTCGAAACGAGCGATCTCGATGATTCTGCATACTTCGGACAGAAGTCTCACCAAGATTATCGCCGAAAATGCATATCTCAGCTTGAAACCCCACGAAAACCAAGATATCGCCGGTTCTGCATATCAAACGCACTGTGGAGTGGTGAAAACACCAGATAACGTGTTTCTCGCATTAAATAGCTCGAAAAGTGAGCTCTCGACGTTTCTGCATACTTCGGACAGATGTTTCACCAAGCTTATCGTAGAAAATGCATATCTCAGCTTGAAACCCGACGAAAACCAAAATATCTCCGGTTCTGCATATCCAACGCACTGAGGTGTGGTGAAAACCCCAGAAAACGTGTTTCCCGCATTAAATAGCTCGAAACGAGCGATCACGATGATTCTGCATACTTCGGACAGAAATCTCAACAAGCTTATCGTAGAAAATGCATATCTCAGCTTGAAACCCGACGAAATCAAAATATCTCCGGTTCTGCATATCCAACGCACTGTGGAGTGTTGAAACCCCCAGAAAACGTGTTTCTCGCATTAAATAGCTCGAAAAGAGCGCTCTCGATGATTCTGCATACTTCGGACAGATGTCTCACCAAGCTTATCGTAGACAATGCATATCTCAGCTTGAAACCCGACGAAAACCAAAATATCTCCGGTTCTGCATATCCAACGCACTGTGGTGTGGTGAAAACACCAGATAACGTGTTTCTCGCATTAAATAGCTCGAAACGAGCGATCCCGATGATTCTGCATACTTCGGACAGAAGTCTCAACAAGATTATCGCAGAAAATACATATCTCTGCTTGAAACCCCACTAAAACCAAGATATCTACTGTTCTGCATATCCAACGAACTGTGGAGTGGTGAAAACCCCAGAAAACGTGTTTCTCGCATTAAATAGCTCGAATAGAGCGATCTCGATGATTCTTCATACTTCGGACAGAAGTCTCACCAAGATTATCGTAGAAAATGCATATCTCAGCTTGAAACCCGACGAAAACCGAGTTATCTCCGGTTCTGCATATCCAAAGCACTGTGGAGTGGTGAAAACACCAGATAACGTGATTCTCGCATTGAATAGCTCGAAACGAGCGATCTCGATGATTCTGCATACTTCGGACAGAAGTCTCAACAAGATTATCGCAGAAAATGCATATCTCAGCTTGAAACCCCACGAAAACCAAGATATCTACTGTTCTGCATAACAAACGCACTGTGGAGTGGTGAAAACACCAGATAACTTGTTTCTCGCATTGAATAGCTCGAAACGAGCGATCTCGATGATTCTGCATACTTCGGACTGAAGTCTCAACAAGATTATCGCAGAAAATGCATATCTCAGCTTGAAACCCCACGAAAACCAAGATATCTACTGTTCTGCATAACAAACGCACTGTGGAGTGGTGAAAACACCAGATAACTTGTTTCTCGCATTGAATAGCTCGAAACGAGCGATCTCGATGATTCTGCATACTTCGGACTGAAGTCTCAACAAGATTATCGCAGAAAATGCATATCTCAGCTTGAAACCCCACGAAAACCAAATTATCGCTGTGTTCAGCATATCAAACGCACTGTGGAGTGGTGAAAACACCAGATAACGTGTTTCTCGCATTAAATAGGTCGAAACGAGCGATCTCGATGATTAAGCATATTTCGGACCGAAGTCTCACCAAGATTATCGTAAAAAATGCATATCTCAGCTTGAAACCCCACGAAAACCCATATATCGCTGGTTCTACATATCCAACGAACTGTGGTGTGGTGAAAACCCCAGACAACGTGTTTCTCGCATGAAATAGGTCGAAAAATACGATCTCGATGACTCTGCATACTTCGGATAGAAGTCTCACCAAGATTATCGCAGAAAATGCATATCTGAGCTTGAAACCCCACGAAAACCAAGATATCGTCGGTTCTGCACATCATACGCACTGTGGAGTGGTGAAAACACCAGATAACGTGTTTCTTGCATTAAATAGCTCGAAATGAGCGATCTCGATGATAAAGCATACTTCGGACAGAAGTCTCACCAAGATTATCGCAGAAAATGCATATCTCAGCTTGAAACCCCACGAAAACCAAGATATCGCTGGTTCTGCATATCAAACGCACTGTGGAGTGCTGAAAACACCAGATAACGTGTTTCTCGCATTAAATAGCTCGAATAGAGCGATCTCGATGATTGAGCATACTTCGGACAGAAGTCTCACTAAGATTATCGAAAAAATGCATATCTCAGCTTGAAACCCCACAAAAACCAAGATATCGCCGGTTCTGCATATCAAACGCACTGTGGAGTGGTGAAAACCCCAGAAAACGTGTTCCTCGCATTAAATAGCTCGAATAGAGCGATCTCGATGATTCTTCATGCTTCGGACAGAAGTCTCAACAAGATTATCGCAGAAAATACATATCTCTGCTTGAAACCCCACGAAAACCAAGATATCTACTGTTCTGCATATCCAACGAACTGTGGAGTGGTGAAAACCCCAGAAAACGTGTTTCTCGCATTAAATAGCTCGAATAGAGCGATCTCGATGATTCTTCATACTTCGGACAGAAGTCTCACCAAGATTATCGTAGAAAATGCATATCTCAGCTTGAAACCCGACGAAAACCGAGTTATCTCCGGTTCTGCATATCCAACGCACTGTGGAGTGGTGAAAACACCAGATAACGTGTTTCTCGCATTGAATAGCTCGAAACGAGCGATCTCGATGATTCTGCATACTTCGGACAGAAGTCTCAACAAGATTATCGCAGAAAATGCATATCTCAGCTTGAAACCCCACGAAAACCAAGATATCTACTGTTCTGCATAACAAACGCACTGTGGAGTGGTGAAAACACCAGATAACTTGTTTCCCGCATTGAATAGCTCGAAACGAGCGATCTCGATGATTCTGCATACTTCGGACTGAAGTCTCAACAAGATTATCGCAGAAAATGCATATCTCAGCTTGAAACCCGACGAAAACCAAAATATCTCCGGTTCTGCATATCCAACGCACTGTGGTGTGGTGAAAACACCAGATAACGTGTTTCTCGCATTAAATAGCTCGAAACGAGCGATCTCGATGATAAAGCATACTTCGGACAGAAGTCTCACCAAGATTATCGCAGAAAATGCATATCTCAGCTTGAAACCCCACGAAAACCAAGATATCGCTGGTTCTGCATATCAAACGCACTGTGGAGTGCTGAAAACACCAGATAACTCGTTTCTCGCATTAAATAGCTCGAATAGAGCGATCTCGATGATTGAGCATACTTCGGACAGAAGTCTCACCAAGATTATCGTAGAAAATGCATATCTCAGCTTGAAACCCGACGAAAACCAAAATATCTCCGGTTCTGCATATCCAACGCACTGTGGTGTGGTGAAAACACCAGATAACGTGTTTCTCGCATTAAATAGCTCGAAACGACCGATCTCGATGATTCTGCATACTTCGGACAGAAGTCTCAACAAGATTATCGCAGAAAATACATATCTCTGCTTGAAACCCCACGAAAACCAAGATATCTACTGTTCTGCATATCCAACGAACTGTGGAGTGGTGAAAACCCCAGAAAACGTGTTTCTCGCATTAAATAGCTCGAATAGAGCGATCTCGATGATTCTTCATACTTCGGACAGAAGTCTCACCAAGATTATCGTAGAAAATGCATATCTCAGCTTGAAACCCGACGAAAACCGAGTTATCTCCGGTTCTGCATATCCAACGCACTGTGGAGTGGTGAAAACACCAGATAACGTGTTTCTCGCATTAAATAGCTGGAAAAGAGCGTTCTCGATGTTTCAGCATACTTCGGACAGAAGTCTCACCAAGATTATCGCAGAAAATGCATATCTCAGATTGAAACCCCACGAAAACCAAGATATCTCCGGTTCTGCACATCCACCGAACTGTGGTGTGGTGAAAACCCCAGAAAACGTGCTTCTCGCATTAAATAGCTCGAAAAGAGCGCTCTTGATGTTTCTGCATCCTTCGGACAGAAGTCCCACCAAGATTATCGCAGAAAATGCAAATCTCTGCTAGAAACCCCACGAAAACCAAGATATCTCCTGTTCTGCATATCCAACGAACTGTGGAGTGGTGAAAACACCAGATAACGTGTTTCTCGCATTAAATAGGTCGAAACGAGCGACCTCGATGATTAAGCATATTTCGGACCGAAGTCTCACCAAGATTATCGTAAAAAATGCATATCTCAGCTTGAAACCCCACGAAAACCCATATATCGCTGGTTCTACATATCCAACGAACTGTGGTGTGGTGAAAACCCCAGACAACGAGTTTCTCGCATGAAATAGGTCGAAAAATACGATCTCGATGACTCTGCATACTCGGATAGAAGTCTCACCAAGATTATCGCAGAAAATGCATATCTGAGCTTGAAACCCCACGAAAACCAAGATATCGTCGGTTCTGCACATCATACGCACTGTGGAGTGGTGAAAACACCAGATAACGTGTTTCTCGCATTAAATAGCTCGAAATGAGCGATCTCGAAGATAAAGCATACTTCGGACAGAAGTCTCACCAAGATTATCGCAGAAAATGCATATCTCAGCTTGAAACCCCACGAAAACCAAGATATCGCTGGTTCTGCATATCAAACGCACTGTGGAGTGCTGAAAACACCAGATAACGTGTTTCTCGCATTAAATAGCTCGAATAGAGCGATCTCGATGATTGAGCATACTTCGGACAGAAGTCTCACTAAGATTATCGAAAAAATGCATATCTCAGCTTGAAACCCCACAAAAACCAAGATATCGCCGGTTCTGCATATCAAACGCACTGTGGAGTGGTGAAAACCCCAGAAAACGTGTTCCTCGCATTAAATAGCTCGAATAGAGCGATCTCGATGATTCTTCATACTTCGGACAGAAGTCTCACCAAGATTATCGTAAAAAATGCATATCTCAGCTTGAAACCCCACGAAAGCCAAGTTATCGCTGGTTCTGCATATCAAACGCACTGTGGAGTGGTGAAATCACCGGATAAGCTTTTTCTCGCATGAACTAGCTCGAAAAGAGCGATCTCGATGTTTCAGCATACTTCGGACAGAAGTCTCACCAAGATTATCGCAGAAAATGCATATCTCAGCTTGAAACCCCACGAAAACCAAGATTTCGTCGGTTCTGCACATCATACGCACTGTGGAGTGGTGAAAACACCAGATAACGTGTTTCTCGCATTAAATAGCTCGAAATGAGCGATCTCGATGATTAAGCATACTTCGGACAGAAGTCTCACCAAGATTATCGCAGAAATTGCATATCTCAGCTTGAAACCCCACGAAAACCAAGATATCGCTGGTTCTGCATATCAAACGCACTGTGGAGTGCTGAAAACACCAGATAACGTGTTTCTCGCATTAAATAGCTCGAATAGAGCGATCTCGATGATTGAGCATACTTCGGACAGAAGTCTCACTAAGATTATCGAAAAAATGCATATCTCAGCTTGAAACCCCACAAAAACCAAGATATCGCCGGTTCTGCATATCAAACGCACTGTGGAGTGGTGAAAACCCCAGAAAACGTGTTCCTGGCATTAAATAGCTCGAATAGAGCGATCTCGATGATTCTTCATACTTCGGGCAGAAGTCTCACCAAGATTATCGCAGAAAATGCATATCTCAGCTTGAAACCCCACGAAAACCAAGATTTCGCCGGTTCTGCATATTATACGCACTGAGGAGTGGTGAAAACACTAGATATCGTGTTTCTCGCATTAAATAGCTCGAAACGACCGATCTCGATGTTTCAGCATACTTCGGACAGAAGTCTCACCAAGATTATCGCAGAAAATGCATATCTCAGCTTGAAATCCCAGGAAAACCAAGATATCGCCGGTTCTGCATACCAAACTAACTGTGGAGTGGTGAAAACACCAGATAACGTGTTTCTCGCATTAAATAGCTCGAAAAGAGCGATCTCGATGATTCTGCATATTTCGGACAGAAGTCTCAACAAGATTATCGCAGAAAATGCATATCTCAGCTTGAAACCCCACGAAAACCAAGATATCTACTGTTCTGCATATCATACGCACTGAGGAGTGGTGAAAACACTAGATATCGTGTTCTTCGCATTAAATAGCTCGAAACGAGCGATCTCGATGATTAAGCAAACTTCGGACAGAAGTCTCACCAAGATTATCGTACAAAATGCATATCTCAGCTTGAAACCCCACGAAAGCCGAGATATCGCTGGTTCTGAATATCAAACGCACTGTGGAGTGGTGAAAACACCGGATAAGGTTTTTCTCGCATTAACTAGCTCGAAAAGAGCGATCTCGATGTTTCAGCATACTTCGGACAGAAGTCTCACAAAGATTATCACAGAAAATGCATATCTCAGCTTGATACCCCACGAAAACCAAGATGTCGCCGGTTCTGCATATCAAACGCACTGTGGAGTGGTGAAAACACCAGAAAACGTGTTTCTCGCATTAAGTAGCTCGAAAAGAGCGTTTTCGAAGATCCTGCATGCTTCTGACAGAAGTCTCACCAAGATTATCGTAGAAAATGCATATCTCAGCTTGAAACCCGACGAAAACCGAGTTATCTCCGGTTCTGCACATCAAACGTTCCGTGGAGTGGTGAAAACACCAGAAAACGTGTTTCGCGCATTAAGTAGCTCGAAAAGAGCGTTCTCGAATATTCTGCATACGCCTGACAGAAGTCTCACCAGGATTACCGTAGAAAATGCATATCTCAGCTTGAAACCCCACGAAAAGCAAGATATCTACTGTTCTGCATATCAAACTAACTGTGGAGTGGTGAAAACACCAGATAACGTGTTTCTCGCATTAAATAGCTCGAAAAGTGCGATCTCGATGATTCTGCATATTTCGGACAGAAGTCTCAACAAGATTATCGCAGAAAATGCATATCTCAGCTTGAAACCACACGAAAACCAAGATATCTACTGTTCTGCATATCAAACGCACTGTGGAGTGGTGAAAACACCAGATAACGTGTTTCTCGCACTAACTAGCTCGACAAGACCGATCTCGATGATTCAGCATACTTCGGACAGAAGTCTCAACAAGATTATCGTAAAAAATGCATATCTCAGCTTGAAACCACACGAAAGCCAAGATATCGCTGGTTCTGCATATCAAACGCACTGTGGAGTGGTGAAAACACCGGATAAGGTTTTCCTCGCATTAGCTAGCTCGAAAAGAGCGATCTCGATGTTTCAGCATACTTCGGACAGAAGTCTCACCAAGATTATCGGAGAAAATGCATATCTCAGCTTGAAACCCCACGAATACCAAGATATCGCCGGTTCTGCATATCATACGCACTGAGGAGTGGTGAAAACACTAGATATCGTGTTTCTCGCATTAAATAGCTCGAAACGAGCGATCTCGATGATTAAGCAAACTTCGGACAGAAGTCTCACCAAGATTATCGCAGAAAATGCATATCTCAGCTTGAAATCCCAGGAAAACCAAGATATCGCCGGTTCTGCATACCAAACTAACTGTGGAGTGGTGAAAACACCAGATAACGTGTTTCTCGCATTAAATAGCTCGAAAAGAGCGATCTCGATGATTCTGCATATTTCGGACAGAAGTCTCAACAAGATTATCGCAGAAAATGCATATCTCAGCTTGAAACCCCACGAAAACCAAGATATCTACTGTTCTGCATATCATACGCACTGAGGAGTGGTGAAAACACTAGATATCGTGTTCCTCGCATTAAATAGCTCGAAACGAGCGATCTCGATGATTAAGCAAACTTCGGACAGAAGTCTCACCAAGATTATCGTACAAAATGCATATCTCAGCTTGAAACCCCACGAAAGCCGAGATATCGCTGGTTCTGAATATCAAACGCACTGTGGAGTGGTGAAAACACCGGATAAGGTTTTTCTCGCATTAACTAGCTCGAAAAGAGCGATCTCGATGTTTCAGCATACTTCGGACAGAAGTCTCACAAAGATTATCACAGAAAATGCATATCTCAGCTTGATACCCCACGAAAACCAAGATGTCGCCGGTTCTGCATATCAAACGCACTGTGGAGTGGTGAAAACACCAGAAAACGTGTTTCTCGCATTAAGTAGCTCGAAAAGAGCGTTTTCGAAGATCCTGCATGCTTCTGACAGAAGTCTCACCAAGATTAAACATATCTCTGCTTGAAACCCCACGAAAACCAAGATATCTACTGTTCTGCATATCCAACGAACTGTGGAGTGGTGAAAACCCCAGAAAACGTGTTTCTCGCATTAAATAGCTCGAATAGAGCGATCTCGATGATTCTTCATACTTCGGACTGAAGTCTCACCAAGATTATCGTAGAAAATGCATATCTCAGCTTGAAACCCGACGAAAACCGAGTTATCTCCGGTTCTGCATATCCAACGCACTGTGGAGTGGTGAAAACACCAGATAACGAGTTTCTCGCATTGAATAGCTCGAAACGAGCGATCTCGATGATTCTGCATACTTCGGACTGAAGTCTCAACAATATTATCGCAGAAAATGCATATCTCAGCTTGAAACCCCACGAAAACCAAGATATCGCTGGTTCTGCATATCAAACGCACTGTGGAGTGCTGAAAACACCAGATAACGTGTTTCTCGCATTAAATAGCTCGAATAGAGCGATCTCGATGATTGAGCATACTTCGGACAGAAGTCTCACTAAGATTATCGAAAAAATGCATATCTCAGCTTGAAACCCCACAAAAACCAAGATATCGCCGGTTCTGCATATCAAACGCACTGTGGAGTGGTGAAAACCCCAGAAAACGTGTTCCTCGCATTAAATAGCTCGAATAGAGCGATCTCGATGATTCTTCATGCTTCGGACAGAAGTCTCAACAAGATTATCGCAGAAAATGCATATCTCAGCTTGAAACCCCACGAAAACCAAGATATCTACTGTTCTGCATAACAAACGCACTGTGGAGTGGTGAAAACACCAGATAACTTGTTTCCCGCATTGAATAGCTCGAAACGAGCGATCTCGATGATTCTGCATACTTCGGACTGAAGTCTCAACAAGATTATCGCAGAAAATGCATATCTCAGCTTGAAACCCGACGAAAACCAAAATATCTCCGGTTCTGCATATCCAACGCACTGTGGTGTGGTGAAAACACCAGATAACGTGTTTCTCGCATTAAATAGCTCGAAACGAGCGATCTCGATGATAAAGCATACTTCGGACAGAAGTCTCACCAAGATTATCGCAGAAAATGCATATCTCAGCTTGAAACCCCACGAAAACCAAGATATCGCTGGTTCTGCATATCAAACGCACTGTGGAGTGCTGAAAACAACAGATAACTCGTTTCTCGCATTAAATAGCTCGAATAGAGCGATCTCGATGATTGAGCATACTTCGGACAGAAGTCTCACCAAGATTATCGTAGAAAATGCATATCTCAGCTTGAAACCCGACGAAAACCAAAATATCTCCGGTTCTGCATATCCAACGCACTGTGGTGTGGTGAAAACACCAGATAACGTGTTTCTCGCATTAAATAGCTCGAAACGACCGATCTCGATGATTCTGCATACTTCGGACAGAAGTCTCAACAAGATTATCGCAGAAAATACATATCTCTGCTTGAAACCCCACGAAAACCAAGATATCTACTGTTCTGCATATCCAACGAACTGTGGAGTGGTGAAAACCCCAGAAAACGTGTTTCTCGCATTAAATAGCTCGAATAGAGCGATCTCGATGATTCTTCATACTTCGGACAGAAGTCTCACCAAGATTATCGTAGAAAATGCATATCTCAGCTTGAAACCCGACGAAAACCGAGTTATCTCCGGTTCTGCATATCCAACGCACTGTGGAGTGGTGAAAACACCAGATAACGTGTTTCTCGCATTAAATAGCTGGAAAAGAGCGTTCTCGATGTTTCAGCATACTTCGGACAGAAGTCTCACCAAGATTATCGCAGAAAATGCATATCTCAGATTGAAACCCCACGAAAACCAAGATATCTCCGGTTCTGCACATCCACCGAACTGTGGTGTGGTGAAAACCCCAGAAAACGTGCTTCTCGCATTAAATAGCTCGAAAAGAGCGCTCTTGATGTTTCTGCATCCTTCGGACAGAAGTCCCACCAAGATTATCGCAGAAAATGCAAATCTCTGCTAGAAACCCCACGAAAACCAAGATATCTCCTGTTCTGCATATCCAACGAACTGTGGAGTGGTGAAAACACCAGATAACGTGTTTCTCGCATTAAATAGGTCGAAACGAGCGATCTCGATGATTAAGCATATTTCGGACCGAAGTCTCACCAAGATTATCGTAAAAAATGCATATCTCAGCTTGAAACCCCACGAAAACCCATATATCGCTGGTTCTACATATCCAACGAACTGTGGTGTGGTGAAAACCCCAGACAACGAGTTTCTCGCATGAAATAGGTCGAAAAATACGATCTCGATGACTCTGCATACTCGGATAGAAGTCTCACCAAGATTATCGCAGAAAATGCATATCTGAGCTTGAAACCCCACGAAAACCAAGATATCGTCGGTTCTGCACATCATACGCACTGTGGAGTGGTGAAAACACCAGATAACGTGTTTCTCGCATTAAATAGCTCGAAATGAGCGATCTCGAAGATAAAGCATACTTCGGACAGAAGTCTCACCAAGATTATCGCAGAAAATGCATATCTCAGCTTGAAACCCCACGAAAACCAAGATATCGCTGGTTCTGCATATCAAACGCACTGTGGAGTGCTGAAAACACCAGATAACGTGTTTCTCGCATTAAATAGCTCGAATAGAGCGATCTCGATGATTGAGCATACTTCGGACAGAAGTCTCACTAAGATTATCGAAAAAATGCATATCTCAGCTTGAAACCCCACAAAAACCAAGATATCGCCGGTTCTGCATATCAAACGCACTGTGGAGTGGTGAAAACCCCAGAAAACGTGTTCCTCGCATTAAATAGCTCGAATAGAGCGATCTCGATGATTCTTCATACTTCGGACAGAAGTCCCACCAAGATTATCGCAGAAAATGCAAATCTCTGCTAGAAACCCCACGAAAACCAAGATATCTCCTGTTCTGCATATCCAACGAACTGTGGAGTGGTGAAAACACCAGATAACGTGTTTCTCGCATTAAATAGGTCGAAACGAGCGATCTCGATGTTTCAGCATACTTCGGACAGAAGTCTCAACAAGATTATCGCAGAAAATACATATCTCTGCTTGAAACCCCACGAAAACCAAGATATCTACTGTTCTGCATATCCAACGAACTGTGGAGTGGTGAAAACCCCAGAAAACGTGTTTCTCGCATTAAATAGCTCGAATAGAGCGATCTCGATGATTCTTCATACTTCGGACAGAAGTCTCACCAAGATTATCGTAGAAAATGCATATCTCAGCTTGAAACCCGACGAAAACCGAGTTATCTCCGGTTCTGCATATCCAACGCACTGTGGAGTGGTGAAAACACCAGATAACGTGTTTCTCGCATTAAATAGCTGGAAAAGAGCGTTCTCGATGTTTCAGCATACTTCGGACAGAAGTCTCACCAAGATTATCGCAGAAAATGCATATCTCAGATTGAAACCCCACGAAAACCAAGATATCTCCGGTTCTGCACATCCACCGAACTGTGGTGTGGTGAAAACCCCAGAAAACGTGCTTCTCGCATTAAATAGCTCGAAAAGAGCGCTCTTGATGTTTCTGCATCCTTCGGACAGAAGTCCCACCAAGATTATCGCAGAAAATGCAAATCTCTGCTAGAAACCCCACGAAAACCAAGACATCTCCTGTTCTGCATATCCAACGAACTGTGGAGTGGTGAAAACACCAGATAACGTGTTTCTCGCATTAAATAGGTCGAAACGAGCGATCTCGATGATTAAGCATATTTCGGACCGAAGTCTCACCAAGATTATCGTAAAAAATGCATATCTCAGCTTGAAACCCCACGAAAACCCATATATCGCTGGTTCTACATATCCAACGAACTGTGGTGTGGTGAAAACCCCAGACAACGAGTTTCTCGCATGAAATAGGTCGAAAAATACGATCTCGATGACTCTGCATACTCGGATAGAAGTCTCACCAAGATTATCGCAGAAAATGCATATCTGAGCTTGAAACCCCACGAAAACCAAGATATCGTCGGTTCTGCACATCATACGCACTGTGGAGTGGTGAAAACACCAGATAACGTGTTTCTCGCATTAAATAGCTCGAAATGAGCGATCTCGAAGATAAAGCATACTTCGGACAGAAGTCTCACCAAGATTATCGCAGAAAATGCATATCTCAGCTTGAAACCCCACGAAAACCAAGATATCGCTGGTTCTGCATATCAAACGCACTGTGGAGTGCTGAAAACACCAGATAACGTGTTTCTCGCATTAAATAGCTCGAATAGAGCGATCTCGATGATTGAGCATACTTCGGACAGAAGTCTCACTAAGATTATCGAAAAAATGCATATCTCAGCTTGAAACCCCACAAAAACCAAGATATCGCCGGTTCTGCATATCAAACGCACTGTGGAGTGGTGAAAACCCCAGAAAACGTGTTCCTCGCATTAAATAGCTCGAATAGAGCGATCTCGATGATTCTTCATACTTCGGACAGAAGTCTCACCAAGATTATCGTAAAAAATGCATATCTCAGCTTGAAACCCCACGAAAGCCAAGTTATCGCTGGTTCTGCATATCAAACGCACTGTGGAGTGGTGAAATCACCGGATAAGCTTTTTCTCGCATGAACTAGCTCGAAAAGAGCGATCTCGATGTTTCAGCATACTTCGGACAGAAGTCTCACCAAGATTATCGCAGAAAATGCATATCTCAGCTTGAAACCCCACGAAAACCAAGATTTCGTCGGTTCTGCACATCATACGCACTGTGGAGTGGTGAAAACACCAGATAACGTGTTTCTCGCATTAAATAGCTCGAAATGAGCGATCTCGATGATTAAGCATACTTCGGACAGAAGTCTCACCAAGATTATCGCAGAAATTGCATATCTCAGCTTGAAACCCCACGAAAACCAAGATATCGCTGGTTCTGCATATCAAACGCACTGTGGAGTGCTGAAAACACCAGATAACGTGTTTCTCGCATTAAATAGCTCGAATAGAGCGATCTCGATGATTGAGCATACTTCGGACAGAAGTCTCACTAAGATTATCGAAAAAATGCATATCTCAGCTTGAAACCCCACAAAAACCAAGATATCGCCGGTTCTGCATATCAAACGCACTGTGGAGTGGTGAAAACCCCAGAAAACGTGTTCCTGGCATTAAATAGCTCGAATAGAGCGATCTCGATGATTCTTCATACTTCGGGCAGAAGTCTCACCAAGATTATCGCAGAAAATGCATATCTCAGCTTGAAACCCCACGAAAACCAAGATTTCGCCGGTTCTGCATATTATACGCACTGAGGAGTGGTGAAAACACTAGATATCGTGTTTCTCGCATTAAATAGCTCGAAACGACCGATCTCGATGTTTCAGCATACTTCGGACAGAAGTCTCACCAAGATTATCGCAGAAAATGCATATCTCAGCTTGAAATCCCAGGAAAACCAAGATATCGCCGGTTCTGCATACCAAACTAACTGTGGAGTGGTGAAAACACCAGATAACGTGTTTCTCGCATTAAATAGCTCGAAAAGAGCGATCTCGATGATTCTGCATATTTCGGACAGAAGTCTCAACAAGATTATCGCAGAAAATGCATATCTCAGCTTGAAACCCCACGAAAACCAAGATATCTACTGTTCTGCATATCATACGCACTGAGGAGTGGTGAAAACACTAGATATCGTGTTCCTCGCATTAAATAGCTCGAAACGAGCGATCTCGATGATTAAGCAAACTTCGGACAGAAGTCTCACCAAGATTATCGTACAAAATGCATATCTCAGCTTGAAACCCCACGAAAGCCGAGATATCGCTGGTTCTGAATATCAAACGCACTGTGGAGTGGTGAAAACACCGGATAAGGTTTTTCTCGCATTAACTAGCTCGAAAAGAGCGATCTCGATGTTTCAGCATACTTCGGACAGAAGTCTCACAAAGATTATCACAGAAAATGCATATCTCAGCTTGATACCCCACGAAAACCAAGATGTCGCCGGTTCTGCATATCAAACGCACTGTGGAGTGGTGAAAACACCAGAAAACGTGTTTCTCGCATTAAGTAGCTCGAAAAGAGCGTTTTCGAAGATCCTGCATGCTTCTGACAGAAGTCTCACCAAGATTATCGTAGAAAATGCATATCTCAGCTTGAAACCCGACGAAAACCGAGTTATCTCCGGTTCTGCACATCAAACGTTCCGTGGAGTGGTGAAAACACCAGAAAACGTGTTTCGCGCATTAAGTAGCTCGAAAAGAGCGTTCTCGAATATTCTGCATACGCCTGACAGAAGTCTCACCAGGATTACCGTAGAAAATGCATATCTCAGCTTGAAACCCCACGAAAAGCAAGATATCTACTGTTCTGCATATCAAACTAACTGTGGAGTGGTGAAAACACCAGATAACGTGTTTCTCGCATTAAATAGCTCGAAAAGTGCGATCTCGATGATTCTGCATATTTCGGACAGAAGTCTCAACAAGATTATCGCAGAAAATGCATATCTCAGCTTGAAACCACACGAAAACCAAGATATCTACTGTTCTGCATATCAAACGCACTGTGGAGTGGTGAAAACACCGGATAAGGTTTTCCTCGCATTAACTAGCTCGAAAAGAGCGATCTCGATGTTTCAGCATACTTCGGACAGAAGTCTCACCAAGATTATCGTAGAAAATGCATATCTCAGCTTGAAACCCCACGAAAACCAAGATGTCGCCGGTTCTGCATATCAAACGCACTGTGGTGTGGTGAAAACACCAGAAAACGTGTTTCTCGCATTAAGTAGCTCGAAAAGAGCGTTCTCGAAGATCCTGCATACTTCTGACAGAAGTCTCACCAAGATTATCGTAGAAAATGCATATCTCAGCTTGAAACCCCACGAAAACCAAGATTTCGCCGGTTCTGCATATTATACGCACTGAGGAGTGGTGAAAACACTAGATATCGTGTTTCTCGCATTAAATAGCTCGAAACGACCGATCTCGATGTTTCAGCATACTTCGGACAGAAGTCTCACCAAGATTATCGCAGAAAATGCATATCTCAGCTTGAAGTCCCAGGAAAACCAAGATATCGCCGGTTCTGCATACCAAACTAACTGTGGAGTGGTGAAAACACCAGATAACGTGTTTCTCGCATTAAATAGCTCGAAAAGAGCGATCTCGATGATTCTGCATATTTCGGACAGAAGTCTCAACAAGATTATCGCAGAAAATGCATATCTCAGCTTGAAACCCCACGAAAACCAAGATATCTACTGTTCTGCATATCATACGCACTGAGGAGTGGTGAAAACACTAGATATCGTGTTCCTCGCATTAAATAGCTCGAAACGAGCGATCTCGATGATTAAGCAAACTTCGGACAGAAGTCTCACCAAGATTATCGTACAAAATGCATATCTCAGCTTGAAACCCCACGAAAGCCGAGATATCGCTGGTTCTGAATATCAAACGCACTGTGGAGTGGTGAAAACACCGGATAAGGTTTTTCTCGCATTAACTAGCTCGAAAAGAGCGATCTCGATGTTTCAGCATACTTCGGACAGAAGTCTCACAAAGATTATCACAGAAAATGCATATCTCAGCTTGATACCCCACGAAAACCAAGATGTCGCCGGTTCTGCATATCAAACGCACTGTGGAGTGGTGAAAACACCAGAAAACGTGTTTCTCGCATTAAGTAGCTCGAAAAGAGCGTTTTCGAAGATCCTGCATGCTTCTGACAGAAGTCTCACCAAGATTATCGTAGAAAATGCATATCTCAGCTTGAAACCCGACGAAAACCGAGTTATCTCCGGTTCTGCACATCAAACGTTCCGTGGAGTGGTGAAAACACCAGAAAACGTGTTTCGCGCATTAAGTAGCTCGAAAAGAGCGTTCTCGAATATTCTGCATACGCCTGACAGAAGTCTCACCAGGATTACCGTAGAAAATGCATATCTCAGCTTGAAACCCCACGAAAAGCAAGATATCTACTGTTCTGCATATCAAACTAACTGTGGAGTGGTGAAAACACCAGATAACGTGTTTCTCGCATTAAATAGCTCGAAAAGTGCGATCTCGATGATTCTGCATATTTCGGACAGAAGTCTCAACAAGATTATCGCAGAAAATGCATATCTCAGCTTGAAACCACACGAAAACCAAGATATCTACTGTTCTGCATATCAAACGCACTGTGGAGTGGTGAAAACACCAGATAACGTGTTTCTCGCACTAACTAGCTCGACAAGACCGATCTCGATGATTCAGCATACTTCGGACAGAAGTCTCAACAAGATTATCGTAAAAAATGCATATCTCAGCTTGAAACCACACGAAAGCCAAGATATCGCTGGTTCTGCATATCAAACGCACTGTGGAGTGGTGAAAACACCGGATAAGGTTTTCCTCGCATTAGCTAGCTCGAAAAGAGCGATCTCGATGTTTCAGCATACTTCGGACAGAAGTCTCACCAAGATTATCGTAGAAAATGCATATCTCAGCTTGAAACCCCACGAATACCAAGATATCGCCGGTTCTGCATATCATACGCACTGAGGAGTGGTGAAAACACTAGATATCGTGTTTCTCGCATTAAATAGCTCGAAACGAGCGATCTCGATGATTAAGCAAACTTCGGACAGAAGTCTCACCAAGATTATCGTACAAAATGCATATCTCAGCTTGAAACCCCACGAAAGCCGAGATATCGCTGGTTCTGAATATCAAACGCACTGTGGAGTGGTGAAAACACCGGATAAGGTTTTCCTCGCATTAACTAGCTCGAAAAGAGCGATCTCGATGTTTCAGCATACTTCGGACAGAAGTCTCACCAAGATTATCGTAGAAAATGCATATCTCAGCTTGAAACCCCACGAAAACCAAGATGTCGCCGGTTCTGCATATCAAACGCACTGTGGTGTGGTGAAAACACCAGAAAACGTGTTTCTCGCATTAAGTAGCTCGAAAAGAGCGTTCTCGAAGATCCTGCATACTTCTGACAGAAGTCTCACCAAGATTATCGTAGAAAATGCATATCTCAGCTTGAAACCCGACGAAAACCGAGTTATCTCCGGTTCTGCACATCAAACGTTCCGTGGAGTGGTGAAAACACCAGAAAACGTGTTTCGCGCATTAGGTAGCTCGAAAAGAGCGTTCTCGAATATTCTGCATACGCCTGACAGAAGTCTCACCAGGATTACCGTAGAAAATGCATATCTCAGCTTGAAACCCCACGAAAAGCAAGATATCTACTGTTCTGCATATCAAACTAACTGTGGAGTGGTGAAAACACCAGATAACGTGTTTCTCGCATTAAATAACTCGAAAAGTGCGATCTGGATGATTCTGCATATTTCGGACAGAAGTCTCAACAAGATTATCGCAGAAAATGCATATCTCAGCTTGAAACCCCACGAAAACCAAGATATCTACTGTTCTGCATATCAAACGCACTGTGGAGTGGTGAAAACACCAGATAACGTGTTTCTCGCACTAACTAGCTCGACAAGACCGATCTCGATGATTCAGCATACTTCGGACAGAAGTCTCAACAAGATTATCGTAAAAAATGCATATCTCAGCTTGAAACCACACGAAAGCCAAGATATCGCTGGTTCTGCATATCAAACGCACTGTGGAGTGGTGAAAACACCGGATAAGGTTTTCCTCGCATTAGCTAGCTCGAAAAGAGCGATCTCGATGTTTCAGCATACTTCGGACAGAAGTCTCACCAAGATTATCGTAGAAAATGCATATCTCAGCTTGAAACCCCACGAATACCAAGATATCGCCGGTTCTGCATATCATACGCACTGAGGAGTGGTGAAAACACTAGATATCGTGTTTCTCGCATTAAATAGCTCGAAACGAGCGATCTCGATGATTAAGCAAACTTCGGACAGAAGTCTCACCAAGATTATCGTACAAAATGCATATCTCAGCTTGAAACCCCACGAAAGCCGAGATATCGCTGGTTCTGAATATCAAACGCACTGTGGAGTGGTGAAAACACCGGATAAGGTTTTCCTCGCATTAACTAGCTCGAAAAGAGCGATCTCGATGTTTCAGCATACTTCGGACAGAAGTCTCACCAAGATTATCGTAGAAAATGCATATCTCAGCTTGAAACCCCACGAAAACCAAGATGTCGCCGGTTCTGCATATCAAACGCACTGTGGTGTGGTGAAAACACCAGAAAACGTGTTTCTCGCATTAAGTAGCTCGAAAAGAGCGTTCTCGAAGATCCTGCATACTTCTGACAGAAGTCTCACCAAGATTATCGTAGAAAATGCATATCTCAGCTTGAAACCCCACGAAAACCAAGATTTCGCCGGTTCTGCATATTATACGCACTGAGGAGTGGTGAAAACACTAGATATCGTGTTTCTCGCATTAAATAGCTCGAAACGACCGATCTCGATGTTTCAACATACTTCGGACAGAAGTCTCACCAAGATTATCGCAGAAAATGCATATCTCAGCTTGAAATCCCAGGAAAACCAAGATATCGCCGGTTCTGCATACCAAACTAACTGTGGAGTGGTGAAAACACCAGATAACGTGTTTCTCGCATTAAATAGCTCGAAAAGAGCGATCTCGATGATTCTGCATATTTCGGACAGAAGTCTCAACAAGATTATCGCAGAAAATGCATATCTCAGCTTGAAACCCCACGAAAACCAAGATATCTACTGTTCTGCATATCATACGCACTGAGGAGTGGTGAAAACACTAGATATCGTGTTCCTCGCATTAAATAGCTCGAAACGAGCGATCTCGATGATTAAGCAAACTTCGGACAGAAGTCTCACCAAGATTATCGTACAAAATGCATATCTCAGCTTGAAACCCCACGAAAGCCGAGACATCGCTGGTTCTGAATATCAAACGCACTGTGGAGTGGTGAAAACACCGGATAAGGTTTTTCTCGCATTAACTAGCTCGAAAAGAGCGATCTCGATGTTTCAGCATACTTCGGACAGAAGTCTCACAAAGATTATCACAGAAAATGCATATCTCAGCTTGATACCCCACGAAAACCAAGATGTCGCCGGTTCTGCATATCAAACGCACTGTGGAGTGGTGAAAACACCAGAAAACGTGTTTCTCGCATTAAGTAGCTCGAAAAGAGCGTTTTCGAAGATCCTGCATGCTTCTGACAGAAGTCTCACCAAGATTATCGTAGAAAATGCATATCTCAGCTTGAAACCCGACGAAAACCGAGTTATCTCCGGTTCTGCACATCAAACGTTCCGTGGAGTGGTGAAAACACCAGAAAACGTGTTTCGCGCATTAAGTAGCTCGAAAAGAGCGTTCTCGAATATTCTGCATACGCCTGACAGAAGTCTCACCAGGATTACCGTAGAAAATGCATATCTCAGCTTGAAACCCCACGAAAAGCAAGATATCTACTGTTCTGCATATCAAACTAACTGTGGAGTGGTGAAAACACCAGATAACGTGTTTCTCGCATTAAATAGCTCGAAAAGTGCGATCTCGATGATTCTGCATATTTCGGACAGAAGTCTCAACAAGATTATCGCAGAAAATGCATATCTCAGCTTGAAACCACACGAAAACCAAGATATCTACTGTTCTGCATATCAAACGCACTGTGGAGTGGTGAAAACACCAGATAACGTGTTTCTCGCACTAACTAGCTCGACAAGACCGATCTCGATGATTCAGCATACTTCGGACAGAAGTCTCAACAAGATTATCGTAAAAAATGCATATCTCAGCTTGAAACCACACGAAAGCCAAGATATCGCTGGTTCTGCATATCAAACGCACTGTGGAGTGGTGAAAACACCGGATAAGGTTTTCCTCGCATTAGCTAGCTCGAAAAGAGCGATCTCGATGTTTCAGCATACTTCGGACAGAAGTCTCACCAAGATTATCGTAGAAAATGCATATCTCAGCTTGAAACCCCACGAATACCAAGATATCGCCGGTTCTGCATATCATACGCACTGAGGAGTGGTGAAAACACTAGATATCGTGTTTCTCGCATTAAATAGCTCGAAACGAGCGATCTCGATGATTAAGCAAACTTCGGACAGAAGTCTCACCAAGATTATCGTACAACATGCATATCTCAGCTTGAAACCCCACGAAAGCCGAGATATCGCTGGTTCTGAATATCAAACGCACTGTGGAGTGGTGAAACCACCGGATAAGGTTTTCCTCGCATTAACTAGCTCGAAAAGAGCGATCTCGATGTTTCAGCATACTTCGGACAGAAGTCTCACCAAGATTATCGTAGAAAATGCATATCTCAGCTTGAAACCCCACGAAAACCAAGATGTCGCCGGTTCTGCATATCAAACGCACTGTGGTGTGGTGAAAACACCAGAAAACGTGTTTCTCGCATTAAGTAGCTCGAAAAGAGCGTTCTCGAAGATCCTGCATACTTCTGACAGAAGTCTCACCAAGATTATCGTAGAAAATGCATATCTCAGCTTGAAACCCGACGAAAACCGAGTTATCTCCGGTTCTGCACATCAAACGTTCCGTGGAGTGGTGAAAACACCAGAAAACGTGTTTCGCGCATTAAGTAGCTCGAAAAGAGCGTTCTCGAATATTCTGCATACGCCTGACAGAAGTCTCACCAGGATTACCGTAGAAAATGCATATCTCAGCTTGAAACCCCACGAAAAGCAAGATATCTACTGTTCTGCATATCAAACTAACTGTGGAGTGGTGAAAACACCAGATAACGTGTTTCTCGCATTAAATAACTCGAAAAGTGCGATCTGGATGATTCTGCATATTTCGGACAGAAGTCTCAACAAGATTATCGCAGAAAATGCATATCTCAGCTTGAAACCCCACGAAAACCAAGATATCTACTGTTCTGCATATCAAACGCACTGTGGAGTGGTGAAAACACCAGATAACGTGTTTCTCGCACTAACTAGCTCGACAAGACCGATCTCGATGATTCAGCATACTTCGGACAGAAGTCTCAACAAGATTATCGTAAAAAATGCATATCTCAGCTTGAAACCCCACGAAAGCCAAGATATCGCTGGTTCTGGATATCAAACGCACTGTGGAGTGGTGAAAACACCGGATACGGTTTTTCTCGCATTAGCTAGCTCGAAAAGAGCGATCTCGATGTTTCAGCATACTTCGGACAGAAGTCTCACCAAGATTATCGCAGAAAATGCATATCTCAGCTTGAAACCCCACGAAAACCAAGATATCGCCGGTTCTGCATATCATACGCACTGAGGAGTGGTGAAAACACTAGATATCGTGTTTCTCGCATTAAATAGCTCCAAACGAGCGATCTCGATGATTAAGCAAACTTCGGACAGAAGTCTCACCAAGATTATCGTACAAAATGCATATCTCAGCTTGAAACCCCACGAAAGCCGAGATATCGCTGGTTCTGAATATCAAACGCACTGTGGAGTGGTGAAAACACCGGATAAGGTTTTTCTCGCATTAACTAGCTCGAAAAGAGCGATCTCGATGTTTCAGCATACTTCGGACAGAAGTCTCACCAAGATTATCACAGAAAATGCATATCTCAGCTTGAAACCCCACGAAAACCAAGATGTCGCCGGTTCTGCATATCAAACGCACTGTGGAGTGGTGAAAACACCAGAAAACGTGTTTCTCGCATTAAGTAGCTCGAAAAGAGCGTTCTCGAATATTCTGCATACGCCTGACAGAAGTCTCACCAGGATTACTGTAGAAAATGCATATCTCAGCTTGAAACCCCACGAAAAGCAAGATATCTACTGTTCTGCATATCAAACGCACTGTGGAGTGGTGAAAACACCAGGTAACGTGTTTCTCGCATTAAATAGCTCGAAACGAGCGATCTCGATGATTAAGCAAACTTCGGACAGAAGTCTCACCAAGATTATCGTACAACATGCATATCTCAGCTTGAAACCCCACGAAAGCCGAGATATCGCTGGTTCTGAATATCAAACGCACTGTGGAGTGGTGAAAACACCGGATAAGGTTTTCCTCGCATTAACTAGCTCGAAAAGAGCGATCTCGATGTTTCAGCATACTTCGGACAGAAGTCTCACCAAGATTATCGTAGAAAATGCATATCTCAGCTTGAAACCCCACGAAAACCAAGATGTCGCCGGTTCTGCATATCAAACGCACTGTGGTGTGGTGAAAACACCAGAAAACGTGTTTCTCGCATTAAGTAGCTCGAAAAGAGCGTTCTCGAAGATCCTGCATACTTCTGACAGAAGTCTCACCAAGATTATCGTAGAAAATGCATATCTCAGCTTGAAACCCGACGAAAACCGAGTTATCTCCGGTTCTGCACATCAAACGTTCCGTGGAGTGGTGAAAACACCAGAAAACGTGTTTCGCGCATTAAGTAGCTCGAAAAGAGCGTTCTCGAATATTCTGCATACGCCTGACAGAAGTCTCACCAGGATTACCGTAGAAAATGCATATCTCAGCTTGAAACCCCACGAAAAGCAAGATATCTACTGTTCTGCATATCAAACTAACTGTGGAGTGGTGAAAACACCAGATAACGTGTTTCTCGCATTAAATAACTCGAAAAGTGCGATCTGGATGATTCTGCATATTTCGGACAGAAGTCTCAACAAGATTATCGCAGAAAATGCATATCTCAGCTTGAAACCCCACGAAAACCAAGATATCTACTGTTCTGCATATCAAACGCACTGTGGAGTGGTGAAAACACCAGATAACGTGTTTCTCGCACTAACTAGCTCGACAAGACCGATCTCGATGATTCAGCATACTTCGGACAGAAGTCTCAACAAGATTATCGTAAAAAATGCATATCTCAGCTTGAAACCCCACGAAAGCCAAGATATCGCTGGTTCTGGATATCAAACGCACTGTGGAGTGGTGAAAACACCGGATACGGTTTTTCTCGCATTAGCTAGCTCGAAAAGAGCGATCTCGATGTTTCAGCATACTTCGGACAGAAGTCTCACCAAGATTATCGCAGAAAATGCATATCTCAGCTTGAAACCCCACGAAAACCAAGATATCGCCGGTTCTGCATATCATACGCACTGAGGAGTGGTGAAAACACTAGATATCGTGTTTCTCGCATTAAATAGCTCCAAACGAGCGATCTCGATGATTAAGCAAACTTCGGACAGAAGTCTCACCAAGATTATCGTACAAAATGCATATCTCAGCTTGAAACCCCACGAAAGCCGAGATATCGCTGGTTCTGAATATCAAACGCACTGTGGAGTGGTGAAAACACCGGATAAGGTTTTTCTCGCATTAACTAGCTCGAAAAGAGCGATCTCGATGTTTCAGCATACTTCGGACAGAAGTCTCACCAAGATTATCACAGAAAATGCATATCTCAGCTTGAAACCCCACGAAAACCAAGATGTCGCCGGTTCTGCATATCAAACGCACTGTGGAGTGGTGAAAACACCAGAAAACGTGTTTCTCGCATTAAGTAGCTCGAAAAGAGCGTTCTCGAATATTCTGCATACGCCTGACAGAAGTCTCACCAGGATTACTGTAGAAAATGCATATCTCAGCTTGAAACCCCACGAAAAGCAAGATATCTACTGTTCTGCATATCAAACGCACTGTGGAGTGGTGAAAACACCAGGTAACGTGTTTCTCGCATTAAATAGCTCGAAAAGAGCGCTCTCGATGTTTCTGCATACTTCGGACAGATGTTTCACCAAGATTATCGTTGAAAATGCATATCTCAGCTTGAAACCCGACGAAAACCAAAATATCGCCGGTTCTGCATATCAAAGCAACTGTGGAGTGGTGAAAACACCAGATAACGTGTTTCTCGCATTAAATAGCTCGAAAAGTGCGATCTCGATGATTCTGCATCCTTCTAACAGAAGTCTCACCAAGATTATCGCAGAAAATGCATATCTCTGCTTGAAACCCCACGAAAACCAAGATATCTACTGTTCTGCATATCCAACGAACTGTGGAGTGGTTAAATCCCCAGAAAACGTGTTTCTCGCATTAAATAGCTCGAAAAGTGCGCTCTCGACGTTTCTGCATAATTCGGTCAGATGTTTCACCAAGCTTATCGTAGGAATTGCATATCTCAGCTTGAAACCCGACGAAAACCAAAATATCTCCGGTTCTGCATATCCAACGCACTGTGGAGTGTTGAAAACCCCAGAAAACGTGTTTCTCGCATTAAATACCTCGAAAAGAGCGCTCTCGACGTTTCTGCATACTTCGGACAGATGTTTCTCCAAGCTTATCGTAGAAAATGCATATCTCAGCTTGAAACCCGACGAAAACCAAAATATCTCCGGTTCTGCATATCCAACGCACTGAGGAGTGGTGAAAACACCAGATAACGTGTTTCTCGCATTCAGTAGCTCGAAACGAGCGATCTCGATGATTCTGCATACTTCGGACAGAAGTCTCACCAAGATTATCGCAGAAAATGCATATCTCAGCTTGAAACCCCACGAAAACCAAGATATCGCCGGTTCTGCATATCAAACGCACTGTGGAGTGGTGAAAACACCAGATAACGTGTTTCTCGCATTAAATAGCTCGAAACGATTGATCTCGATGATTCTGCATACTTCGGACAGAAGTCTCACCAAAATTATCGTAAAAAATGCATATCTCAGCTTGAAACCCGACGAAAACCAAAATATCTCCGGTTCTGCATATCCAACGCACTGAGGAGTGGTGAAAACACCAGATAACGTGTTTCTCGCATTCAGTAGCTCGAAACGAACGATCTCGACGTTTCTGCATACTTCGGACAGATGTTTCACCAAGCTTATCGTAGAAAATGCATATCTCAGCTTGAAACCCGACGAAAACCAAAATATCTCCGGTTCTGCATATCCAACGCACTGAGGAGTGGTGAAAACCCCAGAAAACGTGTTTCTCCCATTATATAGCTCGAAACGAGCGATCACGATGATTCTGCATACTTCGGACAGAAGTCTCAACAAGCTTATCGTAGAAAATGCATATCTCAGCTTGCAACCCGACGAAAACCAAAATATCTCCGGTTCTGCATATCCAACGCACTGAGGAGTGGTGAAGACACCAGATAACGTGTTTCTCGCATTCAGTAGCTCGAAACGAGCGCTCTCGATGTTTCTGCATACTTCGGACAGATGTTTCACCAAGATTATCGTTGAAAATGCATATCTCAGCTTGAAACCCGACGAAAACCAAAATATCGCCGGTTCTGCATATCAAAGCAACTGTGGAGTGGTGAAAACACCAGATAACGTGTTTCTCGCATTAAATAGCTCGAAAAGTGCGATCTCGATGATTCTGCATCCTTCTAACAGAAGACTCACCAAGATTATCGCAGAAAATGCATATCTCTGCTTGAAACCCCAAGAAAACCAAGATATCTACTGTTCTGCATATCCAACGAACTGTGGAGTGGTTAAATCCCCAGAAAACGTGTTTCTCGCATTAAATAGCTCGAAAAGTGCGCTCTCGACGTTTCTGCATAATTCGGTCAGATGTTTCACCAAGCTTATCGTAGGAATTGCATATCTCAGCTTGAAACCCGACGAAAACCAAAATATCTCCGGTTCTGCATATCCAACGCACTGTGGAGTGTTGAAAACCCCAGAAAACGTGTTTCTCGCATTAAATACCTCGAAAAGAGCGCTCTCGACGTTTCTGCATACTTCGGACAGATGTTTCTCCAAGCTTATCGTAGAAAATGCATATCTCAGCTTGAAACCCGACGAAAACCAAAATATCTCCGGTTCTGCATATCCAACGCACTGAGGAGTGGTGAAAACACCAGATAACGTGTTTCTCGCATTCAGTAGCTCGAAACGAGCGATCTCGATGATTCTGCATACTTCGGACAGAAGTCTCACCAAGATTATCGCAGAAAATGCATATCTCAGCTTGAAACCCCACGAAAACCAAGATATCGCCGGTTCTGCATATCAAACGCACTGTGGAGTGGTGAAAACACCAGATAACGTGTTTCTCGCATTAAATAGCTCGAATAGAGCGATCTCGATGATTCTTCATACTTCGGACAGAAGTCTCACAAAGATTATCGTAGAAAATGCATATCTCAGCTTGAAACCCGACGAAAACCGAGTTATCTCCGGTTCTGCATATCCAACGCACTGTGGAGTGGTGAAAACACCAGATAACGTGTTTCTCGCATTGAATAGCTCGAAACGAGCGATCTCGATGATTCTGCATACTTCGGACAGAAGTCTCAACAAGATTATCGCAGAAAATGCATATCTCAGCTTGAAACCCCACGAAAACCAAGATATCTACTGTTCTGCATATCAAACGCACTGTTGAGTGGTTAAAACACCAGATAACGTGTTTCTCGCATTAAATAGCTCGAAAAGAGCGCTCTCGATGTTTCTGCATACTTCGGACAGATGTTTCACCAAGATTATCGTTGAAAATGCATATCTCAGCTTGAAACCCGACGAAAACCAAAATATCGCCGGTTCTGCATATCAAAGCAACTGTGGAGTGGTGGAAACACCAGATAACGTGTTTCTCGCATTAAATAGCTCGAAAAGTGCGATCTCGATGATTCTGCATCCTTCTAACAGAAGTCTCACCAAGATTATCGCAGAAAATGCATATCTCTGCTTGAAACCCCACGAAAACCAAGATATCTACTGTTCTGCATATCCAACGAATTGTGGACTGGTGAAAACCCCAGAAAACGTGTTTCTCGCATTAAATAGCTCGAAAAGTGCGCTCTCGACGTTTCTGCATACTTCGGTCAGATGTTTCACCAAGCTTATCGTAGGAATTGCATATCTCAGCTTGAAACCCGACGAAAACCAAAATATCTCCGGTTCTGCATATCCAACGCACTGTGGAGTGTTGAAAACCCCAGAAAACGTGTTTCTCGCATTAAATAGCTCGAAAAGAGCGCTCTCGACGTTTCTGCATACTTCGGACAGATGTTTCACCAAGCTTATCGTAGAAAATGCATATCTCAGCTTGAAACCCGACGAAAACCAAAATATCTCCGGTTCTGCATATCCAACGCACTGAGGAGTGGTGAAAACACCAGATAACGTGTTTCTCGCATTCAGTAGCTCGAAACGAGCGATCTCGATGATTCTGCATACTTCGGACAGAAGTCTCACCAAGATTATCGCAGAAAATGCATATCTCAGCTTGAAACCCCACGAAAACCAAGATATCGCCGGTTCTGCATATCAAACGCACTGTGGAGTGGTGAAAACACCAGATAACGTGTTTCTCGCATTAAATAGCTCGAAACGATTGATCTCGATGATTCTGCATACTTCGGACAGAAGTCTCACCAAAATTATCGTAAAAAATGCATATCTCAGCTTGAAACCCGACGAAAACCAAAATATCTCCGGTTCTGCATATCCAACGCACTGAGGAGTGGTGAAAACACCAGATAACGTGTTTCTCGCATTCAGTAGCTCGAAACGAACGATCTCGACGTTTCTGCATACTTCGGACAGATGTTTCACCAAGCTTATCGTAGAAAATGCATATCTCAGCTTGAAACCCGACGAAAACCAAAATATCTCCGGTTCTGCATATCCAACGCACTGAGGAGTGGTGAAAACCCCAGAAAACGTGTTTCTCCCATTATATAGCTCGAAACGAGCGATCACGATGATTCTGCATACTTCGGACAGAAGTCTCAACAAGCTTATCGTAGAAAATGCATATCTCAGCTTGCAACCCGACGAAAACCAAAATATCTCCGGTTCTGCATATCCAACGCACTGAGGAGTGGTGAAGACACCAGATAACGTGTTTCTCGCATTCAGTAGCTCGAAACGAGCGATCTCGATGATTCTGCATACTTCGGACAGAAGTCTCACCAAGATTATCGCCGAAAATGCATATCTCAGCTTGAAACCCCACGAAAACCAAGATATCGCCGGTTCTGCATATCAAACGCACTGTGGAGTGGTGAAAACACCAGATAACGTGTTTCTCGCATTAAATAGCTCGAAAAGTGAGCTCTCGACGTTTCTGCATACTTCGGACAGATGTTTCACCAATCTTATCGTAGAAAAAGCATATCTCAGCTTGAAACCCGACGAAAACCAAAATATCTCCGGTTCTGCATATCCAACGCACTGAGGTGTGGTGAAAACCCCAGAAAACGTGTTTCTCGCATTAAATAGCTCGAAACGAGCGATCACGATGATTCTGCATACTTCGGAGAGAAATCTCAACAAGCTTATCGTAGAAAATGCATATCTCAGCTTGAAACCCGACGAAATCAAAATATCTCCGGTTCTGCATATCCAACGCACTGTGGAGTGTTGAAACCCCCAGAAAACGTGTTTCTCGCATTAAATAGCTCGAAAAGAGCGCTCTCGACGTTTCTGCATACTTCGGACAGATGTTTCACCAAGCTTATCGTAGAAAATGCATATCTCAGCTTGAAACCCGACGAAAACCAAAATATCTCCGGTTCTGCATATCCAACGCACTGAGGAGTGGTGAAAACACCAGATAACGTGTTTCTCGCATTCAGTAGCTCGAAACGAGCGATCTCGATGATTCTGCATACTTCGGACAGAAGTCTCACCAAGATTATCGCAGAAAATGCATATCTCAGCTTGAAACCCCACGAAAACCAAGATATCGTCGGTTCTGCATATCAAACGCACTGTGGAGTGGTGAAAACACCAGATAACGTGTTTCTCGCATTTACTAGCTCGAAAAGAGCGATCTCGATGTTTCAGCATACTTCGGACAGAAGTCTCACCATGATTATCACAGAAAATGCATATCTCAGCTTGAAACCCCACGAAAACCAAGATGTCGCCGGTTCTGCATATCCAACGAACTGTGGAGTGGTGAAAACCCCAGAAAACGTGTTTCTCGCATTAAATAGCTCGAAAAGAGCGCTCTCGATGATTCTGCATACTTCGGACAGATGTCTCACCAAGCGTATCGTAGACAATGCATATCTCAGCTTGAAACCCGACGAAAACCAAAATATCTCCGGTTCTGCATATCCAACGCACTGTGGTGTGGTGAAAACACCAGATAACGTGTTTCTCGCATTAAATAGCTCGAAACGAGCGATCTCGATGATTCTGCATACTTCGGACAGAAGTCTCAACAAGATTATCGCAGAAAATACATATCTCTGCTTGAAACCCCACGAAAACCAAGATATCTACTGTTCTGCATATCCAACGAACTGTGGAGTGGTGAAAACCCCAGAAAACGTGTTTCTCGCATTAAATAGCTCGAAACGAGCGATCTCGATGATTCTGCATACTTCGGACAGAAGTCTCAACAAGATTATCGCAGAAAATACATATCTCTGCTTGAAACCCCACGAAAACCAAGATATCTACTGTTCTGCATATCCAACGAACTGTGGAGTGGTGAAAACCCCAGAAAACGTGTTTCTCGCATTAAATAGCTCGAATAGAGCGATCTCGATGATTCTTCATACTTCGGACAGAAGTCTCACCAAGAGTATCGTAGAAAATGCATATCTCAGCTTGAAACCCGACGAAAACCGAGTTATCTCCGGTTCTGCATATCCAACGCACTGTGGAGTGGTGAAAACACCAGATAACGTGTTTCTCGCATTAAATAGCTGGAAAAGAGCGTTCTCGATGTTTCAGCATACTTCGGACAGAAGTCTCACCAAGATTATCGCAGAAAATGCATATCTCAGCTTGAAACCCCACGAAAACCAAGATATCTCCGGTTCTGCACATCCACCGAACTGTGGTGTGGTGAAAACCCCAGAAAACGTGCTTCTCGCATTAAATAGCTCGAAAAGAGCGCTCTTGATGTTTCTGCATCCTTCGGACAGAAGTCCCACCAAGATTATCGCAGAAAATGCAAATCTCTGCTAGAAACCCCACGAAAACCAAGATATCTCCTGTTCTGCATATCCAACGAACTGTGGAGTGGTGAAAACACCAGATAACGTGTTTCTCGCATTAAATAGGTCGAAACGAGCGATCTCGATGATTAAGCATATTTCGGACCGAAGTCTCACCAAGATTATCGTAAAAAATGCATATCTCAGCTTGAAACCCCACGAAAACCCATATATCGCTGGTTCTACATATCCAACGAACTGTGGTGTGGTGAAAACCCCAGACAACGAGTTTCTCGCATGAAATAGGTCGAAAAATACGATCTCGATGACTCTGCATACTTCGGATAGAAGTCTCACCAAGATTATCGCAGAAAATGCATATCTGAGCTTGAAACCCCACGAAAACCAAGATATCGTCGGTTCTGCACATCATACGCACTGTGGAGTGGTGAAAACACCAGATAACGTGTTTCTCGCATTAAATAGCTCGAAATGAGCGATCTCGATGATAAAGCATACTTCGGACAGAAGTCTCACCAAGATTATCGCAGAAAATGCATATCTCAGCTTGAAACCCCACGAAAACCAAGATATCGCTGGTTCTGCATATCAAACGCACTGTGGAGTGCTGAAAACACCAGATAACGTGTTTCTCGCATTAAATAGCTCGAATAGAGCGATCTCGATGATTGAGCATACTTCGGACAGAAGTCTCACCAAGCTTATCGTAGAAAATGCATATCTCAGCTTGAAACCCGACGAAAACCAAAATATCTCCGGTTCTGCATATCCAACGCACTGTGGTGTGGTGAAAACACCAGATAACGTGTTTCTCGCATTAAATAGCTCGAAACGAGCGATCTCGATGATTCTGCATACTTCGGACAGAAGTCTCAACAAGATTATCGCAGAAAATACATATCTCTGCTTGAAACCCCACGAAAACCAAGATATCTACTGTTCTGCATATCCAACGAACTGTGGAGTGGTGAAAACCCCAGAAAACGTGTTCCTCGCATTAAATAGCTCGAATAGAGCGATCTCGATGATTCTTCATACTTCGGGCAGAAGTCTCACCAAGATTATCGCAGAAAATGCATATCTCAGCTTGAAACCCCACGAAAACCAAGATTTCGCCGGTTCTGCATATTATACGCACTGAGGAGTGGTGAAAACACTAGATATCGTGTTTCTCGCATTAAATAGCTCGAAACGAGCGATCTCGATGTTTCAGCATACTTCGGACAGAAGTCTCACCAAGATTATCGCAGAAAATGCATATCTCAGCTTGAAATCCCAGGAAAACCAAGATATCGCCGGTTCTGCATACCAAACTAACTGTGGAGTGGTGAAAACACCAGATAACGTGTTTCTCGCATTAAATAGCTCGAAAAGAGCGATCTCGATGATTCTGCATATTTCGGACAGAAGTCTCAACAAGATTATCGCAGAAAATGCATATCTCAGCTTGAAACCCCACGAAAACCAAGATATCTACTGTTCTGCATATCATACGCACTGAGGAGTGGTGAAAACACTAGATATCGTGTTTCTCGCATTAAATAGCTCGAAACGAGCGATCTCGATGATTAAGCAAACTTCGGACAGAAGTCTCACCAAGATTATCGTACAAAATGCATATCTCAGCTTGAAACCCCACGAAAGCCGAGATATCGCTGGTTCTGAATATCAAACGCACTGTGGAGTGGTGAAAACACCGGATAAAGTTTTTCTCGCATTAACTAGCTCGAAAAGAGCGATCTCGATGTTTCAGCATACTTCGGACAGAAGTCTCACAAAGATTATCACAGGAAATGCATATCTCAGCTTGAAACCCCACGAAAAACAAGATGTCGCCGGTTCTGCATATCAAACGCACTGTGGAGTGGTGAAAACACCAGAAAACGTGTTTCTCGCATTAAGTAGCTCGAAAAGAGCGTTTTCGAAGATCCTGCATGCTTCTGACAGAAGTCTCACCAAGATTATCGTAGAAAATGCATATCTCAGCTTGAAACCCGACGAAAACCGAGTTATCTCCGGTTCTGCACATCAAACGTTCCGTGGAGTGGTGAAAACACCAGAAAACGTGTTTCGCGCATTAAGTAGCTCGAAAAGAGCGTTCTCGAATATTCTGCATACGCCTGACAGAAGTCTCACCAGGATTACCGTAGAAAATGCATATCTCAGCTTGAAACCCCACGAAAAGCAAGATATCTACTGTTCTGCATATCAAACTAACTGTGGAGTGGTGAAAACACCAGATAACGTGTTTCTCGCATTAAATAGCTCGAAAAGTGCGATCTCGATGATTCTGCATATTTCGGACAGAAGTCTCAACAAGATTATCGCAGAAAATGCATATCTCAGCTTGAAACCACACGAAAACCAAGATATCTACTGTTCTGCATATCAAACGCACTGTGGAGTGGTGAAAACACCAGATAACGTGTTTCTCGCACTAACTAGCTCGACAAGACCGATCTCGATGATTCAGCATACTTCGGACAGAAGTCTCAACAAGATTATCGTAAAAAATGCATATCTCAGCTGGAAACCCCACGAAAGCCAAGATATCGCTGGTTCTGCATATCAAACGCACTGTGGAGTGGTGAAAACACCGCATACGGTTTTTCTCGCATTAGCTAGCTCGAAAAGAGCGATCTCGATGTTTCAGCATACTTCGGACAGAAGTCTCACCAAGATTATCGTAGAAAATGCATATCTCAGCTTGAAACCCCACGAAAACCAAGATATCGCCGGTTCTGCATATCATACGCACTGAGGAGTGGTGAAAACACTAGATATCGTGTTTCTCGCATTAAATAGCTCGAAACGAGCGATCTCGATGATTAAGCAAACTTCGGACAGAAGTCTCACCAAGATTATCGTACAAAATGCATATCTCAGCTTGAAACCCCACGAAAGCCGAGATATCGCTGGTTCTGAATATCAAACGCACTGTGGAGTGGTGAAAACACCGGATAAGGTTTTCCTCGCATTAACTAGCTCGAAAAGAGCGATCTCGATGTTTCAGCATACTTCGGACAGAAGTCTCACCAAGATTATCGTAGAAAATGCATATCTCAGCTTGAAACCCCACGAAAACCAAGATGTCGCCGGTTCTGCATATCAAACGCACTGTGGTGTGGTGAGAACACCAGAAAACGTGTTTCTCGCATTAAGTAGCTCGAAAAGAGCGTTCTCGAAGATCCTGCATACTTCTGACAGAAGTCTCACCAAGATTATCGTAGAAAATGCATATCTCAGCTTGAAACCCCACGAAAACCAAGATATCGCCGGTTCTGCATATCATACGCACTGAGGAGTGGTGAAAACACTAGATATCGTGTTTCTCGCATTAAATAGCTCGAAACGAGCGATCTCGATGATTAAGCAAACTTCGGACAGAAGTCTCACCAAGATTATCGTACAAAATGCATATCTCAGCTTGAAACCCCACGAAAGCCGAGATATCGCTGGTTCTGAATATCAAACGCACTGTGGAGTGGTGAAAACACCGGATAAGGTTTTCCTCGCATTAACTAGCTCGAAAAGAGCGATCTCGATGTTTCAGCATACTTCGGACAGAAGTCTCACCAAGATTATCGTAGAAAATGCATATCTCAGCTTGAAACCCCACGAAAACCAAGATGTCGCCGGTTCTGCATATCAAACGCACTGTGGTGTGGTGAGAACACCAGAAAACGTGTTTCTCGCATTAAGTAGCTCGAAAAGAGCGTTCTCGAAGATCCTGCATACTTCTGACAGAAGTCTCACCAAGATTATCGTAGAAAATGCATATCTCAGCTTGAAACCCGACGAAAACCGAGTTATCTCCGGTTCTGCACATCAAACGTTCCGTGGAGTGGTGAAAACACCAGAAAACGTGTTTCGCGCATTAAGTAGCTCGAAAAGAGCGTTCTCGAATATTCTGCATACGCCTGACAGAAGTCTCACCAGGATTACCGTAGAAAATGCATATCTCAGCTTGAAACCCCACGAAAACCAAGATGTCGCCGGTTCTGCATATCAAACGCACTGTGGTGTGGTGAAAACACCAGAAAACGTGTTTCTCGCATTAAGTAGCTCGAAAAGAGCGATCTCGATGTTTCAGCATACTTCGGACAGAAGTCTCACCAAGATTATCGTAGAAAATGCATATCTCAGCTTGAAACCCCACGAAAACCAAGATGTCGCCGGTTCTGCATATCAAACGCACTGTGGTGTGGTGAAAACACCAGAAAACGTGTTTCTCGCATTAAGTAGCTCGAAAAGAGCGTTCTCGAAGATCCTGCATACTTCTGACAGAAGTCTCACCAGGATTACCGTAGAAAATGCATATCTCAGCTTGAAACCCCACGAAAAGCAAGATATCTACTGTTCTGCATATCAAACGCACTGTGGAGTGGTGAAAACACCAGGTAACGTGTTTCTCGCATTAAATAGCTCGAAAAGAGCGCTCTCGATGTTTCTGCATACTTCGGACAGATGTTTCACCAAGATTATCGTAGAAAATGCATATCTCAGCTTGAAACCCGACGAAAACCAAAATATCGCCGGTTCTGCATATCAAACCAACTGTGGAGTGGTGGAAACACCGGATAACATGTTTCTCGCATTAAATAGCTCGAAAAGTGCGATCTCGATGATTCTGCATACTTCTAACAGAAGTCTCACCAAGATTATCGCAGAAAATGCATATCTCTGCTTGAAACCCCACGAAAACCAAGATATCTACTGTTCTGCATATCCAACGAACTGTGGAGTGGTGAAAACCCCAGAAAACGTGTTTCTCGCATTAAATAGCTCGAAAAGAGCGCTCTCGACGTTTCTGCATACTTCGGACAGATGTCTCACCAAGCTTATCGTAGAAAATGCATATCTCAGCTTAAAACCCGACGAAAACCTAAATATCTCCGGTTCTGCATATCCAACACACTGTGGACCGGTGAAAACACCAGATAACGTGTTTCTCGCATTAAATAGCTCGAAAAGAGCGCTCTCGATGTTTCTGCATACTTCGGACAGATGTTTCACCAAGATTATCGTTGAAAATGCATATCTCAGCTTGAAACCCGACGATAACCAAAATATCGCCGGTTCTGCATATCAAAGCACCTGTGGAGTGGTGAAAACACCAGATAACGTGTTTCTCGCATTAAATAGCTCGAATAGAGCGATCTCGATGATTCTTCATACTTCGGACAGAAGTCTCACCAAGATTATCGTAAAAAATGCATATCTCAGCTTGAAACCCCACGAAAGCCAAGATATCGCTGGTTCTGCATATCAAACGCACTGTGGAGTGGTGAAATCACCGGATAAGGTTTTTCTCGCATTAACTAGCTCGAAAAGAGCGATCTCGATGTTTCAGCATACTTCGGACAGAAGTCTCACCAAGATTATCGCAGAAAATGCATATCTCAGCTTGAAACCCCACGAAAACCAAGATATCTCCGGTTCTGCACATCCAACGAACTGTGGTGTGGTGAAAACCCCAGAAAACGTGTTTCTCGCATGAAATAGGTCGAAAAGAGCGATCTCGATGCTTCTGCATACTTCGGACAGAGGTCTCACCAAGATTATAGCAGAAAATGCATATCTCAGCTTGAAACCCCACGAAAATCAAAATATCTCCGGTTCTGCACATCCAACGAAATGTGGTGTGGTGAAAACTCCAGAAAACGTGTTTCTCGCATTAAATAGCTCGAAAAATACGATCTCGATGACTCTGCATACTTCGGATAGAAGTCTCACCAAGATTATCGCAGAAAATGCATATCTGAGCTTGAAACCCCACGAAAACCAAGATATCGTCGGTTCTGCATATCATACGCACTGTGGAGTGGTGAAAACACCAGATAACGTGTTTCTCGCATTAAATAGCTCGAAATGAGCGATCTCGATGATTAAGCATTCTTCGGACAGAAGTCTCACCAAGATTATCGCAGAAATTGCATATCTCAGATTGAAACCCCACGAATACCAAGATATCGCTGGTTCTGCATATCAAACGCACTGTGGAGTGCTGAAAACACCAGATAACGTGTTTCTCGCATTAAATAGCTCGAATAGAGCGATCTCGATGATTGAGCATACTTCGGACAGAAGTCTCACTAAGATTATCGAAAAAATGCATATCTCAGCTTGAAACCCCACAAAAACCAAGATATCGCCGGTTCTGCATATCAAACGCACTGTGGAGTGGTGAAAACCCCAGAAAACATGTTCCTCGCATTAAATAGCTCGAATAGAGCGATCTCGATGATTCTTCATACTTCGGACAGAAGTCTCACCAAGATTATCGTAAAAAACGCATATCTCAGCTTGAAACCCCACGAAAGCCAAGATATCGCTGGTTCTGCATATCAAACGCACTGTGGAGTGGTGAAATCACCGGATAAGGTTTTTCTCGCATTAACTAGCTCGAAAAGAGCGATCTCGATGTTTCAGCATACTTCGGACAGAAGTCTCACCAAGATTATCGCAGAAAATGCATATCTCAGCTTGAAACCCCACGAAAACCAAGATTTCGCCGGTTCTGCATATCATACGCACTGAGGAGTGGTGAAAACACTAGATATCGTGTTTCTCGCATTAAATAGCTCGAAACGAGCGATCTCGATTTTTCAGCATACTTCGGACAGAAGTCTCACCAAGATTATCGCAGAAAATGCATATCTCAGCTTGAAATCCCAGGAAAACCAAGATATCGCCGGTTCTGCATATCAAACTAACTGTGGAGTGGTGAAAACACCAGATAACGTGTTTCTCGCATTAAATAGCTCGAAAAGTGCGATCTCGATGATTCTGCATATTTCGGACAGAAGTCTCAACAAGATTATCGCAGAAAATGCATATCTCAGCTTGAAACCCCACGAAAACCAAGATATCTACTGTTCTGCATATCAAACGTACCGTGGAGTGGAGAAAACACCAGAAAACGTGTTTCGCGCATTAAGTAGCTCGAAAAGAGCGTTCTCGAATATTCTGCATACGTGTGACAGAAGTCTCACCAGGATTACCGTAGAAAATGCATATCTCAGCTTGAAACCCCACGAAAAGCAAGATATCTACTGTTCTGCATATCAAACTAACTGTGGAGTGGTGAAAACACCAGATAACGTGTTTCTCGCATTAAATAGCTCGAATAGAGCGATCTCGAAGATCCTGCATACTTCTGACAGAAGTCTCACCAGGATTACCGTAGAAAATGCATATCTCAGCTTGAAACCCGACGAAAACCTAAATATCGCCGGTTCTGCATATCAAACCAACTGTGGAGTGGTGAAAACACCAGATAACGTGTTTCTCGCATTAAATAGCTCGAAAAGTGCGATCTCGATGATTCTGCATACTTCGGACAGATGTCTAACCAAGCTTATCGTAGAAAATGCATATCTCTGCTTGAAACCCCACGAAAACCAAGATATCTACTGTTCTGCATATCCAACGAACTGTGGAGTGGTGAAAACCCCAGAAAACGTGTTTCTCGCATTAAATAGCTCGAAAAGAGCGCTCTCGATGATTCTGCATACTTCGGACAGATGTCTCACCAAGCTTATCGTAGAAAATGCATATCTCAGCTTGAAACCCGACGAAAACCAAAATATCTCCGGTTCTGCATATCCAACGCACTGTGGTGTGGTGAAAACACCAGATAACGTGTTTCTCGCATTACATAGCTCGAAACGAGCGATCTCGATGATTCTGCATACTTCGGACAGAAGTCTCAACAAGATTATCGCAGAAAATGCATATCTCATCTTGAAACCCCACGAAAACCCAGATATCTACTGTTCTGCATATCAAACGCACTGTGGAGTGGTTAAAACACCAGATAACTTGTTTCTCGCATTAAATAGCTCGAAACGAGCGATCTCGATGATTCTGCATACTTCGGACAGAAGTCTCAACAAGATTATCGCAGAAAATGCATATCTCAGCTTGAAACCCCACGAAAACCAAGATTTCGCCGGTTCTGCATATCATACGCACTGAGGAGTGGTGAAAACACTAGATATCGTGTTTCTCGCATTAAATAGCTCGAAACGAGCGATCTCGATTTTTCAGCATACTTCGGACAGAAGTCTCACCAAGATTATCGCAGAAAATGCATATCTCAGCTTGAAACCCCACGAAAACCAAGATATCTACTGTTCTGCATATCAAACGTACCGTGGAGTGGTGAAAACACCAGAAAACGTGTTTCGCGCATTAAGTAGCTCGAAAAGAGCGTTCTCGAATATTCTGCATACGTGTGACAGAAGTCTCACCAGGATTACCGTAGAAAATGCATATCTCAGCTTGAAACCCCACGAAAAGCAAGATATCTACTGTTCTGCATATCAAACGCACTGTGGAGTGGTGAAAACACCAGATAACGTGTTTCTCGCATTGAATTGCTCGAAAAGAGCGCTCTCGATGTTTCTGCATACTTCGGACAGATGTTTCACCAAGATTATCGTAGAAAATGCATATCTCAGCTTGAAACCCGACGAAAACCTAAATATCGCCGGTTCTGCATATCAAACCAACTGTGGAGTGGTGAAAACACCAGATAACGTGTTTCTCGCATTAAATAGCTCGAAAAGTGCGATCTCGATGATTCTGCATACTTCTAACAGAAGTCTCACCAAGATTATCGCAGAAAATGCATATCTCTGCTTGAAACCCCACGAAAACCAAGATATCTACTGTTCTGCATATCCAACGAACTGTGGAGTGGTGAAATCCCCAGAAAACGTGTTTCTCGCATTAAATAGCTCGAAAAGAGCGCTCTCGATGATTCTGCATACTTCGGACAGATGTCTCACCAAGCTTATCGTAGAAAATGCATATCTCAGCTTGAAACCCGACGAAAACCAAAATATCTCCGGTTCTGCATATCCAACGCACTGTGGTGTGGTGAAAACACCAGATAACGTGTTTCTCGCATTAAATAGCTCGAAACGAGCGATCTCGATGATTCTGCATACTTCGGACAGAAGTCTCAACAAGATTATCGCAGAAAATGCATATCTCATCTTGAAACCCCACGAAAACCAAGATATCTACTGTTCTGCATATCAAACGCACTGTGGAGTGGTTAAAACACCAGATAACTTGTTTCTCGCATTAAATAGCTCGAAACGAGCGATCTCGATGATTCTGCATACTTCGGACAGAAGTCTCAACAAGATTATCGCAGAAAATACATATCTCTGCTTGAAACCCCACGAAAACCAAGATATCTACTGTTCTGCATATCCAACGAACTGTGGAGTGGTGAAAACCCCAGAAAACGTGTTTCTCGCATTAAATAGCTCGAATAGAGCGATCTCGATGATTCTTCATACTTCGGACAGAAGTCTCACAAAGATTATCGTAGAAAATGCATATCTCAGCTTGAAACCCGACGAAAACCGAGTTATCTCCGGTTCTGCATATCCAACGCACTGTGGAGTGGTGAAAACACCAGATAACGTGTTTCTCGCATTGAATAGCTCGAAACGAGCGATCTCGATGATTCTGCATACTTCGGACAGAAGTCTCAACAAGATTATCGCAGAAAATGCATATCTCAGCTTGAAACCCCACGAAAACCAAGATATCTACTGTTCTGCATATCCAACGCACTGTGGAGTGGTGAAAACACCAGATAACGTGTTTCTCGCATTGAATAGCTCGAAACGAGCGATCTCGATGATTCTGCATACTTCGGACAGAAGTCTCAACAAGATTATCGCAGAAAATGCATATCTCAGCTTGAAACCCCACGAAAACCAAGATATCTACTGTTCTGCATATCAAACGCACTGTTGAGTGGTTAAAACACCAGATAACGTGTTTCTCGCATTAAATAGCTCGAAAAGAGCGCTCTCGATGTTTCTGCATACTTCGGACAGATGTTTCACCAAGATTATCGTTGAAAATGCATATCTCAGCCTGAAACCCGACGAAAACCAAAATATCGCCGGTTCTGCATATCAAAGCAACTGTGGAGTGGTGAAAACACCAGATAACGTGTTTCTCGCATTAAATAGCTCGAAAAGTGCGATCTCGATGATTCTGCATCCTTCTAACAGAAGTCTCACCAAGATTATCGCGGAAAATGCATATCTCTGCTTGAAACCCCACGAAAACCAAGATATCTACTGTTCTGCATATCCAACGAACTGTGGAGTGGTGAAAACCCCAGAAAACGTGTTTCTCGCATTAAATAGCTCGAAAAGTGCGCTCTCGACGTTTCTGCATACTTCGGTCAGATGTTTCACCAAGCTTATCGTAGGAATTGCATATCTCAGCTTGAAACCCGACGAAAACCAAAATATCTCCGGTTCTGCATATCCAACGCACTGTGGAGTGTTGAAAACCCCAGAAAACGTGTTTCTCGCATTAAATAGCTCGAAAAGAGCGCTCTCGACGTTTCTGCATACTTCGGACAGATGTTTCACCAAGCTTATCGTAGAAAATGCATATCTCAGCTTGAAACCCGACGAAAACCAAAATATCTCCGGTTCGGCATATCCAACGCACTGAGGAGTGGTGAAAACACCAGATAACGTGTTTCTCGCATTCAGTAGCTCGAAACGAGCGATCTCGATGATTCTGCATACTTCGGACAGAAGTCTCACCAAAATTATCGTAAAAAATGCATATCTCAGCTTGAAACCCGACGAAAACCAAAATATCTCCGGTTCTGCATATCCAACGCACTGAGGAGTGGTGAAAACACCAGATAACGTGTTTCTCGCATTCAGTAGCTCGAAACGAGCGATCTCGACGTTTCTGCATACTTCGGACAGATGTTTCACCAAGCTTATCGTAGAAAATGCATATCTCAGCTTGAAACCCGACGAAAACCAAAATATCTCCGGTTCTGCATATCCTACGCACTGAGGAGTGGTGAAAACCCCAGAAAACGTGTTTCTCCAATTAAATAGCTCGAAACGAGCGATCACGATGATTCTGCATACTTCGGACAGAAGTCTCAACAAGCTTATCGTAGAAAATGCATATCTCAGCTTGCAACCCGACGAAAACCAAAATATCTCCGGTTCTGCATATCCAACGCACTGAGGAGTGGTGAAAACACCTGATAACGTGTATCTCGCATTCAGTAGCTCGAAACGAGCGATCTCGATGATTCTGCATACTTCGGACAGAAGTCTCACCAAGATTATCGCCGAAAATGCATATCTCAGCTTGAAACCCCACGAAAACCAAGATATCGTCGGTTCTGCATATCATACGCACTGTGGAGTGGTGAAAACACCAGATAACGTGTTTCTCGCATTAAATAGCTCGAAATGAGCGATCTCGATGATTAAGCATTCTTCGGACAGAAGTCTCACCAAGATTATCGCAGAAATTGCATATCTCAGCTTGAAACCCCACGAAAACCAAGATATCGCTGGTTCTGCATATCAAACGCACTGTGGAGTGCTGAAAACACCAGATAACGTGTTTCTCGCATTAAATAGCTCGAATAGAGCGATCTCGATGAATGAGCATACTTCGGACAGAAGTCTCACTAAGATTATCGAAAAAATGCATATCTCAGCTTGAAACCCCACAAAAACCAAGATATCGCCGGTTCTGCATATCAAACGCACTGTGGAGTGGTGAAAACCCCAGAAAACATGTTCCTCGCATTAAATAGCTCGAATAGAGCGATCTCGATGATTCTTCATACTTCGGACAGAAGTCTCACCAAGATTATCGTAAAAAATGCATATCTCAGCTTGAAACCCCACGAAAGCCAAGATATCGCTGGTTCTGCATATCAAACGCACTGTGGAGTGGTGAAATCACCGGATAAGGTTTTTCTCGCATTAACTAGCTCGAAAAGAGCGATCTCGATGTTTCAGCATACTTCGGACAGAAGTCTCACCAAGATTATCGCAGAAAATGCATATCTCAGCTTGAAACCCCACGAAAACCAAGATTTCGCCGGTTCTGCATATCATACGCACTGAGGAGTGGTGAAAACACTAGATATCGTGTTTCTCGCATTAAATAGCTCGAAACGAGCGATCTCGATTTTTCAGCATACTTCGGACAGAAGTCTCACCAAGATTATCGCAGAAAATGCATATCTCAGCTTGAAACCCCACGAAAACCAAGATATCTACTGTTCTGCATATCAAACGTACCGTGGAGTGGTGAAAACACCAGAAAACGTGTTTCGCGCATTAAGTAGCTCGAAAAGAGCGTTCTCGAATATTCTGCATACGTGTGACAGAAGTCTCACCAGGATTACCGTAGAAAATGCATATCTCAGCTTGAAACCCCACGAAAAGCAAGATATCTACTGTTCTGCATATCAAACGCACTGTGGAGTGGTGAAAACACCAGATAACGTGTTTCTCGCATTGAATTGCTCGAAAAGAGCGCTCTCGATGTTTCTGCATACTTCGGACAGATGTTTCACCAAGATTATCGTAGAAAATGCATATCTCAGCTTGAAACCCGACGAAAACCTAAATATCGCCGGTTCTGCATATCAAACCAACTGTGGAGTGGTGAAAACACCAGATAACGTGTTTCTCGCATTAAATAGCTCGAAAAGTGCGATCTCGATGATTCTGCATACTTCTAACAGAAGTCTCACCAAGATTATCGCAGAAAATGCATATCTCTGCTTGAAACCCCACGAAAACCAAGATATCTACTGTTCTGCATATCCAACGAACTGTGGAGTGGTGAAATCCCCAGAAAACGTGTTTCTCGCATTAAATAGCTCGAAAAGAGCGCTCTCGATGATTCTGCATACTTCGGACAGATGTCTCACCAAGCTTATCGTAGAAAATGCATATCTCAGCTTGAAACCCGACGAAAACCAAAATATCTCCGGTTCTGCATATCCAACGCACTGTGGTGTGGTGAAAACACCAGATAACGTGTTTCTCGCATTAAATAGCTCGAAACGAGCGATCTCGATGATTCTGCATACTTCGGACAGAAGTCTCAACAAGATTATCGCAGAAAATGCATATCTCATCTTGAAACCCCACGAAAACCAAGATATCTACTGTTCTGCATATCAAACGCACTGTGGAGTGGTTAAAACACCAGATAACTTGTTTCTCGCATTAAATAGCTCGAAACGAGCGATCTCGATGATTCTGCATACTTCGGACAGAAGTCTCAACAAGATTATCGCAGAAAATACATATCTCTGCTTGAAACCCCACGAAAACCAAGATATCTACTGTTCTGCATATCCAACGAACTGTGGAGTGGTGAAAACCCCAGAAAACGTGTTTCTCGCATTAAATAGCTCGAATAGAGCGATCTCGATGATTCTTCATACTTCGGACAGAAGTCTCACAAAGATTATCGTAGAAAATGCATATCTCAGCTTGAAACCCGACGAAAACCGAGTTATCTCCGGTTCTGCATATCCAACGCACTGTGGAGTGGTGAAAACACCAGATAACGTGTTTCTCGCATTGAATAGCTCGAAACGAGCGATCTCGATGATTCTGCATACTTCGGACAGAAGTCTCAACAAGATTATCGCAGAAAATGCATATCTCAGCTTGAAACCCCACGAAAACCAAGATATCTACTGTTCTGCATATCCAACGCACTGTGGAGTGGTGAAAACACCAGATAACGTGTTTCTCGCATTGAATAGCTCGAAACGAGCGATCTCGATGATTCTGCATACTTCGGACAGAAGTCTCAACAAGATTATCGCAGAAAATGCATATCTCAGCTTGAAACCCCACGAAAACCAAGATATCTACTGTTCTGCATATCAAACGCACTGTTGAGTGGTTAAAACACCAGATAACGTGTTTCTCGCATTAAATAGCTCGAAAAGAGCGCTCTCGATGTTTCTGCATACTTCGGACAGATGTTTCACCAAGATTATCGTTGAAAATGCATATCTCAGCCTGAAACCCGACGAAAACCAAAATATCGCCGGTTCTGCATATCAAAGCAACTGTGGAGTGGTGAAAACACCAGATAACGTGTTTCTCGCATTAAATAGCTCGAAAAGTGCGATCTCGATGATTCTGCATCCTTCTAACAGAAGTCTCACCAAGATTATCGCGGAAAATGCATATCTCTGCTTGAAACCCCACGAAAACCAAGATATCTACTGTTCTGCATATCCAACGAACTGTGGAGTGGTGAAAACCCCAGAAAACGTGTTTCTCGCATTAAATAGCTCGAAAAGTGCGCTCTCGACGTTTCTGCATACTTCGGTCAGATGTTTCACCAAGCTTATCGTAGGAATTGCATATCTCAGCTTGAAACCCGACGAAAACCAAAATATCTCCGGTTCTGCATATCCAACGCACTGTGGAGTGTTGAAAACCCCAGAAAACGTGTTTCTCGCATTAAATAGCTCGAAAAGAGCGCTCTCGACGTTTCTGCATACTTCGGACAGATGTTTCACCAAGCTTATCGTAGAAAATGCATATCTCAGCTTGAAACCCGACGAAAACCAAAATATCTCCGGTTCGGCATATCCAACGCACTGAGGAGTGGTGAAAACACCAGATAACGTGTTTCTCGCATTCAGTAGCTCGAAACGAGCGATCTCGATGATTCTGCATACTTCGGACAGAAGTCTCACCAAAATTATCGTAAAAAATGCATATCTCAGCTTGAAACCCGACGAAAACCAAAATATCTCCGGTTCTGCATATCCAACGCACTGAGGAGTGGTGAAAACACCAGATAACGTGTTTCTCGCATTCAGTAGCTCGAAACGAGCGATCTCGACGTTTCTGCATACTTCGGACAGATGTTTCACCAAGCTTATCGTAGAAAATGCATATCTCAGCTTGAAACCCGACGAAAACCAAAATATCTCCGGTTCTGCATATCCTACGCACTGAGGAGTGGTGAAAACCCCAGAAAACGTGTTTCTCCAATTAAATAGCTCGAAACGAGCGATCACGATGATTCTGCATACTTCGGACAGAAGTCTCAACAAGCTTATCGTAGAAAATGCATATCTCAGCTTGCAACCCGACGAAAACCAAAATATCTCCGGTTCTGCATATCCAACGCACTGAGGAGTGGTGAAAACACCTGATAACGTGTATCTCGCATTCAGTAGCTCGAAACGAGCGATCTCGATGATTCTGCATACTTCGGACAGAAGTCTCACCAAGATTATCGCCGAAAATGCATATCTCAGCTTGAAACCCCACGAAAACCAAGATATCGTCGGTTCTGCATATCATACGCACTGTGGAGTGGTGAAAACACCAGATAACGTGTTTCTCGCATTAAATAGCTCGAAATGAGCGATCTCGATGATTAAGCATTCTTCGGACAGAAGTCTCACCAAGATTATCGCAGAAATTGCATATCTCAGCTTGAAACCCCACGAAAACCAAGATATCGCTGGTTCTGCATATCAAACGCACTGTGGAGTGCTGAAAACACCAGATAACGTGTTTCTCGCATTAAATAGCTCGAATAGAGCGATCTCGATGAATGAGCATACTTCGGACAGAAGTCTCACTAAGATTATCGAAAAAATGCATATCTCAGCTTGAAACCCCACAAAAACCAAGATATCGCCGGTTCTGCATATCAAACGCACTGTGGAGTGGTGAAAACCCCAGAAAACATGTTCCTCGCATTAAATAGCTCGAATAGAGCGATCTCGATGATTCTTCATACTTCGGACAGAAGTCTCACCAAGATTATCGTAAAAAATGCATATCTCAGCTTGAAACCCCACGAAAGCCAAGATATCGCTGGTTCTGCATATCAAACGCACTGTGGAGTGGTGAAATCACCGGATAAGGTTTTTCTCGCATTAACTAGCTCGAAAAGAGCGATCTCGATGTTTCAGCATACTTCGGACAGAAGTCTCACCAAGATTATCGCAGAAAATGCATATCTCAGCTTGAAACCCCACGAAAACCAAGATTTCGCCGGTTCTGCATATCATACGCACTGAGGAGTGGTGAAAACACTAGATATCGTGTTTCTCGCATTAAATAGCTCGAAACGAGCGATCTCGATTTTTCAGCATACTTCGGACAGAAGTCTCACCAAGATTATCGCAGAAAATGCATATCTCAGCTTGAAACCCCACGAAAACCAAGATATCTACTGTTCTGCATATCAAACGTACCGTGGAGTGGTGAAAACACCAGAAAACGTGTTTCGCGCATTAAGTAGCTCGAAAAGAGCGTTCTCGAATATTCTGCATACGTGTGACAGAAGTCTCACCAGGATTACCGTAGAAAATGCATATCTCAGCTTGAAACCCCACGAAAAGCAAGATATCTACTGTTCTGCATATCAAACGCACTGTGGAGTGGTGAAAACACCAGATAACGTGTTTCTCGCATTGAATTGCTCGAAAAGAGCGCTCTCGATGTTTCTGCATACTTCGGACAGATGTTTCACCAAGATTATCGTAGAAAATGCATATCTCAGCTTGAAACCCGACGAAAACCTAAATATCGCCGGTTCTGCATATCAAACCAACTGTGGAGTGGTGAAAACACCAGATAACGTGTTTCTCGCATTAAATAGCTCGAAAAGTGCGATCTCGATGATTCTGCATACTTCTAACAGAAGTCTCACCAAGATTATCGCAGAAAATGCATATCTCTGCTTGAAACCCCACGAAAACCAAGATATCTACTGTTCTGCATATCCAACGAACTGTGGAGTGGTGAAATCCCCAGAAAACGTGTTTCTCGCATTAGATAGCTCGAAAAGAGCGCTCTCGATGATTCTGCATACTTCGGACAGATGTCTCACCAAGCTTATCGTAGAAAATGCATATCTCAGCTTGAAACCCGACGAAAACCAAAATATCTCCGGTTCTGCATATCCAACGCACTGTGGTGTGGTGAAAACACCAGATAACGTGTTTCTCGCATTAAATAGCTCGAAACGAGCGATCTCGATGATTCTGCATACTTCGGACAGAAGTCTCAACAAGATTATCGCAGAAAATGCATATCTCATCTTGAAACCCCACGAAAACCAAGATATCTACTGTTCTGCATATCAAACGCACTGTGGAGTGGTTAAAACACCAGATAACTTGTTTCTCGCATTAAATAGCTCGAAACGAGCGATCTCGATGATTCTGCATACTTCGGACAGAAGTCTCAACAAGATTATCGCAGAAAATACATATCTCTGCTTGAAACCCCACGAAAACCAAGATATCTACTGTTCTGCATATCCAACGAACTGTGGAGTGGTGAAAACCCCAGAAAACGTGTTTCTCGCATTAAATAGCTCGAATAGAGCGATCTCGATGATTCTTCATACTTCGGACAGAAGTCTCACAAAGATTATCGTAGAAAATGCATATCTCAGCTTGAAACCCGACGAAAACCGAGTTATCTCCGGTTCTGCATATCCAACGCACTGTGGAGTGGTGAAAACACCAGATAACGTGTTTCTCGCATTGAATAGCTCGAAACGAGCGATCTCGATGATTCTGCATACTTCGGACAGAAGTCTCAACAAGATTATCGCAGAAAATACATATCTCAGCTTGAAACCCCACGAAAACCAAGATATCTACTGTTCTGCATATCAAACGCACTGTTGAGTGGTTAAAACACCAGATAACGTGTTTCTCGCATTAAATAGCTCGAAAAGAGCGCTCTCGATGTTTCTGCATACTTCGGACAGATGTTTCACCAAGATTATCGTTGAAAATGCATATCTCAGCTTGAAACCCGACGAAAACCAAAATATCGCCGGTTCTGCATATCAAAGCAACTGTGGAGTGGTGAAAACACCAGATAACGTGTTTCTCGCATTAAATAGCTCGAAAAGTGCGATCTCGATGATTCTGCATCCTTCTAACAGAAGTCTCACCAAGATTATCGCAGAAAATGCATATCTCTACTTGAAACCCCACGAAAACCACGATATCTACTGTTCTGCATATCCAACGAACTGTGGAGTGGTGAAAACCCCAGAAAACGTGTTTCTCGCATTAAATAGCTCGAAAAGTGCGCTCTCGACGTTTCTGCATACTTCGGTCAGATGTTTCACCAAGCTTATCGTAGGAATTGCATATCTCAGCTTGAAACCCGACGAAAACCAAAATATCTCCGGTTCTGCATATCCAACGCACTGTGGAGTGTTGAAAACCCCAGAAAACGTGTTTCTCGCATTAAATACCTCGAAAAGAGCGCTCTCGACGTTTCTGCATACTTCGGACAGATGTTTCACCAAGCTTATCGTAGAAAATGCATATCTCAGCTTGAAACCCGACGAAATCCAAAATATCTCCGGTTCTGCATATCCAACGCACTGAGGAGTGGTGAAAACACCAGATAACGTGTTTCTCGCATTCAGTAGCTCGAAACGAGCGATCTCGATGATTCTGCATACTTCGGACAGAAGTCTCACCAAGATTATCGCAGAAAATGCATATCTCAGCTTGAAACCCCACGTAAACCAAGATATCGCCGGTTCTGCATATCAAACGCACTGTGGAGTGGTGAAAACACCAGATAACGTGTTTCTCGCATTAAATAGCTCGAATAGAGCGATCTCGATGATTCTTCATACTTCGGACAGAAGTCTCACAAAGATTATCGTAGAAAATGCATATCTCAGCTTGAAACCCGACGAAAACCGAGTTATCTCCGGTTCTGCATATCCAACGCACTGTGGAGTGGTGAAAACACCAGATAACGTGTTTCTCGCATTGAATAGCTCGAAACGAGCGATCTCGATGATTCTGCATACTTCGGACAGAAGTCTCAACAAGATTATCGCAGAAAATGCATATCTCAGCTTGAAACCCCACGAAAACCAAGATATCTACTGTTCTGCATATCAAACGCACTGTTGAGTGGTTAAAACACCAGATAACGTGTTTCTCGCATTAAATAGCTCGAAAAGAGCGCTCTCGATGTTTCTGCATACTTCGGACAGATGTTTCACCAAGATTATCGTTGAAAATGCATATCTCAGCTTGAAACCCGACGAAAACCAAAATATCGCCGGTTCTGCATATCAAAGCAACTGTGGAGTGGTGAAAACACCAGATAACGTGTTTCTCGCATTAAATAGCTCGAAAAGTGCGATCTCGATGATTCTGCATCCTTCTAACAGAAGTCTCACCAAGATTATCGCAGAAAATGCATAACTCTGCTTGAAACCCCACGAAAACCAAGATATCTACTGTTCTGCATATCCAACGAACTGTGGAGTGGTGAAAACCCCAGAAAACGTGTTTCTCGCATTCAGTAGCTCGAAACGAGCGATCTCGATGATTCTGCATCCTTCTGACTGAAGTCTCACCAATATTATCGCAGAAAATGCATATCTCAGCTCGAAACCTCACGAAAATCAAGATATTGCCCGTTCTGCATATCAAACGCACTGTGGAGTGGTGAAAACAACCAGAGAACGTGTTTCTCGCATTAAATAGCTCGAATAGAGCGATCTCGATGATTCTGCATACTTCGGACAGAAGTCTCACCAAGATTATCGTAGAAAATGCATATATCCGCTTGAAACCCCACGAAAACCAAGATATCTACTGTTCTGCATATCAAACGCACTGTGGAGTGGTGAAAACACCAGATAACGTGTTTCTCGCACTAACTAGCTCGAAAAGAGCGATCTCGATGATTCAGTATACTTCTGACAAAAGACCCACCAAGATTATCGCAGAAAATGCATATCTCAGCTGGAAACACCACGAAAATCAATATATCGCCTGTTCTGCACATCAAACGCACTGTGGAGTGGTGAAAACAACCAGAGAACGTGTTTCTCGCATTAAATAGCTCGAATAGAGCGATCTCGATGATTCTGCATACTTCGGACAGAAGTCTCACCAAGATTATCGTAAAAAATGCAGATCTCAGCTTGAAACCCCACGAAAACCAAGATATCGCTGGTACTGCATATCAAACGCACTGTGGAGTGGTGAAAACACCAGATAAACTGTTTCTCGCATTAAATAGCTCGAAAAGAGCGCTCTCGATGATTCAGCATACTTCGGACAGAAGTCTCACCAAGATTATCGCAGGAAATGCATATCTCAGCTTGAAGCCCCACGAAAACCAAGATATCTCCGGTTCTGCATATCCAACGAACTGTGGAGTAGTGAAAACCCCAGAAAACGAGTTTCACGCATTAAATAGCTCGAAAAGAGCGCTCTCGATATTTCTGCATACTTCGGACAGATGTTTCACCAAGATTATCGTAGAAAATGCATATCTCAGCTTGAAACCCGACCGAAACCAAGATATCTCCGGTTCTGCATGTCAAACGTACTGTGGAGTGGTGAAAACACCAGAGAACGTGTTTCTCGCATTAAGTAGCTCGAAAAGAGCGATCAAGATGATCCTGCATACTTCTGACAGAAGTCTCACCAAGATTATCGCAGCAAATGCATATCTCAGCTTGAAACCCCACGAAAACCAAGATATCTCCGATTCTGCATATCCAACGTACTGTGGAGTGGTGAAAACACCTGATAACGTGTTTCTCGCATTAAATAGCTCGAAAAGTGCGATCTCGATGATTCTGCATACTTCTAACAGAAGTCTCGCCAAGATTATCGCAGCAAATGCATATCTCAGCTTGAAACCCCACGAAAACCAAGATATCTCCGATTCTGCATATCCAACGTACTGTGGAGTGGTGAAAACACCTGATAACGTGTTTCTCGCATTAAATAGCTCGAAAAGTGCGATCTCGATGATTCTGCATACTTCTAACAGAAGTCTCGCCAAGATTATCGCAGAAAATGCATATCTCAGCTTGAAACCCCACGAAAACCAAGATATCTCCGGTTCTGCATATCCAACGAACTGTGGAGTGGTGAAACCCCCAGAAAACGAGTTTCTCGCATTAAATGGCTCGATAAGAGCGCTCTCGATGTTTCTGCATACTTCTGACAGAAGTCTCACCAAGATTGTCGCAGGAAATGCATATCTCAGCTTGAAATCCCACGAAAACCAAGATATCTCCGGTTCTGCATATCCAACGTACCGTGGAGTGGTGAAAACCCCAGAAAACGAGTTTCTCGCATTAAATAGCTCGAAAAGAGCGCTCTCGATGTTTCTGCATACTTCGGACAGATGTTTCACCAAGATTATCGTAGAAAATGCATATCTCAGCTTGAAACCCGACCGAAACCAAGATATCTCCGGTTCTGCATGTCAAACGATCTGTGGAGTGGTGAAAACACCAGAAAACGTGTTTCGTGCATCAAGTAGCTCGAAAAGAGCGATCTAGATGATTCTGCATGCTTCTGACAAAAGACCCACCAAGATTATCGCAGAAAATGCATATCTCAGCTGGAAACACCATGAAAATCAAGATATCGCCTGTTCTGCATATCAAACGCACTGTGGAATGGTGATAACAACCAGAGAACGTGTTTCTCGCATTAAATACCTCGAAAAGCGCGATCTCGATGATTCAGCATACTTCGGACAGAAGTCTCACCAAGATTATCGCAGAAAATGCATATCTCTGCTTGAAACCCCACGAAAACCAAGATATCTACTGTTCTGCATATCCAACGAACTGTGGAGTGGTGAAAACACCAGAAAACGTGTTTCGCGCATTAAGTAGCTCGAAAAGAGCGTTCTCGAAGATTCTGCATACTTCTGACAGAAGTCTCACCAGGATTATCGTAGAAAATGCATATCTCAGCTTGAAACCCGACCGAAACCAAGATATCTCCGGTTCTGCATGTCAAACGTACTGTGGAGTGGTGAAAACACCAGAAAACGTGTTTCGCGCATTAAGTAGCTCGAAAAGAGCGTTCTCGAAGATTCTGCATACTTCTGACAGAAGTCTCACCAAGATTATCGCAGGAAATGCATATCTCAGCTTGAAACCCCACGAAAACCAAGATATCTCCGGTTCTGCATATCCAACGAACTGTGGAGTGGTGAAAACCCCAGAAAACGAGTTTCTCGCATTAAATAGGTCGAAAAGAGCGCTCTCGATGTTTCTGCATACTTCGGACAGATGTTTCACCAAGATTATCGTAGAAAATGCATATCTCAGCTTGAAACCCGACCGAAACCAAGATATCTCCGGTTCTGCATGTCAAACGTACTGTGGAGTGGTGAAAACACCAGAAAACGTGTTTCGTGCATTAAGTAGCACGAAAAGAGCGATCTAGATGATTCTGCATACTTCTGACAAAAGACCCACCAAGATTATCGCAGAAAATGCATATCTCAGCTGGAAACACCATGAAAACCAAGATATCGCCTGTTCTGCATATCAAACGCACTGTGGAATGGTGATAACAACCAGAAAACGTGTTTCTCCCATTAAATACCTCGAAAAGCGCGATCTCGATGATTCAGCATACTTCGGACAGAAGTCTCACCAAGATTATCGCAGAAAATGCATATCTGCTTGAAACCCCACGAAAACCAAGATATCTACTGTTCTGCATATCCAACGAACTGTGGAGTGGTGAAAACACCGGATAAGGTTTTTCTCGCATTAACTAGCTCGAAAAGAGCGATCTCGATGTTTCAGCATACTTCGGACTGAAGTCTCACCAGGATTATCGCAGAAAATGCATATCTCAGCTTGAAACCCCACGAAAACCAAGATATCGCCGGTTCTGCATATCAAACGCACTGTGGAATGGTGATAACAACCAGAAAACGTGTTTCTCCCATTAAATACCTCGAAAAGCGCGATCTCGATGATTCAGCATACTTCGGACAGAAGTCTCACCAAGATTATCGCAGAAAATGTATATCTGCTTGAAACCCCACGAAAACCAAGATATCTACTGTTCTGCATATCCAACGAACTGTGGAGTGGTGAAAACACCGGATAAGATTTTTCTCGCATTAACTAGCTCGAAAAGAGCGATCTCGATGTTTCAGCATACTTCGGACTGAAGTCTCACCAGGATTATCGCAGAAAATGCATATCTCCGCTTGAAACCCGACCGAAACCAAGATATCTCCGGTTCTGCATGTCAAACGTACTGTGGAGTGGTGAAAACACCAGAAAACGTGTTTCGCGCATTAAGTAGCTCGAAAAGAGCGTTCTCGAAGATTCTGCATACTTCTGACAGAAGTCTCACCAAGATTATCGCAGGAAATGCATATCTCAGCTTGAAACCCCACGAAAACCAAGATATCTCCGGTTCTGCATATCCAACGAACTGTGGAGTGGTGAAAACCCCAGAAAACGAGTTTCTCGCATTAAATAGGTCGAAAAGAGCGCTCTCGATGTTTCTGCATACTTCGGACAGATGTTTCACCAAGATTATCGTAGAAAATGCATATCTCAGCTTGAAACCCGACCGAAACCAAGATATCTCCGGTTCTGCATGTCAAACGTACTGTGGAGTGGTGAAAACACCAGAAAACGTGTTTCGTGCATTGAGTAGCACGAAAAGAGCGATCTAGATGATTCTGCATACTTCTGACAAAAGACCCACCAAGATTATCGCAGAAAATGCATATCTCAGCTGGAAACACCATGAAAACCAAGATATCGCCTGTTCTGCATATCAAACGCACTGTGGAATGGTGATAACAACCAGAAAACGTGTTTCTCCCATTAAATACCTCGAAAAGCGCGATCTCGATGATTCAGCATACTTCGGACAGAAGTCTCACCAAGATTATCGCAGAAAATGCATATCTGCTTGAAACCCCACGAAAACCAAGATATCTACTGTTCTGCATATCCAACAAACTGTGGAGTGGTGAAAACCCCAGAAAACGAGTTTCTCGCATTAAATAGCTCGAAAAGAGCGCTCTCGATGTTTCTGCATACTTCGGACAGATGTTTCACCAAGATTATCGTAGAAAATGCGTATCGGAGCTTGAAACCCGACCGAAACCAAGATATCTCCGGTTCTGCATGTCAAACGTACTGTGGAGTGGTGAAAACACCAGAAAACGTGTTTCGTGCATTAAGTAGCTCGAAAAGAGCGATCTAGATGATTCTGCATACTTCTGACAAAAGACCCACCAAGATTATCGCAGAAAATGCATATCTCAGCTGGAAACACCACGAAAATCAATATATCGCCTGTTCTGCATATCAAACGCACTGTGGAGTGGTGAAAACAACCAGAGAACGTGTTTCTCGCATTAAATAGCTCGAATAGAGCGATCTCGATGATTCTGCATACTTCGGACAGAAGTCTCACCAAGAATATCGTAAAAAATGCAGATCTCAGCTTGAAACCCCACGAAAACCAAGATATCGCTGGTACTGCATATCAAACGCACTGTGGAGTGGTGAAAACACCAGATAAACTGTTTCTCGCATTAAATAGCTCGAAAAGAGCGCTCTCGATGATTCAGCATACTTCGGACAGAAGTCTCACCAAGATTATCGCAGGAAATGCATATCTCAGCTTGAAGCCCCACGAAAACCAAGATATCTCCGGTTCTGCATATCCAACGAACTGTGGAGTAGTGAAAACCCCAGAAAACGAGTTTCACGCATTAAATAGCTCGAAAAGAGCGCTCTCGATATTTCTGCATACTTCGGACAGATGTTTCACCAAGATTATCGTAGAAAATGCATATCTCAGCTTGAAACCCGACCGAAACCAAGATATCTCCGGTTCTGCATGTCAAACGTACTGTGGAGTGGTGAAAACACCAGAGAACGTGTTTCTCGCATTAAGTAGCTCGAAAAGAGCGATCAAGATGATCCTGCATACTTCTGACAGAAGTCTCACCAAGATTATCGCAGCAAATGCATATCTCAGCTTGAAACCCCACGAAAACCAAGATATCTCCGATTCTGCATATCCAACGTACTGTGGAGTGGTGAAAACACCTGATAACGTGTTTCTCGCATTAAATAGCTCGAAAAGTGCGATCTCGATGATTCTGCATACTTCTAACAGAAGTCTCGCCAAGATTATCGCAGCAAATGCATATCTCAGCTTGAAACCCCACGAAAACCAAGATATCTCCGATTCTGCATATCCAACGTACTGTGGAGTGGTGAAAACACCTGATAACGTGTTTCTCGCATTAAATAGCTCGAAAAGTGCGATCTCGATGATTCTGCATACTTCTAACAGAAGTCTAGCCAAGATTATCGCAGAAAATGCATATCTCAGCTTGAAACCCCACGAAAACCAAGATATCTCCGGTTCTGCATATCCAACGAACTGTGGAGTGGTGAAACCCCCAGAAAACGAGTTTCTCGCATTAAATAGCTCGATAAGAGCGCTCTCGATGTTTCTGCATACTTCTGACAGAAGTCTCACCAAGATTGTCGCAGGAAATGCATATCTCAGCTTGAAATCCCACGAAAACCAAGATATCTCCGGTTCTGCATATCCAACGTACCGTGGAGTGGTGAAAACCCCAGAAAACGAGTTTCTCGCATTAAATAGCTCGAAAAGAGCGCTCTCGATGTTTCTGCATACTTCGGACAGATGTTTCACCAAGATTATCGTAGAAAATGCATATCTCAGCTTGAAACCCGACCGAAACCAAGATATCTCCGGTTCTGCATGTCAAACGATCTGTGGAGTGGTGAAAACACCAGAAAACGTGTTTCGTGCATCAAGTAGCTCGAAAAGAGCGATCTAGATGATTCTGCATGCTTCTGACAAAAGACCCACCATGATTATCGCAGAAAATGCATATCTCAGCTGGAAACACCATGAAAATCAAGATATCGCCTGTTCTGCATATCAAACGCACTGTGGAATGGTGATAACAACCAGAGAACGTGTTTCTCGCATTAAATACCTCGAAAAGCGCGATCTCGATGATTCAGCATACTTCGGACAGAAGTCTCACCAAGATTATCGCAGAAAATGCATATCTCTGCTTGAAACCCCACGAAAACCAAGATATCTACTGTTCTGCATATCCAACGAACTGTGGAGTGGTGAAAACACCAGAAAACGTGTTTCGCGCATTAAGTAGCTCGAAAAGAGCGTTCTCGAAGATTCTGCATACTTCTGACAGAAGTCTCACCAGGATTATCGTAGAAAATGCATATCTCAGCTTGAAACCCGACCGAAACCAAGATATCTCCGGTTCTGCATGTCAAACGTACTGTGGAGTGGTGAAAACACCAGAAAACGTGTTTCGCGCATTAAGTAGCTCGAAAAGAGCGTTCTCGAAGATTCTGCATACTTCTGACAGAAGTCTCACCAAGATTATCGCAGGAAATGCATATCTCAGCTTGAAACCCCACGAAAACCAAGATATCTCCGGTTCTGCATATCCAACGAACTGTGGAGTGGTGAAAACCCCAGAAAACGAGTTTCTCGCATTAAATAGGTCGAAAAGAGCGCTCTCGATGTTTCTGCATACTTCGGACAGATGTTTCACCAAGATTATCGTAGAAAATGCATATCTCAGCTTGAAACCCGACCGAAACCAAGATATCTCCGGTTCTGCATGTCAAACGTACTGTGGAGTGGTGAAAACACCAGAAAACGTGTTTCGTGCATTAAGTAGCACGAAAAGAGCGATCTAGATGATTCTGCATACTTCTGACAAAAGACCCACCAAGATTATCGCAGAAAATGCATATCTCAGCTGGAAACACCATGAAAACCAAGATATCGCCTGTTCTGCATATCAAACGCACTGTGGAATGGTGATAACAACCAGAAAACGTGTTTCTCCCATTAAATACCTCGAAAAGCGCGATCTCGATGATTCAGCATACTTCGGACAGAAGTCTCACCAAGATTATCGCAGAAAATGCATATCTGCTTGAAACCCCACGAAAACCAAGATATCTACTGTTCTGCATATCCAACGAACTGTGGAGTGGTGAAAACACCGGATAAGGTTTTTCTCGCATTAACTAGCTCGAAAAGAGCGATCTCGATGTTTCAGCATACTTCGGACTGAAGTCTCACCAGGATTATCGCAGAAAATGCATATCTCAGCTTGAAACCCCACGAAAACCAAGATATCGCCGGTTCTGCATATCAAACGCACTGTGGAATGGTGATAACAACCAGAAAACGTGTTTCTCCCATTAAATACCTCGAAAAGCGCGATCTCGATGATTCAGCATACTTCGGACAGAAGTCTCACCAAGATTATCGCAGAAAATGCATATCTGCTTGAAACCCCACGAAAACCAAGATATCTACTGTTCTGCATATCCAACGAACTGTGGAGTGGTGAAAACACCGGATAAGGTTTTTCTCGCATTAACTAGCTCGAAAAGAGCGATCTCGATGTTTCAGCATACTTCGGACTGAAGTCTCACCAGGATTATCGCAGAAAATGCATATCTCCGCTTGAAACCCGACCGAAACCAAGATATCTCCGGTTCTGCATGTCAAACGTACTGTGAAGTGGTGAAAACACCAGAAAACGTGTTTCGCGCATTAAGTAGCTCGAAAAGAGCGTTCTCGAAGATTCTGCATACTTCTGACAGAAGTCTCACCAGGATTATCGCAGAAAATGCATATCTCCGCTTGAAACCCCACGAAAACCAAGATATCGCCGGTTCTGCATATCATACGCACTGTGGAGTGGTGAAAACACCAGATAACGTGTTTCTCGCATTAAATAGCTCGAAAAGAGTGTTCTCTAAGATCCTGCATACTTCTGACAGAAGTCTCACCAAGATTATCGTAGAAAATGCATATCTCAGCTTGAAACCCGACCGAAACCAAGATATCTCCTGTTGTGCATGTCAAACGTACTGTGGAGTGGTGAAAACACCAGAAAACGTGTTTCGTGCATTAAGTAGCTCGAAAAGAGCGATCTAGATGATTCTGCATACTTCTGACTGAAGTCTCACCAATATTATCGCAGAAAATGCATATCTCAGCTCGAAACCTCACGAAAATCAAGATGTTGCCGGTTCTGCATATCAAACGCACGGTGGAGTGGTGAAAACAACCAGAGAACGTGTTTCTCATATTAAATAGCACGAATAGTGCGATCTCAATGATTCTGCGTACTTCGGACAAAAGACCCACCAAGATTATCGCAGAAAATGCATATCTCAGCTGGAAACACCACGAAAATCAAGATATCGCCTGTTCTGCATATCAAACGCACTGTGGAGTGGTGAAAACACCAGATAACGTGTTTCTCGCACTAACTAGCTCGAAAAGAGCAATCTCGATGTTTCAGCATACTTCGGACAGAAGTCTCACCAAGATTATCGCAGAAAATGCATATCTCAGCTTGAAACCCCACGAAAACCAAGATGTCGCTGGTACTGCATATCAAACACACTGTGGAGTGGTGAAAACACCAGATAACGTGTTTCTCGCATTAAATAGCTCGAAAAGAGCGATCTCGATGATTCAGCATACTTCGGACAGAAGTCTCACCAAGATTATCGCAGAAAATGCATATCTCAGCTTGAAACCCCACGAAAACCAAGATATCTCCGGTTCTGCACATCCAACGAACTGTGGTGTGGTGAAAACCCCAGAAAACGTTTTTCTCGCATTAAATAGGTCGAAAAGAGCGCTCTTGATGTTTCTGCATCCTTCGGACAGAAGTCTCACCATGATTATCGCAGAAAATGCATATCTCAGCTTGAAACCCGACGAAAACCAAACATTGCCGGTTCTGCATATCAAACGCACGGTGGAGTGCTGAAAACACCAGATAACGTGATTGTTCGCATTAAATAGGTCGAAAAGAGCGATCTCGATGATTCTGCATACTTCTAACAGAAATCTCACCATGATTATCGCAGAAAATGCATATCTCTGCTAGAAACCCCACGAAAACCAAGATATCTCCTGTGCTGCATATCCAACGAACTGTGGAGTGGTGAAAACCCCAGACAACGTGTTTCTCGCATTAAATAGCTCGAAAAGAGCGATCTCGATGATTCTGCACACTTCGGACAGAAGTCTCACTAAGATTATCGTAGAAAATGCATATCTCAGCTTGAAACCCCACGAAAACCCAGATATCGCCGTTTCTACATATCAAACGCACTGTGGAGTGCTGAAAACACCAGATAACGTGTTTCTCGCATTAAATAGCTCGAAAAGTGCGATCTCGATGATTCTGCATACTTCGGACAGATGTCTCACCATGATTATCGTAAAAAATGCATATCTCAGCTTGAATCCCCACGAAAACCAAGATATCGCTGGTTCTGCATATCAAACGCACTGTGGAGTGCTGAAAACACCAGAAAACGTGTTTCTCGCATTAAAAAGCTCGAATAGTGCGATCTCGATGATTCTGCATACTTCGGACAGAAGTCTCACCAAGATTATCGCAGAAAATGCATATCCGAGCTTGAAACCCCACGAAAACCAAGATATCGTCGGTTCTGCATATCATACGCACTCTGGAGTGGTGAAAACACCAGATAACGTGTTTCACGCATTAAATAGCTCGAAAAGTGCGATCTCGATGATTCTGCATACTTCGGACAGAAGTCTCACCATGATTATCGTAAAAAATGCATATCTCAGCTTGAAACCACACAAAACCCAAGATATCGCTGGTTCTGCATATCAAACGCACTGTGGAGTGGTGAAAACACCAGATAACGTGTTTCTCGCATTATATAGCTCGAAACGAGCGATCTCGATGATTCAGCATACTTCGGACAGAAGTCTCACCAAGATTATCGCAGAAAATGCATATCTCAGCTTGAAACCCCACGAAAACCAAGATATCGCCGGTTCTGCATATCAAACGCACTGTGGAGTGGTGAAAACACCAGAAAACGTGTTTCGTGCATTAAGTAGCTCGAAAAGAGCGATGTAGATGATTCTGCATACTTCTGATAAAAGACCCACCAAGATTATCGCAGAAAATGCATATCTCAGCTGGAAACACCACGAAAAGCAAGATATCGCCGGTTCTGCATATCAAACGCACTGTGGAGTAGTGAAAACACCGGATAAGGTTCTTCTTGCATTAACTAGCTCGAAAAGAGCGATCTCGATGTTTCAGCATACTTCGGACAGAAGTCTCACCAAGATTATCGCAGAAAATGCATATCTCAGCTTGAAACCACACGAAAACCAAGGTATCGCCAGTTCTGCATATCATACGCACTGTGGAGTGGTGAAAACACCAGTTAACGTGTTTCTCGCATTAAATAGCTCGAAACGAGCGATATCGATGATTAAGCATACTTCGGACAGAAGTCTCACCAAGATTATCGTAAAAAATGCATATCTCAGCTTGAAACCCCACGAAAACCAAGATATCGCTGGTTCTGCATATCAAACGCACTGTGGGGTGCTGAAAACACCAGATAACGTGTTTGTCGTATTAAATAGCTCGAATAGAGCGATATCGATGATTCTGCATACTTCGGACAGAAGTCTCACCAAGATGATCGTAAAAAATGCATATCTCAGCATGAAACCCCACGAAAACCAAGATATCTCCGGTTCTGCACATCAAACGTACCGTGGAGTGGTGAAAACACCAGAAAACGTGTTTCGCGCATTAAGTAGCTCGAAAAGGGCGTTCTCGAAGATTCTTCATACTTCTGACAGAAGTCTCACCAGGAATATCGCAGAAAATGCATATCTCAGCTTGAAACCCCACGAAAACCAAGATATCGCCGGTTCTGCATATCAAACGCACTGAGGAGTGGTGAAAACACCAGATAACGTGTTTCTCGCATTGAATAGCTCGAAAAGAGCGCTCTAGATGATTCAGCATACTTGGGACAGAAGTCTCACCAAGCTTATCGCAGAAAATGCATATCTCAGCTTGAAACCCCACGAAAACCAAGATATCTACTGTTCTGCATATCAAACGCACTGTGGCGTGGTGAAAACACCAGAAAACGTGTTTCTCGCATTAACTAGCTCGAAAAGAGCGTTCTCGATGATTCTGCATACGTCTCATAGATGAAACACCAAGATTATCGCAGAAAATGCATATTTCAGCTGGAAACCCCACGAAAACCAAGTTATCGGCGTCTCTACATATCAAACGCACTGTGGAGTGGTCAAAACACCAGCTATCGTGTTTCTCGCATTAAATAGCTCGAAAAGTGCGATCTCGAAGGTTCTGCATACTTCTGACAGAAGTCTCACCAGGATTATCGTAGAAAATGCATATCTCAGCTTGAAACCCGGCCGAAACCAAGATATCTCCGGTTCTGCATGTCAAACGTACTGTGGAGTGGTGAAAACACCAGAAAACGTGTTTCGTGCATTAAGTAGCTCGAAAAGAGCGTTCTCGAAGATTCTGCATACTTCTGACAGAAGTCTCACCAACATTATCGTAGAAAATGCATATCTCAGCTGAAAACACCACGAAAATCAAGATATCGCCGGTTCTGCATATCAAACGTACTGTGGAGTGGTGAAAACAACAGAAAAGGTGCTTCCTGCATTAAGTAGCTCGAAAAGAGCGATCTAGATGATTCTGCATACCTCTGACAAAAGACCCACCAAGATTATCGCAGAAAATGCAAATCTCAGCTTGAATCCCCACGAAAACCAAGATATGTACTGTTCTGCATATCAAACGCACTGTGGAGTGGTGAAAACACCAGATAACGTGTTTCTCGCACTAACTAGCTCGAAAAGAGCGATCTCGATGATTCAGCATACTTCGGACAGATGTCTCACCAAGATTATCGCAGAAAATGCATATCTCAGCTTGAAACCCCACGAAAAACAAGATATCGCTGGTTATGCATATCAAACGCACTGTGGAGTGGTGAAAACACCAGAAAACGTGTTTCGTGCATTAAGTAGCTCGAAAAGAGCGATGTAGATGATTCTGCATACTTCTGATAAAAGACCCACCAAGATTATCGCAGAAAATGCATATCTCAGCTGGAAACACCACGAAAATCAAGATATCGCCTGTTCTGCACATCAAACGTACCGTGGAGTGGTGAAAACACCAGAAAACGTGTTACGCGCATTACGTAGCTCGAAAAGAGCGTTCTCGAAGATTCTGCATACTTCTGACAGATGTTTCACCAAGATTATCGTAGAAAATGCATATCTCAGCTTGAAACCCGACGAAAACCAAAATATCGCCGGTTCTGCATATTCAACCAACTGCGGAGTGGTGAAAACACCAGATAACGTGTTTCTCGCATTAAATAGCTCGAAAAGTGCGATCACGATGATTCTGCATACTTCTAACAGAAGTCACACCAAGATTATCGCAGAAAATGCATATCTCTGCTTGAAACCCCACGAAAACCAAGATATCTACTGTTCTGCATATCCAACGAACTGTGGAGTGGTGAAAACCATAGAAAACGTGTTTCTCGCACTAACCAGCTCGAAAAGAGCGATGTAGATGATTCTGAATACTTCTGATAAAAGACCCACCAAGATTATCGCAGAAAATGCATATCTCAGCTGGAAACACCACGAAAATCAAGATATCGCCTGTTCTGCATATCAAACGCACTGTGGAGTGGTGAAAACAACCAGAGAACGTGTTTCTCGCATTAAATAGCTCGAAAAGAGCGATCTCGATGATTCAGCATACTTCGGACAGAAGTCTCACCAAGATTATCGTAGAAAATGCATATCTCAGCTTGAAACCCGACGAAAACCGAGTTATCTCCGGTTCTGCACATCAAACGTACCGTGGAGTGGTGAAAACACCAGAAAACGTGTTACGCGCATTACGTAGCTCGAAAAGAGCGTTCTCGAAGATTCTGCATACTTCTGACAGATGTTTCACCAAGATTATCGTAGAAAATGCATATCTCAGCTTGAAACCCGACGAAAACCAAAATATCGCCGGTTCTGCATATTCAACCAACTGCGGAGTGGTGAAAACACCAGAAAACGTGTTTTTCGCATTCAAAAGCACGAAAACAGCGATTTCGGTAATTCTGCACATTTGTAACAGCAGAATCATGAAGATTATCACTGAAAATGCATATCTCAGCTGAAAACAACAACGATACCGAAGATATCGCAGCTTCCGCATATCAAACGCACTGTGGAGTGCTGAAAACACCAGAAAACGTGTTTTTCGCATTCAATAGCACGAAAACAGCGATTTCGGTGATTCTGCACACTTGTAACAGCAGAATCATGAAGATTATCACTGAAAATGCATATCTCAGCTGGAAACAACAACGATACCGAAGATATCGCAGCTTCCGCATATCAAACGCACTGTGGAGTGCTGAAAACACCAGAAAACGTGTTTTTCGCATCCAATAGCACGAAAACGGCGATTTCGGTGATTCTGCACACTTGTAACAGCAGATTCATGAAGATTATCACTGAAAATGCATATCTCAGCTGGAAACAACAACGATACCGAAGATATCGCAGTTTCCGCATAACAAACGCACTGTGGAGTGCTGAAAACACCAGAAAACGTGTTTTTCGCATCCAATAGCACGAAAACAGCGATGTCGGTGATTCTGCACACTTGTAACTGCAGAATCAGGAAGATCATCACTGAAAATGCATATCTCAGCTGGAAACAACAACGATACCCAAGATATCGCAGCTTCCGCATATCAAACGCACTGTGCAGTGCAGAAAACACCAGAAAACGTGTTTTTCGCATCCAATAGCACGAAAACAGCGATTTCGGTGATTCTGCACATTTGTAACAGCAGAATCATGAAGATTATCACTGAAAATGCATATCTCAGCTGGAAACAACAACGATGCCGAAGATATGGCAGTTTCCGCATATCAAACGCACTGTGGAGTGCTGAAAACACCAATAAACGTGTTTTTCGCATTCAATAGCACGAAAACAGCGATTTCGGTGATTCTGCACACTTGTAACAGCAGAATCATGAAGATTATCACTGAAAATGCATATCTCAGCTGGAAACAACAACGATACCGAAGATATGGCAGTTTCCGCATATCAAACGCACTGTGGAGTGCTGAAAACACCAGAAAACGTGTTTTTCGCATTCAATAGCACGAAAACAGCGATTTCGGTGATTCTGAACACTTGTAACAGCAGAATCATGAAGATTATCACAGAAAATGCATATCTCAGCTGGAAACACCAACGATACCGAAGATATCTCAGCTTCCGCATATCAAACGCACTGTGGAGTGCTGAAAACACCAGAAAACGTGTTTTTCATATTCAATAGCACGAAAACAGCGACTTCGGTGATTCTGCTCACTTGTAACAGCAGAATCATGAAGATTATCACTGAAAATGCATATCTCAGCTGGAAACAACAACGATACCGAAGATATCGCAGCTTCCGCATATCAAACACACTGTGGAGTGCTGAAAACACCAGAAAACGTGTTTTTCGCATCCAATAGCACGAAAACAGCGATTTCGGTGATTCTGCACACTTGTAACAGCAGAATCAGGAAGATCATCACTGAAAATGCATATCTCAGCTGGAAACAACAACGATACCCAAGATATCGCAGCTTCCGCATATCAAACGTTCTGTGGCGTGCTGAAAACACCAGAAAACGTGTTTTTCGCATTCAAAAGCACGAAAACAGCGATTTCGGTGATTCTGCACATTTGTAACAGCAGAATCATGAAGATTATCACTGAAAATGCATATCTCAGCTGGAAACAACAACGATACCGAAGATATCGCAGCTTCCGCATATCAATCGCACTGTGGAGTGCTGAAAACACCAGAAAACGTGATTTTCGCATTCAATAGCACGAAAACAGCGATTTCGGTGATTCTGAACACTTGTAACAGCAGAATCATGAAGATTATCACTGAAAATGCATATCTCAGCTGGAAACAACAACGATACCGAAGATTTCGCAGCTTCCGCATATTAAACGCACTGTGGAGTGCTGAAAACACCAGAAAACGTGTTTTTCGCATCCAATAGCACGAAAACAGCGATTTCGGTGATTCTGCACACTTGTAACTGCAGAATCATGAAGATTATCACTGAAAATGCATATCTCAACTGGAGACAACAACGATACCGAAGATATCGCAGCTTCCGCATATCAAACGCTCTGTGCAGTGCTGAAAACACCAGAAAACGTGTTTTTCGCATCCAATAGCACGAAAACAGCGATTTCGGTGATTCTGCACACTTGTAACAGCAGAACCATGAAGATGCTCACTGAAAATGCATATCTCAGCTGGAAACAACAACGATGCCGAAGATATGGCAGTTTCCGCATATCAAACGCACTGTGGAGTGCTGAAAACACCATAAAACGTGTTTTTCGCATTCAATAGCACGAAAACAGCGATTTCGGTGATTCTGCACACTTGTAACAGCAGAATCATGAAGATTATCACTGAAAATGCATATCTCAGCTGGAAACAACAACGATACCGAAGATATCGCAGCTTCCGCATATCAAACACACTGTGGAGTGCTGAAAACACCAGAAAGCGTGTTTTTCGCATCCAATAGCACGAAAACAGCGATTTCGGTGATTCTGCACACTTGTAATAGCAGAATCTGGAAGATCATCACTGAAAATGCATATCTCAGCTGGAAACAACAACGATACCGAAGATATCGTAGTTTCCGCATAACAAACGCACTGTGGAGTGCTGAAAACACCAGAAAACGTGTTTTTCGCATCCAATAGCACGAAAACAGCGATTTCGGTGATTCTGCACACTTGTAACAGCAGAATCATGAAGATTATCACTGAAAATGCATATCTCAGCTGGAAACAACAACGATACCGAAGATATCGCAGCTTCCGCATATCAATCGCACTGTGGAGTGCTGAAAACACCAGAAAACGTGTTTTTCGCATCCAATAGCACGAAAACAGCGATTTCGGTGATTCTGCACACTTGTAACTGCAGAATCATAAAGATTATCACTGAAAATGCATATCTCAACTGGAGACAACAACGATACCGAAGATATCGCAGCTTCCGCATATCAAAGCAACTGTGCAGTGCTGAAAACACCAGAAAACGTGTTTTTCGCATCCAATAGCACGAAAACAGCGATTTCGGTGATTCTGCACACTTGTAACAGCAGAATCATGAAGATGCTCACTGAAAATGCATATCTCAGCTGGAAACAACAACGATGCCGAAGATATGGCAGTTTCCGCATATCAAACGCACTGTGGAGTGCTGAAAACACCATAAAACGTGTTTTTCGCATTCAAAAGCACGAAAACAGCGATTTCGGTGATTCTGCACACTTGTAACAGCAGAATCATGAAGATTATCACTGAAAATGCATATCTCAGCTGGAAACAACAACGATACCGAAGATATCGCAGCTTCCGCATATCAAACACACTGTGGAGTGCTGAAAACACCAGAAAGCGTGTTTTTCGCATCCAATAGCACGAAAACAGCGATTTCGGTGATTCTGCACACTTGTAACAGCAGAATCAGGAAGATCATCACTGAAAATGCATATCTCAGCTGGAAACAACAACGATACCGAAGATATCGCAGCTTCCGCATACCAAACGTTCTGTGGCGTGCTGAAAACACCAGAAAACGTGTTTTTCGCATTCAATAGCACGAAAACAGCGATTTCGGTGATTCTGAACACTTGTAACAGCAGAATCATGAAGATTATCACTGAAAATGCATATCTCAGCTGGAAACAACAACGATACCGAAGATATCGCAGCTTCCGCATATCAAGCGCACTGTGGAGTGCTGAAAACACCAGAAAACGTGTTTTTCGCATCCAATAGCACGAAAACAGCGATATCGGTGATTCTGCACACTTGTAACAGCAGAATCATGAAGATTATCACTCATAATGCATATCTCAGCTGGAAACAACAACGATACCGAAGATATCGCAGCTTCCGCATATCAAACACACTGTGGAGTGCTTAAAACACCAGAAAACGTTTTTTTCGCATCCAATAGCACGAAAACAGCGATTTCGGTGATTCTGCACACTTGTAACAGCAGAATCAGGAAGATCATCACTGAAAATGCATATCTCAGCTGGAAACAACAACGATACCGAAGATATCGCAGCTTCCGCATATCAAACGTTCTGTGGCGTGCTGAAAACACCAGAAAACGTGTTTTTCGCATTCAAAAGCACGAAAACAGCGATTTCGGTGTTTCTGCACATTTGTAACAGCAGAATCATGAAGATTATCACTGAAAATGCATATCTCAGCTGGAAACAACAACGATACCGAAGATATCGCAGCTTCCGCATATCAAGCGCACTGTGGAGTGCTGAAAACACCAGAAAACGTGTTTTTCGCATCCAATAGCACGAAAACAGCGATATCGGAGATTCTGCACACTTGTAACAGCAGAATCATGAAGATTATCACTCATAATGCATATCTCAGCTGGAAACAACAACGATACCGAAGATATCGCAGTTTCCGCATATCAAACGCACTGTGGAGTGCAGAAAACACCAGAAAACGTGATTTTCGCATTCAATAGCACGAAAACAGCGATTTCGGTAATTCTGAACACTTGTAACAGCAGAATCATGAAGATTATCACTGAAAATGCATATCTGAGCTGGAAACAACAACGATACCGAAGATTTCGCAGCTTCCGCATATCAAACGTTCTGTGGCGTGCTGAAAACACCAGAAAACGTGTTTTTCGCATTCAATAGCACGAAAACAGCGATTTCGGTGATTCTGAACACTTGTAACAGCAGAATCATGAAGATTATCACTGAAAATGCATATCTCAGCTGGAAACAACAACGATACCGAAGATATGGCAGTTTCCGCATATCAAACGCACTGTGGAGTGCTGAAAACACCAGGAAACGTGTTTTTCGCATTCAATAGCACGAAAACAGCGATTTCGGTGATTCTGCACACTTGTAACAGCAGAATCACGAAGATTATCACTGAAAATGCATATCTCAGCTGGAAACAACAACGATACCGAAGATATGGCAGTTTCCGCATGTCAAACGTTCTGTGGCGTGCTGAAAACACCAGAAAACGTGTTTTTCGCATTCAATAGCACGAAAACAGCGATTTCGGTGATTCTGAACACTTGTAACAGCAGAATCATGAAGATTATCACTGAAAATGCATATCTCAGCTGGAAACAACAACGATACCGAAGATATGGCAGTTTCCGCATATCAAACGCACTGTGGAGTGCTGAAAACACCAGGAAACGTGTTTTTCGCATTCAATAGCACGAAAACAGCGATTTCGGTGATTCTGCACACTTGTAACAGCAGAATCACGAAGATTATCACTGAAAATGCATATCTCAGCTGGAAACAACAACGATACCGAAGATATGGCAGTTTCCGCATGTCAAACGTTCTGTGGCGTGCTGAAAACACCAGAAAACGTGTTTTTCGCATTCAATAGCACGAAAACAGCGATTTCGGTGATTCTGAACACTTGTAACAGCAGAATCATGAAGATTATCACTGAAAATGCATATCTCAGCTGGAAACAACAACGATACCGAAGATATGGCAGTTTCCGCATATCAAACGCACTGTGGAGTGCTGAAAACACCAGGAAACGTGTTTTTCGCATTCAATAGCACGAAAACAGCGATTTCGGTGATTCTGCACACTTGTAACAGCAGAATCACGAAGATTATCACTGAAAATGCATATCTCAGCTGGAAACAACAACGATACCGAAGATATGGCAGTTTCCGCATGTCAAACGTTCTGTGGCGTGCTGAAAACACCAGAAAACGTGATTTTCGCATTCAATAGCACGAAAACAGCGATTTCGGTGATTCTGAACACTTGTAACAGCAGAATCATGAAGATTATCACTGAAAATGCATATCTCAGCTGGAAACAACAACGATACCGAAGATTTCGCAGCTTCCGCATATCAAACGCACTGTGGAGTGCTGAAAACACCAGAAAACGTGTTTTTCGCATCCAATAGCACGAAAACAGCGATTTCGGTGATTCTGCACACTTGTAACTGCAGAATCATAAAGATTATCACTGAAAATGCATATCTCAACTGGAGACAACAACGATACCGAAGATATCGCAGCTTCCGCATATCAAACGCACTGTGCAGTGCTGAAAACACCAGAAAACGTGTTTTTCGCATCCAATAGCACGAAAACAGCGATTTCGGTGATTCTGCACACTTGTAACAGCAGAATCATGAAGATGCTCACTGAAAATGCATATCTCAGCTGGAAACAACAACGATGCCGAAGATATCGCAGTTTCCGCATATCAAACACACTGTGGAGTGCTGAAAACACCAGAAAACGTGTTTTTCGCATCCAATAGCACGAAAACAGCGATTTCGGTGATTCTGCACACTTGTAACAGCAGAATCAGGAAGATCATCACTGAAAATGCATATCTCAGCTGGAAACAACAACGATACCGAAGATATCGCAGCTTCCGCATATCAAACGTTCTGTGGCGTGCTGAAAACACCAGAAAACGTGTTTTTCGCATTCAATAGCACGAAAACAGCGATTTCGGTGATTCTGAACACTTGTAACAGCAGAATCATGAAGATTATCACTGAAAATGCATATCTCAGCTGGAAACAACAACGATACCGAAGATATCGCAGCTTCCGCATATCAAGCGCACTGTGGAGTGCTGAAAACACCAGAAAACGTGTTTTTCGCATCCAATAGCACGAAAACAGCGATATCGGAGATTCTGCACACTTGTAACAGCAGAATCATGAAGATTATCACTCATAATGCATATCTCAGCTGGAAGCAACAACGATACCGAAGATATCGCAGTTTCCGCATATCAAACGCACTGTGGAGTGCAGAAAACACCAGAAAACGTGATTTTCGCATTCAATAGCACGAAAACAGCGATTTCGGTGATTCTGAACACTTGTAACAGCAGAATCATGAAGATTATCACTGAAAATGCATATCTCAGCTGGAAACAACAACGATACCGAAGATTTCGCAGCTTCCGCATATCAAACATTCTGTGGCGTGCTGAAAACACCAGAAAACGTGTTTTTCGCATTCAATAGCACGAAAACAGCGATTTCGGTGATTCTGAACACTTGTAACAGCAGAATCATGAAGATTATCACTGGAAATGCATATCACAGCTGGAAACAACAACGATACCGAAGATATGGCAGTTTCCGCATATCAAACGCACTGTGGAGTGCTGAAAACACCAGGAAACGTGTTTTTCGCATTCAATAGCACGAAAACAGCGATTTCGGTGATTCTGCACACTTGTAACAGCAGAATCACGAAGATTATCACTGAAAATGCATATCTCAGCTGGAAACAACAACGATACCGAAGATATGGCAGTTTCCGCATGTCAAACGTTCTGTGGCGTGCTGAAAACACCAGAAAACGTGTTTCTCGCATTCAAAAGCACGAAAACAGCGATTTCGGTGATTCTGCACACTTGTAACAGCAGAATCATGAAGATTATCACTGAAAATGCATATCTCAGCTGGAAACAACAACGATACCGAAGATATGGCAGTTTCCGCATATCAAACGCACTGTGGAGTGCTGAAAACACCAGAAAACGTGTTTTTCGCATTCAACAGCACGAAAACAGCGATTTCGGTGATTCTGAACATTTGTAACAGCAGAATCATGAAGATTATCACTGAAAATGCATATCTCAGCTGGAAACAACAACCATACCGAAGATATCGCAGCTTCCGCATATCAAACGTTCTGTGGCGTGCTGAAAACACCAGAAAACGTGTTTTTCGCATTCAAAAGCACGAAAACAGCGATTTCGGCGATTCTGCACATTTGTAACAGCAGAATCATGAAGATTATCACTGAAAATGCATATCTTAGCTGGAAACAACAACGATACCGAAGATATCGCAGCTTCCGCATATCAAGCGCACTGTGGAGTGCTGAAAACACCAGAAAACGTGTTTTTCGCATTCAACAGCACGAAAACAGCGATTTCGGTGATTCTGAACACTTGTAACAGCAGAATCATGAAGATTATCACTGAAAATGCATATCTCAGCTGGAAACAACAACGATACCGAAGATTTCGCAGCTTCCGCATATCAAACGTTCTGTGGCGTGCTGAAAACACCAGAAAACGTGTTTTTCGCATTCAATAGCACGAAAACAGCGATTTCGGTGTTTCTGAACACTTGTAACAGCAGAATCATGAAGATTATCACTGAAAATGCATATCTCAGCTGGAAACAACAACGATACCGAAGATATGGCAGTTTCCGCATATCAAACGCACTGTGGAGTGCTGAATACACCAGAAAACGTGTTTTTCGCATCCAATAGCACGAAAACAGCGATTTCGGTGATTCTGCACACTTGTAACAGCAGAATCATGAAGATTATCACTGAAAATGCATATCTCAGCTGGAAACAACAACGATACCGAAGATATCTCAGCTTCCGCATATCAAACGCACTGTGGAGTGCTGAAAACACCAGAAAACGTGTTTTTCATATTCAATAGCACGAAAACAGCGACTTCGGTGTTGCTGCTCACTTGTAACAGCAGAATCATGAAGATTATCACTGAAAATGCATATCTCAGCTGGAAACAACAACGATACCGAAGATATCTCAGCTTCCGCATATCAAACGCACTGTGGAGTGCTGAAAACACCAGAAAACGTGTTTTTCATATTCAATAGCACGAAAACAGCGACTTCGGTGTTGCTGCTCACTTGTAACAGCAGAATCATGAAGATTATCACTGAAAATGCATATCTCAGCTGGAAACAACAACGATACCGAAGATATCGCAGTTTCCGCATGTCAAACGTTCTGTGGCGTGCTGAAAACACCAGAAAACGTGTTTTTCGCATTCAATAGCACGAAAACAGCGATTTCGGTGATTCTGCACATTTGTAACAGCAGAATCATGAAGATTATCACTGAAAATGCATATCTCAGCTGGAGACAACAACGATACCGAAGATATCGCAGCTTCCGCATATCAAACGCACTGTGGAGTGCTGAAAACACCAGAAAACGTGTTTTTCATATTCAATAGCACGAAAACAGCGACTTCGGTGTTGCTGCTCACTTGTAACAGCAGAATCATGAAGATTATCACTGAAAATGCATATCTCAGCTGGAAACAACAACGATACCGAAGATATCGCAGTTTCCGCATGTCAAACGTTCTGTGGCGTGCTGAAAACACCAGAAAACGTGTTTTTCGCATTCAATAGCACGAAAACAACGATTTCGGTGATTCTGCACATTTGTAACAGCAGAATCATGAAGATTATCACTGAAAATGCATATCTCAGCTGGAGACAACAACGATTCCGAAGATATCGCAGCTTCCGCATATCAAACGCACTGTGCAGTGCTGAAAACACCAGAAAACGTGTTTTTCGCATTCAATAGCACGAAAACAGCGATTTCGGTGATTCTGCACACTTGTAACAGTAGAATCATGGAGATTATCACTGAAAATGCATATCTCAGCTGGAAACAACAACGATACCGAAGATATCGCAGTTTCCGCATGTCAAACGTTCTGTGGCGTGCTGAAAACACCAGAAAACGTGTTTTTCGCATTCAATAGCACGAAAACAGCGATTTCGGTGATTCTGCACACTTGTAACAGCAGAATCATGAAGATTATCACTGAAAATGCATATCTCAGCTGGAAACAACAACGATACCGAAGATATGGCAGTTTCCGCATATCAAACGCACTGTGGAGTGCTGAAAACACCAGAAAACGTGTTTTTCGCATTCAATAGCACGAAAACAGCGATATCGGTGATTCTGCACATTTGTAACAGCAGAATCATGAAGATTATCACTGAAAATGCATATCCCAGCTGGAAACAACAACGATACCGAAGATATCTCAGCTTCCGCATATCAAACGCACTGTGCAGTGCTGAAAACACCAGAAAACGTGTTTTTCGCATTCAATAGCACGAAAACAGCGATTTCAGTGATTCTGCACATTTGTAACAGCAGAATCATGAAGATTATCACTGAAAATGCATATCTCAGCTGGAAACAACAACGATACCGAAGATATGGCAGTTTCCGCATATCAAACGCACTGTGGAGTGCTGAAAACACCAGAAAACGTGTTTTTCGCATTAAATAGCTCGAAAAGAGAGTTCTCGATGATTCTGCATACTTCTCATAGATGAAACACCAAGATTATCGCAGAAAATGCATATTTCAGCTGGAAACCCCACGAAAACCAAGTTATCGGCGGCTCTACATATCAAACGCACTGTGGAGTGGTAAAAACACCAGAAAACGTGTTACTCGCATTAACTAGCACGAAAAGTGCGTTCTGGATGATTCTGCATATTTCCCATAGATGAAACACAAAGATTATCGCAGAAAATGCATATTTCAGCTGGACACCCCACGAAAACCAAGTTATCGGCGGCTCTACATATCAAACGCACTGTGGAGTGGTAAAAACATCAGAAAACGTGTTACTCGCATTAACTAGCACGAAAAGAGCGTTCTGGATGATTCTGCATATTTCTCATAGATGAAACGCAAAGATTATCGCAGAAAATGCATATTTCAGCTGGACACCCCACGAAAACCAAGTTATCGCCGGTTCTGCATATCAAACGCACTGTGGAATGTTGAAAACACCAGAAAACTTGTTTTTTCGCATTAAATAGCTCGAAACGAGCGATCTAGATGATTCTGCATACTTCTCATAGATGAAACACCAAGATTATCGCAGAAAATGCATATCTCAGCTGGAAACACCACGAAAATCAAGATATCGCCGGTTCTGCATATCAAACGCACTGTGGAGTGGTGAAAACACCAGATAACGTGTTTCTCGCATTAAATAGCTCGAAACAAGCGATCTCGATGAGTAAGCATACTTCGGACAGTAGTCTCACCAAGATTATCGCAGAAAATGCATATCTCAGCTAGAAACATCACGAAAATCAAGATGTCGCCGGTTCTGCATATCAAACGCACTGTGGAGTGGTGAAAACACCAGATAACGTGTTTCTCGCATTAAATAGCTCGAAACGAGCGATCTCGATGATTAAGCATACTTCGGACAGAAGTCTCACCAAGATTATCGCAGAAAATGCATATCTCAGCTTGAAACCCGACGAAAACGACGATGTCGCCGGTTCTGCATATCAAACTTACTGTGGAGTGGTGAATACACCAGCAAACGTGTTTCTCGCATTAAATAGCTCGAAAAGAGCGATCTAGATGATTCTGCATACTTCTGACAGAAGATTCACCAAGATTATCGCAGAAAATGCATATTTCAGCTGGAAACCCCACGAAAACCAAGTTATCGGCAGCTCTACATATCAAACGCACTGTGGCGTGGTCAAAACAACAGAAAACATGCTTTTTTCGCATTAAATAGCTCGAAACGAGCGATCTAGATGATTCTGCATACTTCGGACTGAAGTCTCAACAATATTATCGCAGAAAATGCATATCTCAGCTAGAAACATCACGAAAATCAAGATGTCGCCGGTTCTGCATATCAAACGCACTGTGGAGTGCTGAAAACACCAGAAAACGTGTTTCTCGCATTAAGTAGCTCTAAATGAGCGTTCTCGACGATTCTGCATACTTCTGACAGAGGTCTCACCAAGCATATCGCAGAAAATGCATATCTCAGCTGGAAACACCAAGAAAATCAAGATATCGCCGGTTCTGCATATCAAACGCACTGTGGAATGTTGAAAACACCAGAAAACTAGTTTTTTCGCATTAAATAGCTCGAAACGAGCGATCTAGATGATTCTGCATACTTCTTATAGATGAAACACCAAGATTATCACTGAAAATGCATATCTCAGCTTGAAACCTCACGAAAACCAAGATATCTCCGGTTCTGCACATCAAACGTACTGTGGAGTGGTGAAAACACCAGAAAACGTGTTTCTCGCATTAAGTAGCTCGAAAAGAGCGTTCTCGAGGATTCTGCATACTTCTGACAGAGGTCTCACCATGCTTATCGCAGAAAATGCATATCTCAGCTGGAAACACCACGAAAATCAAGATATCGCCGGTTCTGCATATCAAACGCACTGTGGAGTGCTGAAAACACCAGAAAACGTGTTTTTCGCATCCAATAGCACGAAAACAGCGATTTCGGTGATTCTGCACACTTGTAACTGCAGAATCATAAAGATTATCACTGAAAATGCATATCTCAACTGGAGACAACAACGATACCGAAGATATCGCAGCTTCCGCATATCAAACGCACTGTGCAGTGCTGAAAACACCAGAAAACGTGTTTTTCGCATCCAATAGCACGAAAACAGCGATTTCGGTGATTCTGCACACTTGTAACAGCAGAATCATGAAGATGCTCACTGAAAATGCATATCTCAGCTGGAAACAACAACGATGCCGAAGATATCGCAGTTTCCGCATATCAAACACACTGTGGAGTGCTGAAAACACCAGAAAACGTGTTTTTCGCATCCAATAGCACGAAAACAGCGATTTCGGTGATTCTGCACACTTGTAACAGCAGAATCAGGAAGATCATCACTGAAAATGCATATCTCAGCTGGAAACAACAACGATACCGAAGATATCGCAGCTTCCGCATATCAAACGTTCTGTGGCGTGCTGAAAACACCAGAAAACGTGTTTTTCGCATTCAATAGCACGAAAACAGCGATTTCGGTGATTCTGAACACTTGTAACAGCAGAATCATGAAGATTATCACTGAAAATGCATATCTCAGCTGGAAACAACAACGATACCGAAGATTTCGCAGCTTCCGCATATCAAACATTCTGTGGCGTGCTGAAAACACCAGAAAACGTGTTTTTCGCATTCAATAGCACGAAAACAGCGATTTCGGTGATTCTGAACACTTGTAACAGCAGAATCATGAAGATTATCACTGGAAATGCATATCACAGCTGGAAACAACAACGATACCGAAGATATGGCAGTTTCCGCATATCAAACGCACTGTGGAGTGCTGAAAACACCAGGAAACGTGTTTTTCGCATTCAATAGCACGAAAACAGCGATTTCGGTGATTCTGCACACTTGTAACAGCAGAATCACGAAGATTATCACTGAAAATGCATATCTCAGCTGGAAACAACAACGATACCGAAGATATGGCAGTTTCCGCATGTCAAACGTTCTGTGGCGTGCTGAAAACACCAGAAAACGTGTTTCTCGCATTCAAAAGCACGAAAACAGCGATTTCGGTGATTCTGCACACTTGTAACAGCAGAATCATGAAGATTATCACTGAAAATGCATATCTCAGCTGGAAACAACAACGATACCGAAGATATGGCAGTTTCCGCATATCAAACGCACTGTGGAGTGCTGAAAACACCAGAAAACGTGTTTTTCGCATTCAACAGCACGAAAACAGCGATTTCGGTGATTCTGAACACTTGTAACAGCAGAATCATGAAGATTATCACTGAAAATGCATATCTCAGCTGGAAACAACAACCATACCGAAGATATCGCAGCTTCCGCATATCAAACGTTCTGTGGCGTGCTGAAAACACCAGAAAACGTGTTTTTCGCATTCAAAAGCACGAAAACAGCGATTTCGGCGATTCTGCACATTTGTAACAGCAGAATCATGAAGATTATCACTGAAAATGCATATCTTAGCTGGAAACAACAACGATACCGAAGATATCGCAGCTTCCGCATATCAAGCGCACTGTGGAGTGCTGAAAACACCAGAAAACGTGTTTTTCGCATTCAACAGCACGAAAACAGCGATTTCGGTGATTCTGAACACTTGTAACAGCAGAATCATGAAGATTATCACTGAAAATGCATATCTCAGCTGGAAACAACAACGATACCGAAGATTTCGCAGCTTCCGCATATCAAACGTTCTGTGGCGTGCTGAAAACACCAGAAAACGTGTTTTTCGCATTCAATAGCACGAAAACAGCGATTTCGGTGTTTCTGAACACTTGTAACAGCAGAATCATGAAGATTATCACTGAAAATGCATATCTCAGCTGGAAACAACAACGATACCGAAGATATGGCAGTTTCCGCATATCAAACGCACTGTGGAGTGCTGAATACACCAGAAAACGTGTTTTTCGCATCCAATAGCACGAAAACAGCGATTTCGGTGATTCTGCACACTTGTAACAGCAGAATCATGAAGATTATCACTGAAAATGCATATCTCAGCTGGAAACAACAACGATACCGAAGATATCTCAGCTTCCGCATATCAAACGCACTGTGGAGTGCTGAAAACACCAGAAAACGTGTTTTTCATATTCAATAGCACGAAAACAGCGACTTCGGTGTTGCTGCTCACTTGTAACAGCAGAATCATGAAGATTATCACTGAAAATGCATATCTCAGCTGGAAACAACAACGATACCGAAGATATCTCAGCTTCCGCATATCAAACGCACTGTGGAGTGCTGAAAACACCAGAAAACGTGTTTTTCATATTCAATAGCACGAAAACAGCGACTTCGGTGTTGCTGCTCACTTGTAACAGCAGAATCATGAAGATTATCACTGAAAATGCATATCTCAGCTGGAAACAACAACGATACCGAAGATATCGCAGTTTCCGCATGTCAAACGTTCTGTGGCGTGCTGAAAACACCAGAAAACGTGTTTTTCGCATTCAATAGCACGAAAACAGCGATTTCGGTGATTCTGCACATTTGTAACAGCAGAATCATGAAGATTATCACTGAAAATGCATATCTCAGCTGGAGACAACAACGATACCGAAGATATCGCAGCTTCCGCATATCAAACGCACTGTGGAGTGCTGAAAACACCAGAAAACGTGTTTTTCATATTCAATAGCACGAAAACAGCGACTTCGGTGTTGCTGCTCACTTGTAACAGCAGAATCATGAAGATTATCACTGAAAATGCATATCTCAGCTGGAAACAACAACGATACCGAAGATATCGCAGTTTCCGCATGTCAAACGTTCTGTGGCGTGCTGAAAACACCAGAAAACGTGTTTTTCGCATTCAATAGCACGAAAACAGCGATTTCGGTGATTCTGCACATTTGTAACAGCAGAATCATGAAGATTATCACTGAAAATGCATATCTCAGCTGGAGACAACAACGATACCGAAGATATCGCAGCTTCCGCATATCAAACGCACTGTGCAGTGCTGAAAACACCAGAAAACGTGTTTTTCGCATTCAATAGCACGAAAACAGCGATTTCGGTGATTCTGCACACTTGTAACAGTAGAATCATGGAGATTATCACTGAAAATGCATATCTCAGCTGGAAACAACAACGATACCGAAGATATCGCAGTTTCCGCATGTCAAACGTTCTGTGGCGTGCTGAAAACACCAGAAAACGTGTTTTTCGCATTCAATAGCACGAAAACAGCGATTTCGGTGATTCTGCACACTTGTAACAGCAGAATCATGAAGATTATCACTGAAAATGCATATCTCAGCTGGAAACAACAACGATACCGAAGATATGGCAGTTTCCGCATATCAAACGCACTGTGGAGTGCTGAAAACACCAGAAAACGTGTTTTTCGCATTCAATAGCACGAAAACAGCGATATCGGTGATTCTGCACATTTGTAACAGCAGAATCATGAAGATTATCACTGAAAATGCATATCCCAGCTGGAAACAACAACGATACCGAAGATATCTCAGCTTCCGCATATCAAACGCACTGTGCAGTGCTGAAAACACCAGAAAACGTGTTTTTCGCATTCAATAGCACGAAAACAGCGATTTCAGTGATTCTGCACATTTGTAACAGCAGAATCATGAAGATTATCACTGAAAATGCATATCTCAGCTGGAAACAACAACGATACCGAAGATATGGCAGTTTCCGCATATCAAACGCACTGTGGAGTGCTGAAAACACCAGAAAACGTGTTTTTCGCATTAAATAGCTCGAAAAGAGAGTTCTCGATGATTCTGCATACTTCTCATAGATGAAACACCAAGATTATCGCAGAAAATGCATATTTCAGCTGGAAACCCCACGAAAACCAAGTTATCGGCGGCTCTACATATCAAACGCACTGTGGAGTGGTAAAAACACCAGAAAACGTGTTACTCGCATTAACTAGCACGAAAAGTGCGTTCTGGATGATTCTGCATATTTCCCATAGATGAAACACAAAGATTATCGCAGAAAATGCATATTTCAGCTGGACACCCCACGAAAACCAAGTTATCGGCGGCTCTACATATCAAACGCACTGTGGAGTGGTAAAAACATCAGAAAACGTGTTACTCGCATTAACTAGCACGAAAAGAGCGTTCTGGATGATTCTGCATATTTCTCATAGATGAAACGCAAAGATTATCGCAGAAAATGCATATTTCAGCTGGACACCCCACGAAAACCAAGTTATCGCCGGTTCTGCATATCAAACGCACTGTGGAATGTTGAAAACACCAGAAAACTTGTTTTTTCGCATTAAATAGCTCGAAACGAGCGATCTAGATGATTCTGCATACTTCTCATAGATGAAACACCAAGATTATCGCAGAAAATGCATATCTCAGCTGGAAACACCACGAAAATCAAGATATCGCCGGTTCTGCATATCAAACGCACTGTGGAGTGGTGAAAACACCAGATAACGTGTTTCTCGCATTAAATAGCTCGAAACAAGCGATCTCGATGAGTAAGCATACTTCGGACAGTAGTCTCACCAAGATTATCGCAGAAAATGCATATCTCAGCTAGAAACATCACGAAAATCAAGATGTCGCCGGTTCTGCATATCAAACGCACTGTGGAGTGGTGAAAACACCAGATAACGTGTTTCTCGCATTAAATAGCTCGAAACGAGCGATCTCGATGATTAAGCATACTTCGGACAGAAGTCTCACCAAGATTATCGCAGAAAATGCATATCTCAGCTTGAAACCCGACGAAAACGACGATGTCGCCGGTTCTGCATATCAAACTTACTGTGGAGTGGTGAATACACCAGCAAACGTGTTTCTCGCATTAAATAGCTCGAAAAGAGCGATCTAGATGATTCTGCATACTTCTGACAGAAGATTCACCAAGATTATCGCAGAAAATGCATATTTCAGCTGGAAACCCCACGAAAACCAAGTTATCGGCAGCTCTACATATCAAACGCACTGTGGCGTGGTCAAAACAACAGAAAACATGCTTTTTTCGCATTAAATAGCTCGAAACGAGCGATCTAGATGATTCTGCATACTTCGGACTGAAGTCTCAACAATATTATCGCAGAAAATGCATATCTCAGCTAGAAACATCACGAAAATCAAGATGTCGCCGGTTCTGCATATCAAACGCACTGTGGAGTGCTGAAAACACCAGAAAACGTGTTTCTCGCATTAAGTAGCTCTAAATGAGCGTTCTCGACGATTCTGCATACTTCTGACAGAGGTCTCACCAAGCATATCGCAGAAAATGCATATCTCAGCTGGAAACACCAAGAAAATCAAGATATCGCCGGTTCTGCATATCAAACGCACTGTGGAATGTTGAAAACACCAGAAAACTAGTTTTTTCGCATTAAATAGCTCGAAACGAGCGATCTAGATGATTCTGCATACTTCTTATAGATGAAACACCAAGATTATCACTGAAAATGCATATCTCAGCTTGAAACCTCACGAAAACCAAGATATCTCCGGTTCTGCACATCAAACGTACTGTGGAGTGGTGAAAACACCAGAAAACGTGTTTCTCGCATTAAGTAGCTCGAAAAGAGCGTTCTCGAGGATTCTGCATACTTCTGACAGAGGTCTCACCATGCTTATCGCAGAAAATGCATATCTCAGCTGGAAACACCACGAAAATCAAGATATCGCCGGTTCTGCATATCAAACGCACTGTGGAATGTTGAAAACACCAGAAAACTTGTTTTTTCGCAGTAAATAGCTCGAAACGATCGATCTAGATGATCCTGCATACTTCTCATAGATGAAACACCAAGATTATCGCAGAAAGTGCATATCTCAGCTGGAAACACCACGAAAACCAAGTTATCGGCGGCTCTACACATCAAACGCACTGTGGAGTGGTCAAAACACCAGAGAACTTGTTTTTTCGCATCAAATAGCTCGAAAAGAGAGTTCTCGATGATTCTGCATACTTCTCATAGATGAAACACCAAGATTATCACTGAAAATGCATATCTCAGCTTGAAACCTCACGAAAACCAAGATATCTCCGGTTCTGCACATCAAACGTACTGTGGAGTGGTGAAAACACCAGAAAACGTGTTTCTCGCATTAAGTAGCTCGAAAAGAGCGTTCTCGAGGATTCTGCATACTTCTGACAGAGGTCTCACCATGCTTATCGCAGAAAATGCATATCTCAGCTGGAAACACCACGAAAATCAAGATATCGCCGGTTCTGCATATCAAACGCACTGTGGAATGTTGAAAACACCAGAAAACTTGTTTTTTCGCAGTAAATAGCTCGAAACGATCGATCTAGATGATCCTGCATACTTCTCATAGATGAAACACCAAGATTATCGCAGAAAGTGCATATCTCAGCTGGAAACACCACGAAAACCAAGTTATCGGCGGCTCTACACATCAAACGCACTGTGGAGTGGTCAAAACACCAGATGACGTGTTTCTCGCATCAAATAGCTCGAAAAGAGCGATATCGATGATTCTGCATACTTTGGACAGAAGTCTCACCAATATTATCGCAGAAAATGCATATCTCAGCTTGAAACCTCACGAAAATCAAGATGTCGCCGGTTCTGCATTTCAAACGCACTGTGGAGTGGTGAAAACAACGAGATAACGTGTTACTCGCATTGACTAGCTCGAAAAGAGCGTTCTGGATGATTCTGCATACTTCTCATAGATGAAACACCAAGATTATCGCAGAAAATGCATATTTCAGCTGGAAACCCCACGAAAACCAAGTTAGCGGCGGCTCTACATATCAAACGCACTGTGGAGTGGTCAAAACACCAGAAAACTTGCTTTTCGCATTAAATAGCTCGAAAAGAGAATTCTCGATGATTCTGCATACTTCTCATAGATGAAACACCAAGATTATCGCAGAAAATGCATATTTCAGCTGGAAACCCCACGAAAACCAAGATATCGCCGGTTCTGCATATCAAACGCACTATGGAGTGGTGAAAACACCAGAAAACTTGTTTTTTCGCATTAAATAGCTCTAAACGAGCAATCTAGGTGTTTCTGCATACTTCTGACTGAAGTCTCACCAAGATTATCGCAGAAAATGCATATCTCAGCTGGAAACCTCACGAAAATCACGATGTCGCCGGTTCTGCATATCAAACGCACTATGGAGTGGTGAAAACACCAGAAAACTGGTTTTTTCGCATTAAATAGCTCTAAACGAGCGATCTAGGTGATTCTGCATACTTCTCATAGATGAAACACCAAGATTATCGCAGAAAATGCATATCTCAGCTGGAAACACCACGAAAATCAAGATATCGCCGGTTCTGCATATCAAACGCACTGTGGAATGTTGAAAACACCAGAAAACTTGTTTTTTCGCATTAAATAGCTCGAAACGAGCGATCTCGATGATTCTGCATACTTCTGACAGAACACTCACCAAGATTATCGCAGAAAATGCATATCTCAGCTTGAATCCCCACGAAAACCAAGATATCGCTGGTTCTGCATATCAAACGCACTGTGGAGTGCTGAAAACACCAGATAACGTGTTTCTCGCATTAAATAGCTCGAATAGAGCGATCTCGATGATTAAGCATACTTCGGACAGAGGTCTCACCAAGATTATCGCAGAAAATGCATATCTCAGCTTGAAACCCCACGAAAACCAAGATATCTCCGGTTCTGCACCTCCAACAAACTGTGGTGTGGTGAAAACCCCAGAAAACTTGTTTTTTCGCATTAAATAGCTCGAAACGAGCGATATAGATGATTCTGCATACTTCTGACTGAAATCTCACCAATATTATCGCAGAAAATGCATATCTCAGCTTGAAACCCCACGAAAGCCAAGATATCGCTGGTTCTGCATATCAAACGCACTGTGGAGTGGTGAAAACACCAGATAAGTTTTTTCTAGCATTAACTATCTCGAAAAGTGCGATCTCGATGATTCAGCATACTTCGGACAGAGGTCTCACCAAGATTATCGCAGAAAATGCATATCTCAGCTTGAAACCCCACGACAACCAAGATATCTCCTGTTCTGCATATCAAACGAACTGTGGAGTGGTGAAAACCCCAGAAAACGTGTTTCTCGCATTAAATAGCTCGAAAAGTACGATCTCGATGACTCTGCATACTTCGGACAGAAGTCTCACCAAGATTATCGTAGAAAATGCATATCTCAACTTGAAACCCCACGAAAACCCAGATATCGCTGGTTCTACATATCAAACGCACTGTGGAGTGCTGAAAACACCAGATAACGTGTTTCTCGCATTAAATAGCTCGAAACGGGCGATCTCGATGATTAAGCATACTTCGGACAGAAGTCTCACCATGATTATCGCAGAAAATGAATATCTCTGCTAGAAACCCCACGAAAACCAAGATATCTCCTGTTCTGCATATCCAACGAACTGTGGAGTGGTGAAAACCCCAGAAAACGTGTTTCTCGCATTACATAGCTCGAAAAGTACGATCTCGATGACTCTGCATACTTCGGACAGAAGTCTCACCAAGATTATCGCATAAAATGCATATCTGAGCATGAAACCCCACGAAAACCAAGATATCGTCGGTTCTGCATATCATGCGCACTGTGGAGTGGTGAAAACACCAGATAACGTGTTTCTCGCATTAAATAGCTCGAAACGAGCGATCTCGATGATTAAGCATACTTCGGACAGAAGTCTCACCATGATTATCGCAGAAATTGCATATCTCAGCTTGAATCCCTACGAAAACCAAGATATCGCTGGTTCTGCATATCAAACGCACTGTGGAGTGCTGAAAACACCAGATAACGTGTTTCTCGCATCAAATAGCTCGAATAGAGCGATCTCGATGATTAAGCATACTTCGGACAGAAGTCTCACCAAGATTATCGCAGAAAATGCATATATCAGATTGAAATCCCACGAAAACCAAGATATCTACTGTTCTGCATATCCAACGAACTGTGGAGTGGTGAAAACCCCAGAAAACGTGTTTCTTGCATTAAATAGCTCGAAACGAGCGATCTTGATGAATCTGCATACTTCTGATTGAAGTCTCACCAATATTATCGCAGAAAATGCATATCTCAGCTTGAAGCCCGACGAAAACCAAGATGTCGCCGGTTCTGCATATCAAACGCACTGTGGTGAGGTGAAAACACCAGAAAACGTGTTACTCGCATTAACTAGCTCGAAAAGAGCGTTCTGGATGATTCTGCATACTCCTCATAGATGAAACACCAAGATTATCGCAGAAAATGCATATTTCAGCTGGAAACCCCACGTAAACCAAGATATCGCCGGTTCTGCACATCAAACGCCCTGTGGAGTGGTCAAAACACCAGATAACGTGTTTCTTGCATTAAATAGCTCGAAACGAGCGATCTTGAAGATTCTGCATACTTCTGATTGAAGTCTCACCAATATTATCGCAGAAAATGCATATCTCAGCTTGAAGCCCGACGAAAACCAAGATGTCGCCGGTTCTGCATATTAAACGCACTGTGGTGTGGTGAAAACACCAGAAAACGTGTTACTCGCATTAACTAGCTCGAAAAGAGGGTTCCTGATGATTCTGCATACTTCTCATAGATGAAACACCAAGATTATCGCAGAAAATGTATATCTCAGCTTGAAACCACGCGAAAACCAAGATATCTCCGGTTCTGCACATCAAACGTACTGTGGAGTGGTCAAAACACCAGAAAACGTGTTTCTCGCATTAAGTAGCTCGAAAAGAGCGTTCTCGAAGATTCTGCATACTTCTGACAGAGGTCTCACAAATATTATCGTAGAAAATGCATATCTCAGCTTGAAACCCGACCGAAACGAAGATATCTCCGGTTCTGCATGTCTAACGTACTGTGGAGTGGTGAATACACCAGAAAACGTGTTTCTCGCATTATATAGCACGAAAAGAGCGATCTAGATGATTCTGCATACTTCTGGCAGAAGACTCACCAAGCTTATCGCAGAAAATGCATATCTCAGCTGGAAACACCACGAAAATCAAGATATCGCCGGTTCTGCATATCAAACGCACTGTGGAATGTTGAAAACACCAGAAAACTTGTTTTTTCGCATTAAATATCTCGAAACGAGCGATCTAGATGATCCTGCATACTTCTCATAGATGAAACACCAAGATTATCGCAGAAAATGCATATCTCAGCTGGAAACACCACGAAAACCAAGTTATCGGCGGCTCTACACATCAAACGCACTGTGGAGTGGTCAAAACACCAGAAAGCTTGTTTTTTCGCATCAAATAGCTCGAAAAGAGAGTTCTCGATGATTCTGCATACTTCTCATAGATGAAACACCAAGATTATCGCTGAAAATGCATATCTCAGCTGGAAACACCACGAAAATCAAGATATCGCCGGTTCTGCATATCAAACGCACTGTGGATTGTTGAAAACACCAGAAAACTTGTTTTTTCGCATTAAATAGCTCGAAACGAGCGATCTAGATCATCCTGCATACTTCTCATAGATGAAACACCAAGATTATCGCAGAAAATGCATATCTCAGCTGGAAACACCACGAAAACCAAGTTATCGGCGGCTCTACACATCAAACGCACTGTGGAGTGGTCAAAACACCAGAAAACTTGTTTTTTCGCATCAAATAGCTCGAAAAGAGAGTTCTCGATGATTCTCCATACTTCTCATAGATGAAACACCAAGATTATCGCAGAAAATGCATATTTCAGCTGGAAACCCCACGAAAACCAAGTTATCGGCGGCTCTACATATCAAACGCACTGTGGAGTGGTCAAAACACCAGATGACGTGTTTCTCGCATTAAATAGCTCGAAAAGAGCGATACCGATGATTCTGCATACTTTGGAGAGAAGTCTCACCAATATTATCGCAGAAAATGCATATCTCAGCTTGAAACCTCACGAAAATCAAGATGTCGCCGGTTGTGCATTTCAAACGCACTGTGGAGTGGTGAAAACAACGAGATAACGTGTTTCTTGCATTAAATAGCTCGAAACGAGCGATCTTGATGAATCTGCATACTTCTGATTGAAGTCTCACCAATATTATCGCAGAAAATGCATATCTCAGCTTGAAGCCCGACGAAAACCAAGATGTCGCCGGTTCTGCATATCAAACGCACTGTGGTGAGGTGAAAACACCAGAAAACGTGTTACTCGCATTAACTAGCTCGAAAAGAGCGTTCTGGATGATTCTGCATACTCCTCATAGATGAAACACCAAGATTATCGCAGAAAATGCATATTTCAGCTGGAAACCCCACGAAAACCAAGATATCGCCGGTTCTGCACATCAAACGCCCTGTGGAGTGGTCAAAACACCAGATAACGTGTTTCTTGCATTAAATAGCTCGAAACGAGCGATCTTGAAGATTCTGCATACTTCTGATTGAAGTCTCACCAATATTATCGCAGAAAATGCATATCTCAGCTGGAAACACCACGAAAACCAAGTTATCGGCGGCTCTACACATCAAACGCACTGTGGAGTGGTCAAAACACCAGAAAACTTGTTTTTTCGCATCAAATAGCGCGAAAAGAGAGTTCTCGATGATTCTCCATACTTCTCATAGATGAAACACCAAGATTATCGCAGAAAATGCATATTTCAGCTGGAAACCCCACGAAAACCAAGTTATCGGCGGCTCTACATATCAAACGCACTGTGGAGTGGTCAAAACACCAGATGAGGTGTTTCTCGCATTAAATAGCTCGAAAAGAGCGATATCGATGATTCTGCATACTTTGGAGAGAAGTCTCACCAATATTATCGCAGAAAATGCATATCTCAGCTTGAAACCTCACGAAAATCAAGATGTCGCCGGTTGTGCATTTCAAACGCACTGTGGAGTGGTGAAAACAACGAGATAACGTGTTTCTCGCATTAAATAGCTCGAAACGAGCGATCTAGATGATTCTGCATACTTCTGACTGAAGTCTCACCAATATTATCACAGAAAATGCATATCTCAGCTTGAAACCCCACGAAAGCCAAGATATCGCTGGTTCTGCATATCAAACGCACTGTGGAGTGGTGAAAACACCAGATAAGGTTTTTCTCGCATTAACTATCTCGAAAAGTGCGATCTCGATGATTCATCATACTTCGGACAGAGGTCTCACCAAGATTATCGCAGAAAATGCATATCTCAGCTTGAAACCCCACGAAAACCAAGATATCTCCGGTTCTGCACCTCCAACGAACTGTGGTGTGGTGAAAACCCCAGAAAACGTGGTTCTCGCATTAAATAGCTCGAAAAGAGCGATCTCGATGATTCTGCACACTTCGGACAGAAGTCTCACCAAGATTATCGTAGAAAATGCATATCTCAGCTTGAAACCCCACGAAAACCCAGATATCGCTGGTTCTACATATCAAACGCACTGTGGAGTGCTGAAAACACCAGATAACGTGTTTCTCGCATTAAATAGCTCGAAACGAGCGATCTCGATGATTAAGCATACTTCGGACAGAAGTCTCACCAAGATTATCGCAGAAATTGCATATCTCAGCTTGAATCCCCACGAAAACCAAGATATCGCTGGTTCTGCATATCAAACGCACTGTGGAGTGCTGAAAACACCAGATAACGTGTTTCTCGCATAAAATAGCTCGAATAGAGCGATCTCGATGATTAAGCATACTTCGGACAGAAGTCTCACCATGATTATCGCTGAAATTGCATATCTCAGCTTGAATCCCCACGAAAACCAAGATATCGCTGGTTCTGCATATCAAACGCACTGTGGAGTGCTGAAAACACCAGATAACGTGTTTCTCGCATTAAATAGCTCGAAACGAGCGATCTCGATGATTAAGCATACTTCTGACTGAAGTCTCACCAATATTATCACAGAAAATGCATATCTCAGCTTGAAACCCCACGAAAGCCAAGATATCGCTGGTTCTGCATATCAAACGCACTGTGGAGTGGTGAAAACACCAGATAAGGTTTTTCTCGCATTAACTATCTCGAAAAGTGCGATCTCGATGATTCAGCATACTTCGGACAGAGGTCTCACCAAGATTATCGCAGAAAATGCATATCTCAGCTTGAAACCCCACGAAAACCAAGATATCTCCGGTTCTGCACCTCCAACGAACTGTGGTGTGGTGAAAACACCAGAAAACGTGTTTCTCGCATTAAGTAGCTCGAAAAGAGCGTTCTCGAAGATTCTGCATACTTCTGACAGAGGTCTCACAAATATTATCGTAGAAAATGCATATCTCAGCTTGAAACCCGACCGAAACGAAGATATCTCCGGTTCTGCATGTCTAACGTACTGTGGAGTGGTGAATACACCAGAAAACGTGTTTCTCGCATTAAATAGCACGAAAAGAGCGATCTAGATGATTCTGCATACTTCTGGCAGAAGACTCACCAAGCTTATCGCAGAAAATGCATATCTCAGCTGGAAACACCACGAAAATCAAGATATCGCCGGTTCTGCATATCAAACGCACTGTGGAATGTTGAAAACACCAGAAAACTTGTTTTTTCGCATTAAATATCTCGAAACGAGCGATCTAGATGATCCTGCATACTTCTCATAGATGAAACACCAAGATTATCGTAGAAAATGCATATCTCAGCTGGAAACACCACGAAAACCAAGTTATCGGCGGCTCTAGACATCAAACGCACTGTGGAGTGGTCAACACACCAGAAAACTTGTTTTTTCGCATCAAATAGCTCGAAAAGAGAGTTCTCGATGATTCTGCATACTTCTCATAGATGAAACACCAAGATTATCGCTGAAAATGCATATCTCAGCTGGAAACACCACGAAAATCAAGATATCGCCGGTTCTGCATATCAAACGCACTGTGGAATGTTGAAAACACCAGAAAACTTGTTTTTTCGCATTAAATAGCTCGAAACGAGCGATCTAGATCATCCTGCATACTTCTCATAGATGAAACACCAAGATTATCGCAGAAAATGCATATCTCAGCTGGAAACACCACGAAAACCAAGTTATCGGCGGCTCTACACATCAAACGCACTGTGGAGTGGTCAAAACACCAGAAAACTTGTTTTTTCGCATTAAGTAGCTCGAAAAGAGCGTTCTCGAAGATTCTGCATACTTCTGACAGAGGTCTCACAAATATTATCGCAGAAAATGCATATCTCAGCTTGAACCCCCACGAAAACCAAGATATCTCCGGTTCTGCACCTCCAACGAACTGTGGTGTGGTGAAAACCCCAGAAAACGTGTTTCTCGCATTAAATAGCTCGAAAAGAGCGATCTCGATGATTCTGCACACTTCGGACAGAAGTCTCACCAAGATTATCGTAGAAAATGCATATCTCAGCTTGAAACCCCACGAAAACCCAGATATCGCTGGTCCTACATATCAAACGCACTGTGGAGTGCTGAAAACACCAGATAACGTGTTTCTCGCATTAAATAGCTCGAAACGAGCGATCTCGATGATTACGCATACTTCTGACTGAAGTCTCACCAATATTATCACAGAAAATGCATATCTCAGCTTGAAACCCCACGAAAGCCAAGATATCGCTGGTTCTGCATATCAAACGCACTGTGGAGTGGTGAAAACACCAGATAAGGTTTTTCTCGCATTAACTATCTCGAAAAGTGCGATCTCGATGATTCAGCATACTTCGGACAGAGGTCTCACCAAGATTATCGCAGAAAATGCATATCTCAGCTTGAAACCCCACGAAAACCAAGATATCTCCGGTTCTGCACCTCCAACGAACTGTGGTGTGGTGAAATCCCCAGAAAACGTGTTTCTCGCATTAAATAGCTCGAATAGAGCGATCTCGATGATTAAGCATACTTCGGACAGAAGTCTCACCAAGATTATCGCTGAAATTGCATATCTCAGCTTGAATCCCCACGAAAACCAAGATATCGCTGGTTCTGCATATCAAACGCACTGTGGAGTGCTGAAAACACCAGATAACGTGTTTCTCGCATAAAATAGCTCGAATAGAGCGATCTCGATGATTAAGCATACTTCGGACAGAAGTCTCACCATGATTATCGCAGAAAATGCATATCCCAGCTTGAAACCCGACGAAAACCAAACATTGCCGGTTCTGCATATCAAACGCACTGTGGAGTGGTGAAAACCCCAGAAAACGTGTTTCTCGCATTAAATAGCTCGAAAAGAGCGATCTGGATGATTCTGCATACGTCTAACAGAAGTCTCACCATGATTATCGCAGAAAATGCATATCTCTGCTAGAAACCCCACGAAAACCAAGATATCTCCTGTTCTGCATATCCAACGAACTGTGGAGTGGTGAAAACCCCAGAAAACGTGTTTCTCGCATTAAATAGCTCGAAAGGTGCGATCTCGATGACTCTGCATACTTCGGACAGAAGTCTCACCAAGATTATCGCATAAAATGCATATCTCAGCTTGAAGCCCGACGAAAACCAAGATATCGTCGGTTCTGCATATCATACGCTCTGTGGAGTGGTGAAAACACCAGATAACGTGTTTCTCGCATTAAATAGCTCGAAACGAGCGATCTCGATGATTAAGCATACTTCGGACAGAAGTGTCACCAAGATTATCGCAGAAAATGCATATTTCAGCTGGAAACCCCACGAAAACCAAGATATCGCCGGTTCTGCATATCAAACGCCCTGTGGAGTGGTCAAATCACTAGATAACGTGTTTCTCGCATTAAATAGCTCGAAAAGAGCAATATCGATGATTCTGCATACTTCGGACAGAAGTATCACCAATATTATCGCAGAAAATGCATATTTCAGCTGGAAACCCCACGAAAACCAAGTTATCGGCGGCTCTACATATCAAACGCACTGTGGAGTGGTCAAAACACCAGAAAACTTGCTTTTCGCATTAAATAGCTCGAAAAGAGTGTTCTTGATGTTTCTGCATACTTCTCATAGATGAAACACCAAGATTATCGCAGAAAATGCATATTTCAGCTGGAAACCCCACGAAAACCAAGTTATCGGCGGCTCTACATATCAAACGCACTGTGGAGTGGTAAAAACACCAGAAAACTTGTTTTTTCGCATTAAATAGCTCGAAAAGAGCGATCTCGATGATTCTGCATACTTCTGACAGAACACTCACCAAGATGATCGCAGAAAATGCATATCTCAGCTTGAAACCCGACCGAAACGAAGATATCTCCGGTTCTGCATGTCTAACGTACTGTGGAGTGGTGAATACACCAGAAAACGTGTTTCTCGCATTAAATAGCTCGAAACGCGCGATCTAGATGATTCTGCATACTTCTGACTGAAGTCTCACCAATATTATCGCAGAAAATGCATATCTCAGCTGGAAACCTCACGAAAATCACGATGTCGCCGGTTCTGCATATCAAACTTACTGTGGAGTGGTGAATACACCAGAAAACGTGTTTCTCGCATTAAATAGCTCGAAAAGAGCGATCTAGATGATTCTGCATACTTCTGACAGAAGACTCACCAAGATTATCGCAGAAAATGCATATCTCAGCTGGAAACCCCACGAAAACCAAGATATCGCCGGTTCTGCATAACAGACGCACCGTGGAGTGGTGAAAACACCAGAAAACGTGTTACTCGCATTAACTAGCACGAAAAGAGCGTTCTGGATGATTCTGCATATTTCTCATAGATGAAACACTAAGATTATCGCAGAAAATGCATATTTCAGCTGGAAACCCCACGAAAACCAAGTTATCGGCGGCTCTACATATCAAACGCACTGTGGAGTGGTAAAAACACCAGAAAACTTGTTTTTTCGCATTAAATAGCTCGAAAAGAGCGATCTCGATGATTCTGCATACCTCTGACAGAACACTCACCAAGATGATCGCAGAAAATGCATATCTCAGCTTGAAACCCGACCGAAACGAAGATATCTCCGGTTCTGCATGTCTAACGTACTGTGGAGTGGTGAATACACCAGAAAACGTGTTTCTCGCATTAAATAGCACGAAAAGAGCGATCTAGATGTTTCTGCATACTTCTGGCAGCAGACTCACCAAGCTTATCGCAGAAAATGCATATCTCAGCTGGAAACACCACGAAAATCAAGATATCGCCGGTTCTGCATATCAAACGCACTGTGGAATGTTGAAAACACCAGAAAACTTGTTTTTTCGCATTAAATAGCTCGAAACGAGCGATCTAGATCATCCTGCATACTTCTCATAGATGAAACACCAAGATTATCGCAGAAAATGCTTATCTCAGCTGGAAACACCACGAAAACCAAGTTATCGGCGGCTCTACACATCAAACGCACTGTGGAGTGGTCAAAACACCAGAAAACGTGTTTCTCGCATTAAATAGCACGAAAAGAGCGATCTAGATGATTCTGCATACTTCTGGCAGAAGACTCACCACGCTTATCGCAGAAAATGCATATCTCAGCTGGAAACACCACGAAAATCACGATGTCGCCGGTTCTGCATTTCAAACGCACTGTGGAGTGGTGAAAACAACGAGATAACGTGTTTCTCGCATTAAATAGCTCGAAACGAGCGATCTAGATGATTCTGCATACTTCTGACTGAAGTCTCACCAATATTATCACAGAAAATGCATATCTCAGCTTGAAACCCGACGAAAACCAAACATTGCCGATTCTGCATATCAAACGCACTGTGGAGTGGTGAAAACCCCAGAAAACGTGTTTCTCGCATTAAATAGCTCGAAAAGAGCGATCTGGATGACTCTGCATACGTCTAACAGAAGTCTCACCATGATTATCGCAGAAAATGCATATCTCTGCTAGAAACCCCACGAAAACCAAGATATCTCCTGTTCTGCATATCCAACGAACTGTGGAGTGGTGAAAACCCCAGAAAACGTGCTTCTCGCATTAAATAGCTCGAAAGGTGCGATCTCGATGACTCTGCATACTTCGGACAGAAGTCTCACCAAGATTATCGCATAAAATGCATATCTCAGCTTGAAGCCCGACGAAAACCAAGATATCGTCGGTTCTGCATATCATACGCTGTGTGGAGTGGTGAAAACACCAGATAACGTGTTTCTCGCATTAAATAGCTCGAAACGAGCGATATTGATGATTAAGCATACTTCGGACAGAAGTGTCACCAAGATTATCGCAGAAAATGCATATTTCAGCTGGAAACCCCACGAAAACCAAGATATCGCCGGTTCTGCATATCAAACGCCCTGTGGAGTGGTCAAATCACTAGATAACGTGTTTCTCGCATTAAATAGCTCGAAAAGAGCGATATCGATGATTCTGCATACTTCGGACAGAAGTATCATCAATATTATCGCAGAAAATGCATATTTCAGCTGGAAACCCCACGAAAACCAAGTTATCGGCGGCTCTACATATCAAACGCACTGTGGAGTGGTAAAAACACCAGAAAACTTGTTTTTTCGCATTAAATAGCTCGAAAAGAGCGATCTCGATGATTCTGCATACCTCTGACAGAACACTCACCAAGGTGATCGCAGAAAATGCATATCTCAGCTTGAAACCCGACCGAAACGAAGATATCTCCGGTTCTGCATGTCTAACGTACTGTGGAGTGGTGAATACACCAGAAAACGTGTTTCTCGCATTAAATAGCTCGAAACGCGCGATCTAGATGATTCTGCATACTTCTGACTGAAGTCTCACCAATATTATCGCAGAAAATGCATATCTCAGCTGGAAACCTCACGAAAATCACGATGTCGCCGGTTCTGCATATCAAACGCACTATGGAGTGGTGAAAACACCAGAAAACTTGTTTTTTCGCCTTAAATAGCTCGAAAAGAGCGATCTCGATGATTCTGCATACTTCTGACAGAACACTCACCAAGATGATCGCAGAAAATGCATATCTCAGCTGGAAACACCACGAAAATCAAGATATCGCCGGTTCTGCATATCAAACGCACTGTGGAATGTTGAAAACACCAGAAAACTTGTTTTTTCGCATTAAATATCTCGAAACGAGCGATCTAGATGATCCTGCATACTTCTCATAGATGAAACACCAAGATTATCGCAGAAAATGCATATCCCAGCTGGAAACACCACGAAAACCAAGTTATCGGCGGCTCTACACATCAAACGCACTGTGGAGTGGTCAAAACACCAGAAAACTTGTTTTTTCGCATCAAATAGCTCGAAAAGAGAGTTCTCGATGATTCTGCATACTTCTCATAGATGAAACACCAAGATTATCGCTGAAAATGCATATCTCAGCTTGAAACCACGCGAAAACCAAGATATCTCCGGTTCTGCACATCAAACGTACTGTGGAGTGGTGAAAACACCAGAAAACGTGTTTCTCGCATTAAGTAGCTCGAAAAGAGCGTTCTCGAAGATTCTGCATACTTCTGACAGAGGTCTCACAAATATTATCGTAGAAAATGCATATCTCAGCTTGAAACCCGACCGAAACGAAGATATCTCCGGTTCTGCATGTCTAACGTACTGTGGAGTGGTGAATACACCAGAAAACGTGTTTCTCGCATTAAATAGCACGAAAAGAGCGATCTAGATGATTCTGCATACTTCTGGCAGAAGACTCACCAAGCTTATCGCAGAAAATGCATATCTCAGCTGGAAACACCACGAAAATCAAGATATCGCCGGTTCTGCATATCAAACGCACTGTGGAATGTTGAAAACACCAGAAAACTTGTTTTTTCGCATTAAATAGCTCGAAACGAGCGATCTAGATCATCCTGCATACTTCTCATAGATGAAACACCAAGATTATCGCAGAAAATGCATATCTCAGCTGGAAACACCACGAAAACCAAGTTATCGGCGGCTCTACACATCAAACGCACTGTGGAGTGGTCAAAACACCAGAAAACGTGTTTCTCGCATTAAATAGCACGAAAAGAGCGATCTAGATGATTCTGCATACTTCTGGCAGAAGACTCACCACGCTTATCGCAGAAAATGCATATCTCAGCTGGAAACACCACGAAAATCACGATGTCGCCGGTTCTGCATTTCAAACGCACTGTGGAGTGGTGAAAACAACGAGATAACGTGTTTCTCGCATTAAATAGCTCGAAACGAGCGATCTAGATGATTCTGCATACTTCTGACTGAAGTCTCACCAATATTATCACAGAAAATGCATATCTCAGCTTGAAACCCGACGAAAACCAAACATTGCCGGTTCTGCATATCAAACGTACTGTGGAGTGGTGAAAACCCCAGAAAACGTGTTTCTCGCATTAAATAGCTCGAAAAGAGCGATCTGGATGATTCTGCATACGTCTAACAGAAGTCTCACCATGATTATCGCAGAAAATGCATATCTCTGCTAGAAACCCCACGAAAACCAAGATATCTCCTGTTCTGCATATCCAACGAACTGTGGAGTGGTGAAAACCCCAGAAAACGTGTTTCTCGCATTAAATAGCTCGAAAGGTGCGATCTCGATGACTCTGCATACTTCGGACAGAAGTCTCACCAAGATTATCGCATAAAATGCATATCTCAGCTTGAAGCCCGACGAAAACCAAGATATCGTCGGTTCTGCATATCATACGCTCTGTGGAGTGGTGAAAACACCAGATAACGTGTTTCTCGCATTAAATAGCTCGAAACGAGCGATCTCGATGATTAAGCATACTTCGGACAGAAGTGTCACCAAGATTATCGCAGAAAATGCATATTTCAGCTGGAAACCCCACGAAAACCAACATATCGCCGGTTCTGCATATCAAACGCCCTGTGGAGTGGTCAAATCACTAGATAACGTGTTTCTCGCATTAAATAGCTCGAAAAGAGCGATATCGATGATTCTGCATACTTCGGACAGAAGTATCACCAATATTATCGCAGAAAATGCATATTTCAGCTGGAAACCCCACGAAAACCAAGTTATCGGCGGCTCTACATATCAAACGCACTGTGGAGTGGTAAAAACACCAGAAAACTTGTTTTTTCGCATTAAATAGCTCGAAAAGAGCGATCTCGATGATTCTGCATACTTCTGACAGAACACTCACCAAGATGATCGCAGAAAATGCATATCTCAGCTGGAAACCCGACCGAAACGAAGATATCTCCGGTTCTGCATGTCTAACGTACTGTGGAGTGGTGAATACACCAGAAAACGTGTTTCTCGCATTAAATAGCTCGAAACGCGCGATCTAGATGATTCTGCATACTTCTGACTGAAGTCTCACCAATATTATCGCAGAAAATGCATATCTCAGCTGGAAACCTCACGAAAATCACGATGTCGCCGGTTCTGCATATCAAACTTACTGTGGAGTGGTGAATACACCAGAAAACGTGTTTCTCGCATTAAATAGCTCGAAAAGAGCGATCTAGATGATTCTGCATACTTCTGACAGAAGACTCACCAAGATTATCGCAGAAAATGCATATCTCAGCTGGAAACCCCACGAAAACCAAGATATCGCCGGTTCTGCATAACAGACGCACCGTGGAGTGGTGAAAACACCAGAAAACGTGTTACTCGCATTAACTAGCACGAAAAGAGCGTTCTGGATGATTCTGCATATTTCTCATAGATGAAACACTAAGATTATCGCAGAAAATGCATATTTCAGCTGGAAACCCCACGAAAACCAAGTTATCGGCGGCTCTACATATCAAACGCACTGTGGAGAGCTGAAAACACCAGATAACGTGTTTCTCGCATTAAATAGCTCGAAACGAGCGATCTCGATGATTAAGCATACTTCTGACTGAAGTCTCACCAATATTATCACAGAAAATGCATATCTCAGCTTGAAACCCCACGAAAGCCAAGATATCGCTGGTTCTGCATATCAAACGCACTGTGGAGTGGTGAAAACACCAGATAAGGTTTTTCTCGCATTAACTATCTCGAAAAGTGCGATCTCGATGATTCAGCATACTTCGGACAGAGGTCTCACCAAGATTATCGCAGAAAATGCATATCTCAGCTTGAAACCCCACGAAAACCAAGATATCTCCGGTTCTGCACCTCCAACGAACTGTGGTGTGGTGAAATCCCCAGAAAACGTGTTTCTCGCATTAAATAGCTCGAAAAGAGCGATCTCGATGATTCTGCACACTTCGGACAGAAGTCTCACCAAGATTATCGTAGAAAATGCATATCTCAGCTTGAAACCCCACGAAAACCCAGATATCGCTGGTTCTACATATCAAACGCACTGTGGAGTGCTGAAAACACCAGATAACGTGTTTCTCGCATTAAATAGCTCGAAACGAGCGATCTCGATGATTAAGCATACTTCGGACAGATGTCTCACCAAGATTATCGCAGAAATTGCATATCTCAGCTTGAATCCCCACGAAAACCAAGATATCGCTGGTTCTGCATATCAAACGCACTGTGGAGTGCTGAAAACACCAGATAACGTGTTTCTCGCATAAAATAGCTCGAATAGAGCGATCTCGATGATTAAGCATACTTCGGACAGAAGTCTCACCAAGATTATCGCTGAAATTGCATATCTCAGCTTGAATCCCCACGAAAACCAAGATATCGCTGGTTCTGCATATCAAACGCACTGTGGAGTGCTGAAAACACCAGATAACGTGTTTCTCGCATAAAATAGCTCGAATAGAGCGATCTCGATGATTAAGCATACTTCGGACAGGAGTCTCACCATGATTATCGCAGAAAATGCATATCCCAGCTTGAAACCCGACGAAAACCAAACATTGCCGGTTCTGCATATCAAACGCACTGTGGAGTGGTGAAAACCCCAGAAAACGTGTTTCTCGCATTAAATAGCTCGAAAAGAGCGATCTGGATGATTCTGCATACGTCTAACAGAAGTCTCACCATGATTATCGCAGAAAATGCATATCTCTGCTAGAAACCCCACGAAAACCAAGATATCTCCTGTTCTGCATATCCAACGAACTGTGGAGTGGTGAAAACCCCAGAACACGTGTTTCTCGCATTAAATAGCTCGAAAGGTGCGATCTCGATGACTCTGCATACTTCGGACAGAAGTCTCACCAAGATTATCGCATAAAATGCATATCTCAGCTTGAAGCCCGACGAAAACCAAGATATCGTCGGTTCTGCATATCATACGCTCTGTGGAGTGGTGAAAACACCAGATAACGTGTTTCTCGCATTAAATAGCTCGAAACGAGCGATCTCGATGATTAAGCATACTTCGGACAGAAGTGTCACCAAGATTATCGCAGAAAATGCATATTTCAGCTGGAAACCCCACGAAAACCAAGATATCGCCGGTTCTGCATATCAAACGCCCTGTGGAGTGGTCAAATCACTAGATAACGTGTTTCTCGCATTAAATAGCTCGAAAAGAGCGATATCGATGATTCTGCATACTTCGGACAGAAGTATCACCAATATTATCGCAGAAAATGCATATTTCAGCTGGAAACCCCACGAAAACCAAGTTATCGGCGGCTCTACATATCAAACGCACTGTGGAGTGGTCAAAACACCAGAAAACTTGCTTTTCGCATTAAATAGCTCGAAAAGAGTGTTCTTGATGTTTCTGCATACTTCTCATAGATGAAACACCAAGATTATCGCAGAAAATGCATATTTCAGCTGGAAACCCCACGAAAACCAAGTTATCGGCGGCTCTACATATCAAACGCACTGTGGAGTGGTAAAAACACCAGAAAACTTGTTTTTTCGCATTAAATAGCTCGAAAAGAGCGATCTCGATGATTCTGCATACTTCTGAAAGAACACTCACCAAGATGATCGCAGAAAATGCATATCTCAGCTTGAAACCCGACCGAAACGAAGATATCTCCGGTTCTGCATGTCTAACGTACTGTGGAGTGGTGAATACACCAGAAAACGTATTTCTCGCATTAAATAGCTCGAAACGCGCGATCTAGATGATTCTGCATACTTCTGACTGAAGTCTCACCAATATTATCGCAGAAAATGCATATCTCAGCTGGAAACCTCACGAAAATCACGATGTCGCCGGTTCTGCATATCAAACTTACTGTGGAGTGGTGAATACACCAGAAAACGTGTTTCTCGCATTAAATAGCTCGAAAAGAGCGATCTAGATGATTTTGAATACTTCTGACAGAAGACTCACCAAGATTATCGCAGAAAATGCATATCTCAGCTGGAAACCCCACGAAAACCAAGATATCGCCGGTTCTGCATAACAGACGCACCGTGGAGTGGTGAAAACACCAGACAACGTGTTACTCGCATTAACTAGCACGAAAAGAGCGTTCTGGATGATTCTGCATATTTCTCATAGATGAAACACTAAGATTATCGCAGAAAATGCATATTTCAGCTGGAAACCCCACGAAAACCAAGTTATCGGCGGCTCTACATATCAAACGCACTGTGGAGTGGTAAAAACACCAGAAAACTTGTTTTTTCGCATTAAATAGCTCGTAAAGAGCGATCTCGATGATTCTGCATACCTCTGACAGAACACTCACCAAGATGATCGCAGAAAATGCATATCTCAGCTTGAAACCCGACCGAAACGAAGATAACTCCGGTTCTGCATGTCTAACGTACTGTGGAGAGGTGAATACACCAGAAAACGTGTTTCTCGCATTAAATAGCTCGAAACGCGCGATCTAGATGATTCTGCATACTTCTGACTGAAGTCTCACCAATATTATCGCAGAAAATGCATATCTCAGCTGGAAACCTCACGAAAATCACGATGTCGCCGGTTCTGCATATCAAACGCACTATGGAGTGGTGAAAACACCAGAAAACTTGTTTTTTCGCCTTAAATAGCTCGAAAAGAGCGATATCGATGATTCTGCATACTTCTGACAGAACACTCACCAAGATGATCGCAGAAAATGCATATCTCAGCTGGAAACACCACGAAAATCAAGATATCGCCGGTTCTGCATATCAAACGCACTGTGGAATGTTGAAAACACCAGAAAACTTGTTTTTTCGCATTAAATATCTCGAAACGAGCGATCTAGATGATCCTGCATACTTCTCATAGATGAAACACCAAGATTATCGCAGAAAATGCATATCCCAGCTGGAAACACCACGAAAACCAAGTTATCGGCGGCTCTACACATCAAACGCACTGTGGAGTGGTCAAAACACCAGAAAACTTGTTTTTTCGCATCAAATAGCTCGAAAAGAGAGTTCTCGATGATTCTGCATACTTCTCATAGATGAAACACCAAGATTATCGCTGAAAATGCATATCTCAGCTTGAAACCACGCGAAAACCAAGATATCTCCTGTTCTGCACATCAAACGTACTGTGGAGTGGTGAAAACACCAGAAAACGTGTTTCTCGCATTAAGTAGCTCGAAAAGAGCGTTCTCGAAGATTCTGCATACTTCTGACAGAGGTCTCACAAATATTATCGTAGAAAATGCATATCTCAGCTTGAAACCCGACCGAAACGAAGATATCTCCGGTTCTGCATGTCTAACGTACTGTGGAGTGGTGAATACACCAGAAAACGTGTTTCTCGCATTAAATAGCACGAAAAGAGCGATCTAGATGATTCTGCATACTTCTGGCAGAAGACTCACCAAGCTTATCGCAGAAAATGCATATCTCAGCTGGAAACACCACGAAAATCAAGATATCGCCGGTTCTGCATATCAAACGCACTGTGGAATGTTGAAAACACCAGAAAACTTGTTTTTTCGCATTAAATAGCTCGAAACGAGCGATCTAGATCATCCTGCATACTTCTCATAGATGAAACACCAAGATTATCGCAGAAAATGCATATCTCAGCTGGAAACACCACGAAAACCAAGTTATCGGCGGCTCTACACATCAAACGCACTGTGGAGTGGTCAAAACACCAGAAAACGTGTTTCTCGCATTAAATAGCACGAAAAGAGCGATCTAGATGATTCTGCATACTTCTGGCAGAAGACTCACCACGCTTATCGCAGAAAATGCATATCTCAGCTGGAAACACCACGAAAATCACGATGTCGCCGGTTCTGCATTTCAAACGCACTGTGGAGTGGTGAAAACAACGAGATAACGTGTTTCTCGCATTAAATAGCTCGAAACGAGCGATCTAGATGATTCTGCATACTTCTGACTGAAGTCTCACCAATATTATCACAGAAAATGCATATCTCAGCTTGAAACCCGACGAAAACCAAACATTGCCGGTTCTGCATATCAAACGCACTGTGGAGTGGTGAAAACCCCAGAAAACGTGTTTCTCGCATTAAATAGCTCGAAAAGAGCGATCTGGATGATTCTGCATACGTCTAACAGAAGTCTCACCATGATTATCGCAGAAAATGCATATCTCTGCTAGAAACCCCACGAAAACCAAGATATCTCCTGTTCTGCATATCCAACGAACTGTGGAGTGGTGAAAACCCCAGAAAACGTGTTTCTCGCATTAAATAGCTCGAAAAGAGTGTTCTTGATGTTTCTGCATACTTCTCCTAGATGAAACACCAAGATTATCGCAGAAAATGCATATTTCAGCTGGAAACCCCACGAAAACCAAGTTATCGGCGGCTCTACATATCAAACGCACTGTGGAGTGGTAAAAACACCAGAAAACTTGTTTTTTCGCATTAAATAGCTCGAAAAGAGCGATCTCGATGATTCTGCATACTTCTGACAGAACACTCACCAAGATGATCGCAGAAAATGCATATCTCAGCTTGAAACCCGACCGAAACGAAGATATCTCCGGTTCTGCATGTCTAACGTACTGTGGAGTGGTGAATACACCAGAAAACGTGTTTCTCGCATTAAATAGCTCGAAACGCGCGATCTAGATGATTCTGCATACTTCTGAGTGAAGTCTCACCAATATTATCGCAGAAAATGCATATCTCAGCTGGAAACCTCACGAAAATCACGATGTCGCCGGTTCTGCATATCAAACTTACTGTGGAGTGGTGAATACACCAGAAAACGTGTTTCTCGCATTAAATAGCTCTAAAAGAGCGATCTAGATGATTCTGCATACTTCTGACAGAAGACTCACCAAGATTATCGCAGAAAATGCATATCTCAGCTGGAAACCCCACGAAAACCAAGATATCGCCGGTTCTGCATAACAGACGCACCGTGGAGTGGTGAAAACACCAGAAAACGTGTTACTCGCATTAACTAGCACGAAAAGAGCGTTCTGGATGATTCTGCATATTTCTCATAGATGAAACACTAAGATTATCGCAGAAAATGCATATTTCAGCTGGAAACCCCACGAAAACCAAGTTATCGGCGGCTCTACATATCAAACGCACTGTGGAGTGGTAAAAACACCAGAAAACTTGTTTTTTCGCATTAAATAGCTCGAAAAGAGCGATCTCGATGATTCTGCATACCTCTGACAGAACACTCACCAAGATGATCGCAGAAAATGCATATCTCAGCTTGAAACCCGACCGAAACGAAGATATCTCCGGTTCTGCATGTCTAACGTACTGTGGAGTGGTGAATACACCAGAAAACGTGTTTCTCGCATTAAATAGCTCGAAACGCGCGATCTAGATGATTCTGCATACTTCTGACTGAAGTCTCACCAATATTATCGCAGAAAATGCATATCTCAGCTGGAAACCTCACGAAAATCACGATGTCGCCGGTTCTGCATATCAAACGCACTATGGAGTGGTGAAAACACCAGAAAACTTGCTTTTTCGCCTTAAATAGCTCGAAAAGAGCGATCTCGATGATTCTGCATACTTCTGACAGAACACTCACCAAGATGATCGCAGAAAATGCATATCTCAGCTGGAAACACCACGAAAATCAAGATATCGCCGGTTCTGCATATCAAACGCACTGTGGAATGTTGAAAACACCAGAAAACTTGTTTTTTCGCATTAAATATCTCGAAACGAGCGATCTAGATGATCCTGCATACTTCTCATAGATGAAACACCAAGATTATCGCAGAAAATGCATATCTCAGCTGGAAACACCACGAAAACCAAGTTATCGGCGGCTCTACACATCAAACGCACTGTGGAGTGGTCAAAACACCAGAAAACTTGTTTTTTCGCATCAAATAGCTCGAAAAGAGAGTTCTCGATGATTCTGCATACTTCTCATAGATGAAACACCAAGAATATCGCTGAAAATGCATATCTCAGCTTGAAACCACGCGAAAACCAAGATATCTCCGGTTCTGCACATCAAACGTACTGTGGAGTGGTGAAAACACCAGAAAACGTGTTTCTCGCATTAAGTAGCTCGAAAAGAGCGTTCTCGAAGATTCTGCATACTTCTGACAGAGGTCTCACAAATATTATCGTAGAAAATGCATATCTCAGCTTGAAACCCGACCGAAACGAAGATATCTCCGGTTCTGCATGTCTAACGTACTGTGGAGTGGTGAATACACCAGAAAACGTGTTGCTCGCATTAAATAGCACGAAAAGAGCGATCTAGATGATTCTGCATACTTCTGGCAGAAGACTCACCAAGCTTATCGCAGAAATGCATATCTCAGCTGGAAACACCACGAAAATCAAGATATCGCCGGTTCTGCATATCAAACGCACTGTGGAATGTTGAAAACACCAGAAAACTTGTTTTTTCGCATTAAATAGCTCGAAACGAGCGATCTAGATCATCCTGCATACTTCTCATAGATGAAACACCAAGATTATCGCAGAAAATGCATATCTCAGCTGGAAACACCACGAAAACCAAGTTATCGGCGGCTCTACACATCAAACGCACTGTGGAGTGGTCAAAAGACCAGAAAACGTGTTTCTCGCATTAAATAGCACGAAAAGAGCGATCTAGATGATTCTGCATACTTCTGGCAGAAGACTCACCACGCTTATCGCAGAAAATGCATATCTCAGCTGGAAAAACCACGAAAATCACGATGTCGCCGGTTCTGCATTTCAAACGCACTGTGGAGTGGTGAAAACAACGAGATAACGTGTTTCTCGCATTAAATAGCTCGAAACGAGCGATCTAGATGATTCTGCATACTTCTGACTGAAGTCTCACCAATATTATCACAGAAAATGCATATCTCAGCTTGAAACCCCACGAAAGCCAAGATATCGCTGGTTCTGCATATCAAACGCACTGTGGAGTGGTGAAAACACCAGATAAGGTTTTTCTCGCATTAACTATCTGGAAAAGTGCGATCTCGATGATTCAGCATACTTCGGACAGAGGTCTCACCAAGATTATCGCAGAAAATGCATATCTCAGCTTGAAACCCCACGAAAACCAAGATATCTCCGGTTCTGCACCTCCAACGAACTGTGGTGTGGTGAAAACCCCAGAAAACGTGTTTCTCGAATTAAATAGCTCGAAAAGAGCGATCTCGATGATTCTGCACACTTCGGACAGAAGTCTCACCAAGATTATCGTAGAAAATGCATATCTCAGCTTGAAACCCCACGAAAACCCAGATATCGCTGGTTCTACATATCAAACGCACTGTGGAGTGCTGAAAACACCAGATAACGTGTTTCTCGCATTAAATAGCTCGAAACGAGCGATCTCGATGATTAAGCATACTTCGGACAGAAGTCTCACCAAGATTATCGCAGAAATTGCATATCTCAGCTTGAATCCCCACGAAAACCAAGATATCGCTGGTTCTGCATATCAGACGCACTGTGGAGTGCTGAAAACACCAGATAACGTGTTTCTCGCATTAAATAGCTCGAATAGTGCGATCTCGATGATTAAGCATACTTCGGACAAAAGTCTCACCATGATTATCGCAGAAAATGCATATCCCAGCTTGAAACCCGACGAAAACCAAACATTGGCGGTTCTGCATATCAAACGCACTGTGGAGTGGTGAAAACACCAGATAACGTGTTTGCTCGCATTAAATAGGTCGAAAAGAGCGATCTCGATGATTCTGCATACGTCTAACAGAAGTCTCACTATGATTATCGCAGAAAATGCATATCTCTGCTAGAAACCCCACGAAAACCAAGATATCTCCTGTTCTGCATATCCAACGAACTGTGGAGTGGTGAAAACCCCAGAAAACGTGTTTCTCGCATTAAATAGCTCGAAAAGTGCGATCTCGATGACTCTGCATACTTCGGACAGAAGTCTCACCAAGATTATCGCATAAAATGCATATCTGAGCTTGAAACCCCACGAAAACCAAGATATCGTCGGTTCTGCATATCATACGCACTGTGGAGTGGTGAAAACACCAGATAACGTGTTTCCCGCATTAAATAGCTCGAAACGAGCGATCTCGATGATTAAGCATACTTCGGACAGAAGTCTCACCAAGATTATCGCAGAAATTGCATATCTCAGCTTGAATCCCCACGAAAACCAAGATATCGCTGGTTCTGCATATCAATCGCACTGTGGAGTGCTGAAAACCCCAGAAAACGTGTTTCTTGCATTAAATAGCTCGAAACGAGCGATCTTGATGATTCTGCATACTTCTGATTGAAGTCTCACCAATATTATCGCAGAAAATGCATATCTCAGCTTGAAGCCCGACGAAAACCAAGATATCGTCGGTTCTGCATATCATACGCACTGTGGAGTGGTGAAAACACCAGATAACGTGTTTCTCGCATTAAATAGCTCGAAACGAGCGATCTCGATGATTAAGCATACTTCGGACAGAAGTCTCACCAAGATTATCGCAGAAAATGCATATTTCAGCTGGAAACCCCACGAAAACCAAGATATCGCCGGTTCTGCATATCAAACGCCCTGTGGAGTGGTCAAATCACCAGATAACGTGTTTCTCGCATTAAATAGCTCGAAAAGAGCGACATCGATGATTCTGCATACTTCGGACAGAAGTATCACCAATATTATCGCAGAAAATGCATATTTCAGCTGGAAACCCCACGAAAACCAAGTTATCGGCGGCTCTACATATCAAACGCACTGTGGAGTGGTCAAAACACCAGAAAACTTGCTTTTCGCATTAAATAGCTCGAAAAGAGTGTTCTTGATGATTCTGCATACTTCTCATAGATGAAACACCAAGATTATCGCAGAAAATGCATATTTCAGCTGGAAACCCCACGAAAACCAAGTTATCGGCGGCTCTACATATCAAACGCACTGTGGAGTGGTAAAAACAGCAGAAAACTTGTTTTTTCGCATTAAATAGCTCGAAAAGTGCGATCTCGATGATTCTGCATACTTCTGACAGAACACTCACCAAGATGATCGCAGAAAATGCATATCTCAGCTTGAAAGCCGACCGAAACGAAGATATCTCCGGTTCTGCATGTCTAACGTACTGTGGAGTGGTGAATACACCAGAAAACGTGTTTCTCGCATTAAACAGCTCGAAACGCGCGATCTAGATGATTCTGCATACTTCTGACTGAAGTCTCACCAATATTATGGCAGAAAATGCATATCTCAGCTGGAAGCCTCACGAAAATCACGATGTCGCCGGTTCTGCATATCAAACGCACTATGGAGTGGTGAAAACACCAGAAAACTTGTTTTTTCGCATTAAATAGCTCGAAAAGAGCGATCTCGATGATTCTGCATACTTCTGACAGAACACTCACCAAGATGATCGCAGAAAATGCATATCTCAGCTTGAAAGCCGACCGAAACGAAGATATCTCCGCTTCTGCATGTCTAACGTACTGTGGAGTGGTGAATACACCAGAAAACGTGTTTCTCGCATTAAATAGCTCGAAATGCGCGATCTAGATGATTCTGCATACTTCTAACTGAAGTCTCACCAATATTATCGCAGAAAATGCATATCTTAGCTGGAAACACCCCGAAAATCAAGATATCGCCGGTTCTGCATATCAAACGCACTGTGGAATGTTGAAAACACCAGAAAACTTGTTTTTTCGCATTAAATAGCTCGAAACGAGCGATCTAGATGATTCTGCATACTTCTCATAGATGAAACACCAAGATTATCACTGAAAATGCATATCTCAGCTTGAAACCTCACGAAAACCAAGATATCTCCGGTTCTGCACATCAAACGTACTGTGGAGTGGTGAAAACACCAGAAAACGTGTTTATCGCATTAACTAGATCGAAAAGAGCGTTCTCGATGATTCTGCATACTACTCATAGATGAAACACCAAGATTATCGCAGAAAATGCATATTTCAACTGGAAACCCCACGAAAACCAAGTTATTGGCGGCTCTACACATCAAACGCACTGTGGAGTGGTCAAAACACCAGAAAACTTGTTTTTTCGCATTAAATAGCTCGAAAAGAGAGTTCTCGATGATTCTGCATACTTCTCATAGATGAAACACCAAGATTATCGCAGAAAATGCATATCTCAGCTTGAAACCCCACGAAAACCCATATATCGCTGGATCTACATATCAAACGCACTGTGGAGTGCTGAAAACACCAGATAACGTGTTTCTCGCATGAAATATCTCGAAACGAGCGATCTCGATGATTAAGCATACTTCGGACAGAAGTCTCACCAGGATTATCGCAGAAATTGCATATCTCAGCTTGATACCCGACCGAAACCAAGATACCTCCGGTTCTGCATGTCAAACATACTATGGAGTGGTGAAAACACCAGAAAACGTGTTTCGTGCATTAAGTAGCTCGAAAAGTGCGATCTCGATGATTCAGCATACTTCGGACAGAAGTCTCACCAAGATTAACGCAGAAAATGCATATCTCAACTTGAAACCCCCAGAAAACCAAGATATCGCCGGTTCTGCATATCAAACCAACTGTGCAGTGGTGAAAACACCAGATAACATGTTTCTCGCATTAAATAGCTCGAAACGAGCGATCTCGATGATTCAGCATACTTCGGACAGAAGTCTCACCAAGATTATCGCAGAAAATGCTTATCTCAACTTGAAACCCCACGAAAGCCAAGATATCGCTGGATCTGCATATCAAACGCACTGTGGAGTGGTGAAAACACCGGATAAGGTTTTTCTCGCATTAACTAGCTCGAAAAGAGCGATCTCGATGATTAAGCATACTTCGGACAGAAGTCTCACCAAGATTATCGTATAAAATGCATATCTCAGCTTGAAACCCGACGAAAACCAAAATATCTCCGGTTCTGCATATCCAACGCACTGTGGAGGGGTGAAAACACCAAATAACGTGTTTCTCGCATTAAATAGCTCGAAACGAGCGATATCGATGATTCTGCATACTTCGGACAGAAGTCTCACCAAGATTATCGCAGAAAATGCATATCTCAGCTTGAAACCCCACGAAAACCAAGATGTCGCTGGTACTGCATATCAAACGCACTGTGGAGTGGTGAAAACACCAGATAACGTGTTTCTGGCACTAACTAGCTCGAAAAGAGCGATCTCGATGATTCAGCATACTTCGGACAGAAGTCTCACCAAGATTATCGCAGAAAATGCATATCTCAGCTTGAAACCCCACGAAAACCAAGATGTCGCTGGTACTGCATATCAAACGCACTGTGGAGTGGTGAAAACACCAGATAACGTGTTTCGCGCATTAAGTAGCTCGAAAAGAGCGTTCTCGAAAATTCTGCATACTTCTGACAGAAGTCTCACCAGGATTATCGTAGAAAATGCATATCTCAGCTTGATACCCGACCGAAACCAAGATACCTCCGGTTCTGCATGTCAAACATACTATGGAGTGGTGAAAACACCAGAAAACGTGTTCCGTGCATTAAGTAGCTCGAAAAGTGCGATCTCGATGATTCAGCATACTTCGGACAGAAGTCTCACCAAGATTATCGCAGAAAATGCATATCTCAACTTGAAACCCCACGAAAACCAAGATATCGCCGGTTCTGCATATCAAACCAACTGTGGAGTGGTGAAAACACCAGATAACGTGTTTCTCGCATTAGATAGCTCGAAACGAGCTATCTCGATGATTAAGCATACTTCGGACAGAAGTCTCACCAAGATTATCGTAAAAAATGCATATCTCAGCTTGAAACCCCACGAAAACCAAGATGTCGCTGGTACTGCATATCAAACGCACTGTGGAGTGGTGAAAACACCAGATAACGTGTTTCTTGCATTAAATAGCTCGAAACGAGCGATCTCGATGATTCTGCATACTTCGGACAGAAGTCTCACCAAGATTATCGCAGAAAATGCATATCTGAGCTTGAAACCCCACGAAAACCAAGATGTCGCCAGTTCTGCATATCAAACGCACTGTGGAGTGGTGAAAACACCAGAAAACGTGTTTCTCATATTAAGTAGCTCGAAAAGAGCGTTCTCGTAGATCCTGCATACTTCTGACAGAAGTCTCACCAAGATTATCGTAGAAAATGCATATCTCAGCTTGAAACCCCACGAAAACCAAGATATCGCCGGTTCTGCATATCAAACGCACTGTGGAGTGGTGAAAACACCAGATAACGTGTTTCTCGCATTAAATAGCTCGAAAAGTGCGATCTCGATGATTCTGCATACTTCTAACAGAAGTCTCACCAAGATTATCGCAGAAAATGCATATCTCTGCCTGAAACCCCACGCAAACCAAGATATCTCCTGTTCTGCATATCCAAAGAACTGTGGAGTGGTGAAAACCCCAGAAAACGTGTTTCTCGCATTAAATCGCTCGAAAAGATCGCTCCCGATGTTTCTGCATACTTCGGACAGAAGTCTCACCAAGATTATCGCAGAAAATGCATATCTGAGCTTGAAACCCCACGAAAACCAAGATGTCGCCAGTTCTGCATATCAAACGCACTGTGGAGTGGTGAAAACACCAGAAAACGTGTTTCTCATATTAAGTAGCTCGAAAAGAGCGTTCTCGTAGATCCTGCATACTTCTGACAGAAGTCTCACCAAGATTATCGTAGAAAATGCATATCTCAGCTTGAAACCCGACGAAAACCAAAATATCTCCGGTTCTGCATATCCAACGCACTGTGGAGTGGTTAAAACACCAGATAACGTGATTCTCGCATTAAATAGCTCGAAACGAGCGATCTCGATGATTCTTTATACTTCGGACAGAAGTCTCAACAAGATTATCGCAGAAAATGCATATCTCAGCTTGAAACCCCACGAAAACCAAGATATCTACTGTTCTGCATATCAATCGCACTGTGGAGTGGTGAAAACACCAGATAACGTGTTTCTCGCATTAAACATCTCGAAACGAGTGATCTCGATGATTAAGCATACTTCGGACAGAAGTCTCACCAAGATTATCGTAAAAAATGCATATCTCAGCTTGAAACCCCACGAAAACCAAGATATCGCCGATTCTGCATATCATACGCACTGTGGAGTGGTGAAAACACCAGATAACGTGTTTCTCGCATTAAATAGTTCGAAACGAGCGATCTCGATGATTCTGCATACTTCGGACAGAAGTCTCACCAAGATTATCGTAAAAAATGCATATCTCAGCTTGAAACCCGACGAAAAACAAAATATCTCCGGTTCTGCATATCCAACGCACTGTGGAGTGGTGAAAACACCAAATAACGTGTTTCTCGCATTAAATAGCTCGAAACGAGCGATCTCGATGATTCTGCATACTTCGGACAGAAGTCTCACCAAGAGTATCGCAGAAAATGCATATCTCAGCTTGAAACCCCACGAAAACCAAGATGTCGCTGGTACTGCATATCAAACGCACTGTGGAGTGGTGAAAACACCAGATAACGTGTTTCTTGCATTAAATAGCTCGAAACGAGCGATCTCGATGATTAAGCATACTTCGGACAGAAGTCTCACCAAGATTATCGTATAAAATGCATATCTCAGCTTGAAACCCGACGAAAGCCAAGATATCGCTAGATCTGCATATCAAACGCACTGTGGAGTGGTGAAAACACCGGATAAGGTTTTTCTCGCATTAACTAGCTCGAAAAGAGCGATCTCGATGTTTCAGCATACTTCGGACAGAAGTCTCACCAAGATTATCGCAGAAAATGCATATCTCCACTTGAAACCCCACGAAAACCAAGATGTCGCTGGTACTGCATATCAAACGAACTGTGGAGTGGTGAAAACACCAGATAACGTGTTTCTTGCATTAAATAGCTCGAAACGAGCGATCTCGATGATTCTGCATACTTCGGACAGAAGTCTCACCAAGGTTATCGCAGAAAATGCATATCTCAGCTTGAAACCCCACGAAAACCAAGATGTCGCCGGTTCTGCATATCAAACGCACTGTGGAGTGGTGAAAACACCAGAAAACGTGTTTCTCATATTAAGTAGCTCGAAAAGAGCGATCTCGATGATTCTTTATACTTCGCACAGAAGTCTCAACAAGATTATCGCAGAAAATGCATATCTCAACTTGAAACCCCACGAAAACCAAGATATCTACTGTTCTGCATATCAAACGCACTGTGGAGTGGTGAAAACACCAGATAACGTGTTTCTCGCATTAGATAGCTCGAAACGAGCTATCTCGATGATTAAGCATACTTCGGACAGAAGTCTCACCAAGATTATCGTAAAAAATGCATATCTCAGCTTGAAACCCCACGAAAGCCAAGATATCGCTGGATCTGCATATCAAACGCACTGTGGAGTGGTGAAAACACCGGATAAGGTTTTTCTTGCATTAACTAGCTCGAAAAGAGCGATCTCGATGTTTCAGCATACTTCGGACAGAAGTCTCACCAAGATTATCGCAGAAAATGCATATCTCCACTTGAAACCCCACGAAAACCAAGATATCTACTGTTCTGCATATCAAACGCACTGTGGAGTGGTGAAAACACCAGATAACGTGTTTCTCGCATTAGATAGCTCGAAACGAGCTATCTCGATGATTAAGCATACTTCGGACAGAAGTCTCACCAAGATTATCGTAAAAAATGCATATCTCAGCTTGAAACCCCACGAAAGCCAAGATATCGCTGGATCTGCATATCAAACGCACTGTGGAGTGGTGAAAACACCGGATAAGGTTTTTCTTGCATTAACTAGCTCGAAAAGAGCGATCTCGATGTTTCAGCATACTTCGGACAGAAGTCTCACCAAGATTATCGCAGAAAATGCATATCTCCACTTGAAACCCCACGAAAACCAAGATGTCGCTGGTACTGCATATCAAACGCACTGTGGAGTGGTGAAAACACCAGATAACGTGTTTCTTGCATTAAATAGCTCGAAACGAGCGATCTCGATGATTCTGCATACTTCGGACAGAAGTCTCACCAAGATTATCGCAGAAAATGCATATCTCAGCTTGAAACCCCACGAAAACCAAGATGTCGCCGGTTCTGCATATCCAAAGAACTGTGGAGTGGTGAAAACCCCAGAAAACGTGTTTCTCGCATTAAATAGCGCGAAAAGATCGCTCCCGATGTTTCTGCATACTTCGGACAGATGTCTCACCAAGCTTATCGTAGAAAATGCATATCTCAGCTTGAAACCAGACGAAAACCAAAATATCTCCGGTTCTGCATATCCAACGCACTGTGGAGTGGTGAAAACACCAGATAACGTGTTTCTCGCATTAAATAGCTCGAAAAGTGCGATCTCGATGATTCTGCATACTTCTAACAGAAGTCTCACCAAGATTATCGCCGAAAATGCATATCTCTGCTTGAAACCCCACGAAAACCAAGATATCTACTGTTCTGCATATCCAACGAACTGTGGAGTGGTGAAAACCCCAGAAAACGTGTTTCTCGCATTAAAAAGCTCGAAAAGAGCGCTCTCGACGTTTCTGCATACTTCGGACAGATGTTTCACCAAGCTTATCGTAGAAAATGCATATCTCAGCTTGAAACCCGACGAAAACCAAAATATCTCCGGTTCTGCTTATCCAACGCACTGTGGAGAGGTGAAAACACCAGATAACGTGTTTCTCGCATTAAATAGCTCGAAAAGAGCGATCTCGATGATTCTTTATACTTCGGACAGAAGTCTCAACAAGATTATCGCAGAAAATGCATATCTCAGCTTGAAACCCCACGAAAACCAAGATATCTACTGTTCTGCATATCAAACGCACTGTGGAGTGGTGAAAACACCAGATAACGTGTTTCTCGCATTAAACAGCTCGAAACGAGCGATCTCGATGATTAAGCATACTTCGGACAGAAGTCTCACCAAGATTATCGTAAAAAATGCATATCTCAGCTTGAAACCCCACGAAAACCAAGATATCGCCGATTCTGCATATCATACGCACTGTGGAGTGGTGAAAACACCAGATAACGTGTTTCTCGCATTAAATAGTTCGAAACGAGCGATCTCGATGATTCTGCATACTTCGGACAGAAGTCTCACCAAGATTATCGTAAAAAATGCATATCTCAGCTTGAAACCCCACGAAAGCCAAGATATCGCTGGATCTGCATATCAAACGCACTGTGGAGTGGTGAAAACACCGGATAAGGTTTTCCTCGCATTAACTAGCTCGAAAAGAGCGATCTCGATGTTTCAGCTTACTTCGGACAGAAGTCTCACCAAGATTATCGCCGAAAATGCATATCTCTGCTTGAAACCCCACGAAAACCAAGATGTCGCCGGTTCTGCATATCAAACGCACTGTGGAGTGGTGAAAACACCAGAAAACGTGTTTCTCGCATTAAATAGCTCGAAAAGTGCGATCTCGATGACTCTGCATACTTCGGACAGAAGTCTCACCAAGATTATCGCAGAACATGCATATCTCAACTTGAAACCCCACGAAAACCAAGATATCGCCGGTTCTGCATATCAAACCAACTGTGGAGTGGTGAAAACACCAGATAACGTGTTTCTTGCATTAAATAGCTCGAACCGAGCGATCTCGATGATTAAGCATACTTCGGACAGAAGTCTCACCAAGATTATCGTAAAAAATGCATATCTCAGCTTGAAAGCCGACGAAAACCAAAATATCTCCGGTTCTGCATATCCAACGCACTGTGGAGTGGTGAAAACACCGGATAACGTGTTTCTCGCATTAAATAGCTCGAAACGAGCGATCTCGATGATTCTGCATACTTCGGACAGAAGTCTCACCAAGATTATCGCAGAAAATGCATATCTCCACTTGAAACCCCACGAAAACCAAGATGTCGCTGGTACTGCATATCAAACGCACTGTGGAGTGGTGAAAACACCAGATAACGTGTTTCTTGCATTAAATAGCTCGAAACGAGCGATCTCGATGATTCTGCATACTTCGGACAGAAGTCTCACCAAGATTATCGCAGAAAATGCATATCTCAGCTTGAAACCCCACGAAAACCAAGATGTCGCCGGTTCTGCATATCAAACGCACTGTGGAGTGGTGAAAACCCCAGAAAACGTGTTTCTCGCATTAAATAGCGCGAAAAGATCGCTCCCGATGTTTCTGCATACTTCGGACAGAAGTCTCACCAAAATTATCGCAGAAAATGCATATCTGAGCTTGAAACCCCACGAAAACCAAGATCTCGCTGGTTCTGCATATCAAACGCACTGCGGAGTGGTGAAAACACCAGATAACTTGTTTCTCGCATTAAATAGCTCGAAAAGAGCGATCTCGATGTTTCAGCATACTTCGGACAGAAGTCTCACCAAGATTATCGCAGAAAATGCATATCTCAGCTTGAAACCACACGAAAACAAGATATCGCCGGTTCTGCATATCATACGCACTGTGGAGTGGTGAAAACACCAGATAACGTGTTTCTCGCATTAAATAGCTCGAATAGAGCGATCTCGATGATTCTGCATACTTCGGGCAGAAGTCTCACCAAGATTATCGTAAAAAATGCATATCTCAGCTTGAAACCCCACGAAAACCAAGATATCGCTGGTACTGCATATCAAACGCACTGTGGAGTGGTGAAAACACCAGATAACGTGTTTCACGCATTAAATAGCTCGAAAAGAGCGATCTCGATGATTCTGCATACTTCGGACAGAAGTCTCACCAAGATTATCGCAGAAAATGCATATCTCAGCTTGAAACCCCACGAAAACCAAGATGTCGCCGGTTCTGCATATCAAACGCACTGTGGAGTGGTGAAAACACCAGAAAACGTGTTTCTCGCATTAAATAGCTCGAAAAGTGCGATCTCGATGACTCTGCATACTTCGGACAGAAGTCTCACCATGATTATCGCAGAAAATGCATATCTCAGCTTGAAACCCGACGAAAACCAAACATTGCCGGTTCTGCTTATCAAACGCACTGTGGCGTGGTGAAAACACCAGATAACGTGTTTGCTCGCATTAAATATGTCGAATAGAGCGATCTCGATGATTCTGCATACTTCTAACTGAAGTCTCACCATGATTATCGCAGAAAATGCATATCTCTGCTAGAAACCGCACGAAAACCAAGATATCTCCTGTTCTGCATATCCAACGAACTGTGGAGTGGTGAAAACACCAGATAACGTGTTTCTCGCATTAAATAGCTCGAAAAGTGCGATCTCGATGATTGTGCATACTTCGGACAGAAGTCTCACAATGATTATCGCAGAAAATGCATATCTCAGCTTGAAACCCCACGAAAACCAAAATATCGCCGGTTCTGCATATCAAACGCACTGTGGAGTGGTAAAAACACCAGATACCGTGTTTCTCGCATTAAGTAGCTCGAAACGAGCAATCTCGATGATTCTGGACACTTCGGACAGAAGTCTCACCAAAATTATCGTAAACGATGCATATCTCAGCTTGAAACCACACGAATACCAAGATATCGCTGTGTTCTGCATATCAAACGCACTGTGGAGTGGTGAAAACAGCGGATAAGTTTTTTCTCGCATTAACTAGCTCGAAAAGGGCGATCTCGATGATTCTGCATACTTCGGACAGAAGTCTCACCAAGATTATCGCAAAAAATGCATATCTCAGCTGGAAACACCACGAAAATCAAGATATCGCGTGTTCTGCATATCAAACGCACTGTGGAGTGGAGAAAACAACCAGAGAACGTGTTTCTCGCATTAAATAGCTCGAAAAGAGCGATCTCGATGATTCAGCATATTTCGGACAGGAGTCTCACCAAGATTATCGCAGAAAATGCATATCTCAGCTTGAAACCCGACGAAAACCGAGTTATCTCCGGTTCTGCACATCAACGGACCGTGGAGTGGTGAAAACACCAGAAAACGTACTTCGCGCATTAAGTAGCTCGAAAAGAGCGATCTAGATGATTCTGCATACTTCCGACAAAAGACCCAGCAAGATTAACGCAGAAAATGCATATCTCAGCTACAAACACCACGAAAACCGAGTTATCTCCGGTTCTGCACATCAAACGTACCGTGGAGTGGTGAAAACACCAGAAAACGAGTTTCTCGCATTAAATAGCTCGAAATGAGCGTTCTCGATGTTTCTGCATACTTCGGACAGATGTTTCACCAAGATTATCGTAGAAAATGCATATCTCAGCTTGAAACCCGACCGAAACCAAGATATCTCCGGTTCTGCATGTCAAACGTACTGCGGAGTGGTGAATAAACCAGAAAACGTGTTTCGTGCATTAAGTAGCTCGAATAGAGCGATCTAGATGATTCTGCATACTTCTGACTGAAGTCTCACTTATATTATCGCAGAAAATGCATATCTCAGCTTGAAACCCCACGAAAACCAAGATATCGTTGGTTCTGCATATCAGACCAACTGTGGAGTGGTGAAAACACCAGATAACGTGTTTCTCGCATTACATAGCTCGAAATGCGCAATCTCGATGATTCTGCATACTTCGGACAGAAGTCTCACCAAGATTATCGCAGAAAATGCATATCTCAGCTTGAAACCCCACGAAAACCAAGATATCTACTGTTCTGCATATCAAACGCACTGTGGAGTGGTGAAAACACCAGAAAACGTGTTTCTCGCATTAGCTAGCTCGAAAAGTGCGATCTCGATGATTCTGCATACTTCTAACAGAAGTCACACCAAGATTATCGCAGAAAATGCATATCTCTGCTTGAAACCCCACGAAAACCAAGATATCTACTGTTCTGCATATCCAACGAACTGTGGAGTGGTGAAAACCCCAGAAAACGTGTTTCTCGCACTAACTAGCTCGAAAAGAGCGATGTCGATGATTCAGCATACTTCGGACAGACGTCTCACCAAGATTATCGCAGAAAATGCATATCTGAGCTTGAAACCCCACGAAAACCAAGATATCGTCGGTTCTGCATAACATACGCACTGTGGAGTGGTGAAAACACCAGATAACGTGTTTCTCGCATTACACAGCTCGAAAAGCGCGATCTCGATGATTCTGCATACTTCGGACAGAAGTCTCACCAAGATTATCGCAGAAAATGCATATCTCAGCTTGAAACCCCACGAAAACCAAGATATCTACTGTTCTGCATATAAAACGCACTGTGGAGTGGTGAAAACACCAGAAAACGTGTTTCTCGCATTAGCTAGCTCGAAAAGTGCGATCTCGATGATTCTGCATACTTCTAACAGAAGTCACACCAAGATTATCGCAGAAAATGCATATCTCTGCTTGAAACCCCACGAAAACCAAGATATAGTCGGTTCTGCATAACATACGCACTGTGGAGTGGTGAAAACACCAGATAACGTGTTTCTCGCAATAAATAGCTCGATACGAGGGATCTCGATGATTAAGCATACTTCGGACAGAAGTCTCACCAAGATTATCGCAGAAATTGCATATCTCAGCTTGAATCCCCACGAAAACCAGGATATCGCTGGTTCTGCATATGAAACGCACTGTGGAGTGCTGAAAACACCAGATAACGTGTTTCTCGCATTAAATAGCTCGAATAGAGCGATCTCGATGATTAAGCATACTTCGGACAGAAGTCTCACCAAGATTATCGTAAAAAATGCATATCTCAGCTTGAAACCCCACAAAAACCAAGATATCGCCGGTTCTGCAAATCAAACGCACTGTGGAGTGGTGAAAACACCAGATAACGTGTTTCTCGCATTAAATAGCTCGACAAGTGCGATCTTGATGACTCTGCATACTTCGGACAGAAGTCTCACCATGATTATCGCAGAAAATGCATATCTCAGCTTGAAACCCGACGAAAACCAAACATTGCCGGTTCTGCATATCAAACGCACTGTGGCGTGGTGAAAACACCAGATAACGTGTTTGCTCGCATTAAATATGTCGAATAGAGCGATCTCGATGATTCTGCATACTTCTAACTGAAGTCTCACCATGATTATCGCAGAAAATGCATATCTCTGCTAGAAACCCCACGAAAACCAAGATATCTCCTGTTCTGCATATCCAACGAACTGTGGAGTGGTGAAAACACCAGATAACGTGTTTCTCGCATTAAATAGCTCGAAAAGTACGATCTCGATGACTCTGCATACTTCGGACAGAAGTCTCACCAAAATTATCGCAGAAAATGCATATCTGAGCTTGAAACCCCACGAAAACCAAGATCTCGCTGGTTCTGCATATCAAACGCACTGCGGAGTGGTGAAAACACCAGATAACTTGTTTCTCGCATTAAATAGCTCGAAAAGAGCGATCTCGATGTTTCAGCATACTTCGGACAGAAGTCTCACCAAGATTATCGCAGAAAATGCATATCTCAGCTTGAAACCCCACGAAAACAAGATATCGCCGGTTCTGCATATCATACGCACTGTGGAGTGGTGAAAACACCAGATAACGTGTTTCTCGCATTAAATAGCTCGAATAGAGCGATCTCGATGATTCTGCATACTTCGGGCAGAAGTCTCACCAAGATTATCGTAAAAAATGCATATCTCAGCTTGAAACCCCACGAAAACCAAGATATCGCTGGTACTGCATATCAAACGCACTGTGGAGTGGTGAAAACACCAGATAACGTGTTTCACGCATTAAATAGCTCGAAAAGAGCGATCTCGATGATTCTGCATACTTCGGACAGAAGTCTCACCAAGATTATCGCAGAAAATGCATATCTCAGCTTGAAACCCCACGAAAACCAAGATGTCGCCGGTTCTGCATATCAAACGCACTGTGGAGTGGTGAAAACACCAGAAAACGTGTTTCTCGCATTAAATAGCTCGAAAAGTGCGATCTCGATGACTCTGCATACTTCGGACAGAAGTCTCACCATGATTATCGCAGAAAATGCATATCTCAGCTTGAAACCCGACGAAAACCAAACATTGCCGGTTCTGCTTATCAAACGCACTGTGGCGTGGTGAAAACACCAGATAACGTGTTTGCTCGCATTAAATATGTCGAATAGAGCGATCTCGATGATTCTGCATACTTCTAACTGAAGTCTCACCATGATTATCGCAGAAAATGCATATCTCTGCTAGAAACCCCACGAAAACCAAGATATCTCCTGTTCTGCATATCCAACGAACTGTGGAGTGGTGAAAACACCAGATAACGTGTTTCTCGCATTAAATAGCTCGAAAAGTGCGATCTCGATGATTCTGCATACTTCGGACAGAAGTCTCACAATGATTATCGCAGAAAATGCATATCTCAGCTTGAAACCCCACGAAAACCAAGATATCGCCGGTTCTGCATATCAAACGCACTGTGGAGTGGTAAAAACACCAGATACCGTGTTTCTCGCATTAAGTAGCTCGAAACGAGCGATCTCGATGATTCTGGACACTTCGGACAGAAGTCTCACCAAAATTATCGTAAACGATGCATATCTCAGCTTGAAACCACACGAATACCAAGATATCGCTGTGTTCTGCATATCAAACGCACTGTGGAGTGGTGAAAACAGCGGATAAGTTTTTTCTCGCATTAACTAGTTCGAAAAGGGCGATCTCGATGATTGTGCATACTTCGGACAGAAGTCTCACCAAGATTATCGCAAAAAATGCATATCTCAGCTTGAAACACCACGAAAATCAAGATATCGCCTGTTCTGCATATCAAACGCACTGTGGAGTGGAGAAAACAACCAGAGAACGTGTTTCTCGCATTAAATAGCTCGAAAAGGGCGATCTCGATGATTCAGCATATTTCGGACAGGAGTCTCACCAAGATTATCAAAGGAAATGCATATCTCAGCTTGAAACCCCACGAAAACCAAGATATCTCCGGTTCTGCATATCCAAAGAACTGTGGAGTGGTGAAAACCCCAGAAAACGAGTTTCTCGCATTAAATAGCTCGAAACGAGCGCTCTCGATGTTTCTGCATACTTCGGACAGATGTTTCAGCAAGATTATCGTAGAAAATGCATATCTCAGATTGAAACCCCACGAAAACCAAAATATCGCCGGTTCTGCACATCAAACCAACTGTGGAGTGGTGAAAACACCAGATAACGAGTTTCTCGCATTAACTAGCTCGAAAAGAGCGATCTCGATGTTTCAGCATTCTTCGGACAGAAGTCTCACCAAGATTATCGCAGAAAATGCATATCTCAGCTTGAAACCCGACGAAAACCGAGTTATCTCCGGTTCTGCACATCAACGGACCGTGGAGTGGTGAAAACACCAGAAAACGTACTTCGCGCATTAAGTAGCTCGAAAAGAGCGATCTAGATGATTCTGCATACTTCCGACAAAAGACCCAGCAAGATTAACGCAGAAAATGCATATCTCAGCTACAAACACCACGAAAACCGAGTTATCTCCGGTTCTGCACATCAAACGTACCGTGGAGTGGTGAAAACACCAGAAAACGAGTTTCTCGCATTAAATAGCTCGAAATGAGCGCTCTCGATGTTTCTGCATACTTCGGACAGATGTTTCACCAAGATTATCGTAGAAAATGCATATCTCAGCTTGAAACCCGACCGAAACCATGATATCTCCGGTTCTGCATGTCAAACGTACTGCGGAGTGGTGAATAAACCAGAAAACGTGTTTCGTGCATTAAGTAGCTCGAATAGAGCGATCTAGATGATTCTGCATACTTCTGACTGAAGTCTCACATATATTATCGCAGAAAATGCATATCTCAGCTTGAAACCCCACGAAAACCAAGATATCGTTGGTTCTGCATATCAGACCAACTGTGGAGTGGTGAAAACACCAGATAACGTGTTTCTCGCATTACATAGCTCGAAATGCGCGATCTCGATGATTCTGCATACTTCGGACAGAAGTCTCACCAAGATTATCGCAGAAAATGCATATCTCAGCTTGAAACCCCACGAAAACCAAGATATCTACTGTTCTGCATATCAAACGCACTGTGGAGTGGTGAAAACACCAGAAAACGTGTTTCTCGCATTAGCTAGCTCGAAAAGTGCGATCTCGATGATTCTGCATACTTCTAACAGAAGTCACACCAAGATTATCGCCGAAAATGCATATCTCTGCTTGAAACCCCACGAAAACCAAGATATCTACTGTTCTGCATATCCAACGAACTGTGGAGTGGTGAAAACCCCAGAAAACGTGTTTCTCGCACTAACTAGCTCGAAAAGAGCGATCTCGATGATTCAGCATACTTCGGACAGAAGTCTCACCAAGATTATCGCAGAAAATGCATATCTGAGCTTGAAACCCCACGAAAACCAAGATATCGTCGGTTCTGCATAACATACGCACTGTGGAGTGGTGAAAACACCAGATAACGTGTTTCTCGCATTACACAGCTCGAAAAGCGCGATCTCGATGATTCTGCATACTTCGGACAGAAGTCTCACCAAGATTATCGCAGAAAATGCATATCTCAGCTTGAAACCCCACGAAAACCAAGATATCTACTGTTCTGCATATAAAACGCACTGTGGAGTGGTGAAAACACCAGAAAACGTGTTTCTCGCATTAGCTTGCTCGAAAAGTGCGATCTCGATGATTCTGCATACTTCTAACAGAAGTCACACCAAGATTATCGCAGAAAATGCATATCTCTGCTTGAAACCCCACGAAAACCAAGATATAGTCGGTTCTGCATAACATACGCACTGTGGAGTGGTGAAAACACCAGATAACGTGTTTCTCGCAATAAATAGCTCGATACGAGGGATCTCGATGATTAAGCATACTTCGGACAGAAGTCTCACCAAGATTATCGCAGAAATTGCATATCTCAGCTTGAATCCCCACGAAAACCAGGATATCGCTGGTTCTGCATATGAAACGCACTGTGGAGTGCTGAAAACACCAGATAACGTGTTTCTCGCATTAAATAGCTCGAATAGAGCGATCTCGATGATTAAGCATACTTCGGACAGAAGTCTCACCAAGATTATCGTAAAAAATGCATATCTCAGCTTGAAACCCCACAAAAACCAAGATATCGCCGGTTCTGCAAATCAAACGCACTGTGGAGTGGTGAAAACACCAGAAAACGTGTTTCTCGCATTAAGTAGCTCGAAAAGAGCGTTCTCGAAGTTCCTGCATACTTCTGACAGAAGTCTCACCAAGATTATCGTAGAAAATGCATATATCAGCTTGAAACCCGACGAAAACCGAGTTATCTCCGGTTCTGCACATCAAACGTACCGTGGAGTGGTGAAAACACCAGAAAACGTGTTTCGCGCATTAAGTAGCTCGAAAAGAGCGTTCTCGAAGATTCTGCATACTTCTGGCAGAAGTCTCACCAGGATTATCGTAGAAAATGCATAGCTCAGCTTGAAACCCGACCGAAACCAAGATATCTCCGGTTCTGCATGTCAAACGTACTGTGGAGTGGTGAAAACACCAGAAAACGAGTTTCGTGCATTAAGTAGCTCGAAAAGAGCGATCTAGATGATTCTGCATACTTCTGACTGACGTCTCACCAATATTATCGCAGAAAATGCATATCCCAGCTGGAAACACCACGAAAATCATGATATCGCAGGTTCTGCACATCAAACGCACTGTGGAGTGGTGAGAACAACCAGAGAACGTGCTTCTCGCATTAAATAGCTCGAAAAGAGCCATCTCGATGATTCTGCATACTTCGGACAGAAGTCTCAACAAGATTATCGCAGAAAATGCATATCTCAGCTTGAAACCCCACAAAAACCAAGATATCGCCGGTTCTGCATATCAAACGCACTGCGGAGTGGTGAAAACACCAGATAACTTGTTTCTCGCATTAAATAGCTCGAAAAGAGCGATCTCGATGTTTCAGCATACTTCGGACAGAAGTCTCACCAAGATTATCGCAGAAAATGCATAGCTCAGCTTGAAACCCGACCGAATCCAAGATATCTCCGGTTCTGCATGTCAAACGCACTGTGGAGTGGTGAAAACACCGGATAAGGTTTTTCTCGCATTAACTAGCACGAAAAGAGCGATCTCGATGTATCAGCATACTTCGGACAGAAGTCTCACCGAGATTATCGCAGAAAATGCATATCTGAGCTTGAAACCCCACGAAAACCAAGATCTCGCTGGTTCTGCATATCAAACGCACTGCGGAGTGGTGAAAACACCAGATAACTTGTTTCTCGCATTAAATTGCTCGAAAAGAGCGATCTCGATGTTTCAGCATACTTCGGACAGAAGTCTCACCAAGATTATCGCAGAAAATGCATATCTCAGCTTGAAACCCCACGAAAACAAGATATCGCCGGTTCTGCATATCATACGCACTGTGGAGTGGTGAAAACACCAGATAACGTGTTTCTCGCATTAAATAGCTCGAATAGAGCGATCTCGATGATTCTGCATACTTCGGGCAGAAGTCTCACCAAGATTATCGTAAAAAATGCATATCTCAGCTTGAAACCCCACGAAAACCAAGATATCGCTGGTACTGCATATCAAACGCACTGTGGAGTGGTGAAAACACCAGATAACGTGTTTCACGCATTAAATAGCTCGAAAAGAGCGATCTCGATGATTCTGCATACTTCGGACAGAAGTCTCACCAAGATTATCGCAGAAAATGCATATCTCAGCTTGAAACCCCACGAAAACCAAGATGTCGCCGGTTCTGCATATCAAACGCACTGTGGAGTGGTGAAAACACCAGAAAACGTGTTTCTCGCATTAAATAGCTCGAAAAGTGCGATCTCGATGACTCTGCATACTTCGGACAGAAGTCTCACCATGATTATCGCAGAAAATGCATATCTCAGCTTGAAACCCGACGAAAACCAAACATTGCCGGTTCTGCTTATCAAACGCACTGTGGCGTGGTGAAAACACCAGATAACGTGTTTGCTCGCATTAAATATGTCGAATAGAGCGATCTCGATGATTCTGCATACTTCTAACTGAAGTCTCACCATGATTATCGCAGAAAATGCATATCTCTGCTAGAAACCCCACGAAAACCAAGATGTCTCCTGTTCTGCATATCCAACGAACTGTGGAGTGGTGAAAACACCAGATAACGTGTTTCTCGCATTAAATAGCTCGAAAAGTGCGATCTCGATGATTCTGCATACTTCGGACAGAAGTCTCACAATGATTATCGCAGAAAATGCATATCTCAGCTTGAAACCCCACGAAAACCAAGATATCGCCGGTTCTGCATATCAAACGCACTGTGGAGTGGTAAAAACACCAGATACCGTGTTTCTCGCATTAAGTAGCTCGAAACGAGCGATCTCGATGATTCTGGACACTTCGGACAGAAGTCGCACCAAAATTATCGTAAACGATGCATATCTCAGCTTGAAACCACACGAATACCAAGATATCGCTGTGTTCTGCATATCAAACGCACTGTGGAGTGGTGAAAACAGCGGATAAGTTTTTTCTCGCATTAACTAGCTCGAAAAGGGCGATCTCGATGATTCTGCATACTTCGGACAGAAGTCTCACCAAGATTATCGCAAAAAATGCATATCTCAGCTGGAAACACCACGAAAATCAAGATATCGCCTGTTCTGCATATCAAACGCACTGTGGAGTGGAGAAAACAACCAGAGAACGTGTTTCTCGCATTAAATAGCTCGAAGAGAGCGATCTCGATGATTCAGCATATTTCGGACAGGAGTCTCACCAAGATTATCAAAGGAAATGCATATCTCAGCTTGAAACCCCACGAAAACCAAGATATCTCCGGTTCTGCATATCCGACGAACTGTGGAGTGGTGAAAACCCCAGAAAACGAGTTTCTCGCATTAAATAGCTCGAAACGAGCGCTCTCGATGTTTCTGCATACTTCGGACAGATGTTTCAGCAAGATTATCGTAGAAAATGCATATCTCAGATTGAAACCCGACGAAAACCAAAATATCGCCGGTTCTGCACATCAAACCAACTGTGGAGTGGTGAAAACACCAGATAACGAGTTTCTCGCATTAACTAGCTCGAAAAGAGCGATCTCAATGTTTCAGCATTCTTCGGACAGAAGTCTCACCAAGATTATCGCAGAAAATGCATATCTCAGCTTGAAACCCGACGAAAACCGAGTTATCTCCGGTTCTGCACATCAACGGACCGTGGAGTGGTGAAAACACCAGAAAACGTACTTCGCGCATTAAGTAGCTCGAAAAGAGCGATCTAGATGATTCTGCATACTTCCGACAAAAGACCCAGCAAGATTAACGCAGAAAATGCATATCTCAGCTACAAACACCACGAAAACCGAGTTATCTCCGGTTCTGCACATCAAACGTACCGTGGAGTGGTGAAAACACCAGAAAACGAGTTTCTCGCATTAAATAGCTCGAAATGAGCGCTCTCGATGTTTCTGCATACTTCGGACAGATGTTTCACCAAGATTATCGTAGAAAATGCATATCTCAGCTTGAAACCCGACCGAAACCAAGATATCTCCGGTTCTGCATGTCAAACGTACTGCGGAGTGGTGAATAAACCAGAAAACGTGTTTCGTGCATTAAGTAGCTCGAATAGAGCGATCTAGATGATTCTGCATACTTCTGAATGAAGTCTCACATATATTATCGCAGAAAATGCATATCTCAGCTTGAAACCCCACGAAAACCAAGATATCGTTGGTTCTGCATATCAGACCAACTGTGGAGTGGTGAAAACACCAGATAACGTGTTTCTCGCATTACACAGCTCGAAAAGCGCGATCTCGATGATTCTGCATACTTCGGACAGAAGTCTCACCAAGATTATCGCAGAAAATGCATATCTCAGCTTGAAACCCCACGAAAACCAAGATATCTACTGTTCTGCATATAAAACGCACTGTGGAGTGGTGAAAACACCAGAAAACGTGTTTCTCGCATTAGCTAGCTCGAAAAGTGCGATCTCGATGATTCTGCATACTTCTATCAGAAGTCACACCAAGATTATCGCAGAAAATGCATATCTCTGCTTGAAACCCCACGAAAACCAAGATATCTACTGTTCTGCATATCCAACGAACTGTGGAGTGGTGAAAACCCCAGAAAATGTGTTTCTCGCACTAACTAGCTCGAAAAGAGCGATCTCGATGATTCAGCATACTTCGGACAGAAGTCTCACCAAGATTATCGCAGAAAATGCATATCTGAGCTTGAAACCCCACGAAAACCAAGATATAGTCGGTTCTGCATAACATACGCACTGTGGAGTGGTGAAAACACCAGATAACGTGTTTCTCGCAATAAATAGCTCGATACGAGGGATCTCGATGATTAAGCATACTTCGGACAGAAGTCTCACCAAGATTATCGCAGAAATTGCATATCTCAGCTTGAATCCCCACGAAAACCAGGATATCGCTGGTTCTGCATATGAAACGCACTGTGGAGTGCTGAAAACACCAGATAACGTGTTTCTCGCATTAAATAGCTCGAATAGAGCGATCTCGATGATTAAGCATACTTCGGACAGAAGTCTCACCAAGATTATCGTAAAAAATGCATATCTCAGCTTGAAACCCCACAAAAACCAAGATATCGCCGGTTCTGCAAATCAAACGCACTGTGGAGTGGTGAAAACACCAGATAACGTGTTTCTCGCATTAAATAGCTCGACAAGTGCGATCTTGATGACTCTGCATACTTCGGACAGAAGTCTCACCATGATTATCGCAGAAAATGCATATCTCAGCTTGAAACCCGACGAAAACCAAACATTGCCGGTTCTGCATATCAAACGCACTGTGGCGTGGTGAAAACACCAGATAACGTGTTTGCTCGCATTAAATATGTCGAATAGAGCGATCTCGATGATTCTGCATACTTCTAACTGAAGTCTCACCATGATTATCGCAGAAAATGCATATCTCTGCTAGAAACCCCACGAAAGCCAAGATATCTCCTGTTCTGCATATCCAACGAACTGTGGAGTGGTGAAAACCCCAGAAAACGTGTTTCTCGCATTAAATAGCTCGAAAAGTACGATCTCGATGACTCTGCATACTTCGGACAGAAGTCTCACCAAGATTATCGCAGAAAATGCATATCTCAGCTTGAAACCCCACGAAAACAAGATATCGCCGGTTCTGCATATCATACGCACTGTGGAGTGGTGAAAACACCAGATAACGTGTTTCTCGCATTAAATAGCTCGAATAGTGCGATCTCGATGTTTCAGCATACTTCGGACAGAAGTCTCACCAAGATTATCGCAGAAAATGCATATCTCAGCTTGAAACCCCACGAAAACAAGATATCGCCGGTTCTGCATATCATACGCACTGTGGAGTGGTGAAAACACCAGATAACGTGTTTCTCGCATTAAATAGCTCGAATAGAGCGATCTCGATGATTCTGCATACTTCGGACAGAAGTCTCACCAAGATTATCGTAAAAAATGCATATCTCAGCTTGAAACCCCACGAAAACCAAGATATCGCTGGTACTGCATATCAAACGCACTGTGGAGTGGTGAAAACACCAGATAACGTGTTTCACGCATTAAATAGCTCGAAAAGAGCGATCTCGATGATTCTGCATACTTCGGACAGAAGTCTCACCAAGATTATCGCAGAAAATGCATATCTCAGCTTGAAACCCCACGAAAACCAAGATGTCGCCGGTTCTGCATATCAAACGCACTGTGGAGTGGTGAAAACACCAGAAAACGTGTTTCTCGCATTAAGTAGCTCGAAAAGAGCGTTCTCGAAGTTGCTGCGTACTTCTGACAGAAGTCTCACCAAGATTATCGTAGAAAATGCATATATCAGCTTGAAACCCGACGAAAACCGAGTTATCTCCGGTTCTGCACATCAAACGTACCGTGGAGTGGTGAAAACACCAGAAAACGTGTTTCGCGCATTAAGTAGCTCGAAAAGAGCGTTCTCGAAGATTCTGCATACTTCTGACAGAAGTCTCACCAGGATTATCGTAGAAAATGCATATCTCTGCTTGAAACCCCACGAAATCCAAGATATCTACTGTTCTGCATATCCAACGAACTGTGGAGTGGTGAAAACCCCAGAAAACGTGTTTCTCGCACTAACTAGCTCGAAAAGAGCGATCTCGATGATTCAGCATACTTCGGACAGAAGTCTCACCAAGATTATCGCAGAAAATGCATATCTGAGCTTGAAACCCCACGAAAACCAAGATATAGTCGGTTCTGCATAACATACGCACTGTGGAGTGGTGAAAACACCAGATAACGTGTTTCTCGCAATAAATAGCTCGATACGAGGGATCTCGATGATTAAGCATACTTCGGACAGAAGTCTCACCAAGATTATCGCAGAAATTGCATATCTCATCTTGAATCCCCACGAAAACCAGGATATCGCTGGTTCTGCATATGAAACGCACTGTGGAGTGCTGAAAACACCAGATAACGTGTTTCTCGCATTAAATAGCTCGAATAGAGCGATCTCGATGATTAAGCATACTTCGGACAGAAGTCTCACCAAGATTATCGTAAAAAATGCATATCTCAGCTTGAAACCCCACAAAAACCAAGATATCGCCGGTTCTGCAAATCAAACGCACTGTGGAGTGGTGAAAACACCAGATAACGTGTTTCTCGCATTAAATAGCTCGACAAGTGCGATCTTGATGACTCTGCATACTTCGGTCAGAAGTCTCACCATGATTATCGCAGAAAATGCATATCTCAGCTTGAAACCCGACGAAAACCAAACATTGCCGGTTCTGCATATCAAACGCACTGTGGCGTGGTGAAAACACCAGATAACGTGTTTGCTCGCATTAAATATGTCGAATAGAGCGATCTCGATGATTCTGCATACTTCTAACTGAAGTCTCACCATGATTATCGCAGAAAATGCATATCTCTGCTAGAAACCCCACGAAAGCCAAGATATCTCCTGTTCTGCATATCCAAGGAACTGTGGAGTGGTGAAAACCCCAGAAAACGTGCTTCTCGCATTAAATAGCTCGAAAAGTACGATCTCGATGACTCTGCATACTTCGGACAGAAGTCTCACCAAAATTATCGCAGAAAATGCATATCTGAGCTTGAAACCCCACGAAAACCAAGATCTCGCTGGTTCTGCATATCAAACGCACTGCGGAGTGGTGAAAACACCAGATAACTAGTTTCTCGCATTAAATAGCTCGAAAAGAGCGATCTCGATGTTTCAGCATACTTCGGACAGAAGTCTCACCAAGATTATCGCAGAAAATGCATATCTCAGCTTGAAACCCCACGAAAACAAGATATCGCCGGTTCTGCATATCATACGCACTGTGGAGTGGTGAAAACACCAGATAACGTGTTTCTCGCATTAAATAGCTCGAATAGAGCGATCTCGATGATTCTGCATACTTCGGACAGAAGTCTCACCAAGATTATCGTAAAAAATGCATATCTCAGCTTGAAACCCCACGAAAACCAAGATATCGCTGGTACTGCATATCAAACGCACTGTGGAGTGGTGAAAACACCAGATAACGTGTTTCACGCATTAAATAGCTCGAAAAGAGCGATCTCGATGATTCTGCATACTTCGGACAGAAGTCTCACCAACATTATCGTAGAAAATGCATATCTCAGCTTGAAACCCGGCCGAAACCAAGATATCTCCGGTTCTGCATGTCAAACGTACTGCGGAGTGGTGAAAACACCAGAAAACGTGTTTCTCGCACTAACTAGCTCGAAAAGAGCGATCTCGATGATTCAGCATACTTCGGACAGAAGTCTCACCAAGATTATCGCAGAAAATGCATATCTCAGCTTGAAACCCCACGAAAACCAAGATATCGCCGGTTCTGCATATCAAACGCACTGTGGAGTGGTGAAAACACCAGAAAACGTGTTTCGTGCATTAAGTAGCTCTCAAAGAGCGATGTAGATGATTCTGCATACTTCTGATAAAGGACCCACCAAGATTATCGCAGAAAATGCATATCTCAGCTGGAAACACCACGAAAATCAAGATATCGCCTGTTCTGCATATCAAACGCACTGTGGAGTAGTGAAAACAACCAGAGAACGTGTTTCTCGCATTAAATAGCTCGAAAAGAGCGATCTCGATGATTCAGCATACTTCGGACAGAAGTCTCACCAAGATTATCGTAGAAAAGCATATCTCAGCTTGAAACCCGACGAAAACCGAGTTATCTCCGGTTCTGCACATCAAACGTACCGTGGAGTGGTGAAAACACCAGAAAACGTGTTACGCGCATTACGTAGCTCGAAAAGAGCGTTCTCGAAGATTCTGCATACTTCTGACAGAAGTCTCACCAGGATTATCGTAGAAAATGCATATCTCAGCTTGAAAACCCGACCGAAACCAAGATATCTCCGGTTCTGCATGTCAAACATACTGTGGAGAGGTGAAAACACCAGAAAACGTGTTTCGTGCATTAAGTAGCTCGAAAAGAGCGATCTAGATGATTCTGCATACTTCTGACAAAAGACCCACCAAGATTATCGCAGAAAATGCATATCTCAGCTGGAAACACCACGAAAATCAAGATATCGCCTGTTCTGCATATCAAACGCACTAGTGGAGTGGTGAAAACAACCAGAGAACGTGTTCCTCGCATTAAATAGCTCGAAAAGAGCGATCTCGATGATTCAGCATACTTCGGACAGAAGTCTGACCAAGATTATCGCAGGAAATGCATATCTCAGCTTGAAACACCACGAAAACCAAGATATCTCCGGTTCCTCATATCCAACGAACTGTGGAGTGGTGAAAACACCAGATAACGTGTTTCTCGCATTACACAGCTCGAAAAGCGCGATCTCGATGATTCTGCATACTTCGGACAGAAGTCTCACCAAGATTATCGCAGAAAATGCATATCTCAGCTTGAAACCCCACGAAAACCAAGATATCTACTGTTCTGCATATAAAACGCACTGTGGAGTGGTGAAAACACCAGAAAACGTGTTTCTCGCATTAGCTAGCTCGAAAAGTGCGATCTCGATGATTCTGCATACTTCTATCAGAAGTCACACCAAGATTATCGCAGAAAATGCATATCTCTGCTTGAAACCCCACGAAAACCAAGATATCTACTGTTCTGCATATCCAACGAACTGTGGAGTGGTGAAAACCCCAGAAAACGTGTTTCTCGCACTAACTAGCTCGAAAAGAGCGATCTCGATGATTCAGCATACTTCGGACAGAAGTCTCACCAAGATTATCGCAGAAAATGCATATCTGAGCTTGAAACCCCACGAAAACCAAGATATAGTCGGTTCTGCATAACATACGCACTGTGGAGTGGTGAAAACACCAGATAACGTGTTTCTCGCAATAAATAGCTCGATACGAGGGATCTCGATGATTAAGCATACTTCGGACAGAAGTCTCACCAAGATTATCGCAGAAATTGCATATCTCAGCTTGAATCCCCACGAAAACCAGGATATCGCTGGTTCTGCATATGAAACGCACTGTGGAGTGCTGAAAACACCAGATAACGTGTTTCTCGCATTAAATAGCTCGAATAGAGCGATCTCGATGATTAAGCATACTTCGGACAGAAGTCTCACCAAGATTATCGTAAAAAATGCATATCTCAGCTTGAAACCCCACAAAAACCAAGATATCGCCGGTTCTGCAAATCAAACGCACTGTGGAGTGGTGAAAACACCAGATAACGTGTTTCTCGCATTAAATAGCTCGACAAGTGCGATCTTGATGACTCTGCATACTTCGGACAGAAGTCTCACCATGATTATCGCAGAAAATGCATATCTCAGCTTGAAACCCGACGAAAACCAAACATTGCCGGTTCTGCATATCAAACGCACTGTGGCGTGGTGAAAACACCAGATAACGTGTTTGCTCGCATTAAATATGTCGAATAGAGCGATCTCGATGATTCTGCATACTTCTAACTGAAGTCTCACCATGATTATCGCAGAAAATGCATATCTCTGCTAGAAACCCCACGAAAGCCAAGATATCTCCTGTTCTGCATATCCAACGAACTGTGGAGTGGTGAAAACCCCAGAAAACGTGTTTCTCGCATTAAATAGCTCGAAAAGTACGATCTCGATGACTCTGCATACTTCGGACAGAAGTCTCACCAAGATTATCGCAGAAAATGCATATCTCAGCTTGAAACCCCACGAAAACAAGATATCGCCGGTTCTGCATATCATACGCACTGTGGAGTGGTGAAAACACCAGATAACGTGTTTCTCGCATTAAATAGCTCGAATAGTGCGATCTCGATGTTTCAGCATACTTCGGACAGAAGTCTCACCAAGATTATCGCAGAAAATGCATATCTCAGCTTGAAACCCCACGAAAACAAGATATCGCCGGTTCTGCATATCATACGCACTGTGGAGTGGTGAAAACACCAGATAACGTGTTTCTCGCATTAAATAGCTCGAATAGAGCGATCTCGATGATTCTGCATACTTCGGACAGAAGTCTCACCAAGATTATCGTAAAAAATGCATATCTCAGCTTGAAACCCCACGAAAACCAAGATATCGCTGGTACTGCATATCAAACGCACTGTGGAGTGGTGAAAACACCAGATAACGTGTTTCACGCATTAAATAGCTCGAAAAGAGCGATCTCGATGATTCTGCATACTTCGGACAGAAGTCTCACCAAGATTATCGCAGAAAATGCATATCTCAGCTTGAAACCCCACGAAAACCAAGATGTCGCCGGTTCTGCATATCAAACGCACTGTGGAGTGGTGAAAACACCAGAAAACGTGTTTCTCGCATTAAGTAGCTCGAAAAGAGCGTTCTCGAAGTTGCTGCGTACTTCTGACAGAAGTCTCACCAAGATTATCGTAGAAAATGCATATATCAGCTTGAAACCCGACGAAAACCGAGTTATCTCCGGTTCTGCACATCAAACGTACCGTGGAGTGGTGAAAACACCAGAAAACGTGTTTCGCGCATTAAGTAGCTCGAAAAGAGCGTTCTCGAAGATTCTGCATACTTCTGACAGAAGTCTCACCAGGATTATCGTAGAAAATGCATATCTCTGCTTGAAACCCCACGAAATCCAAGATATCTACTGTTCTGCATATCCAACGAACTGTGGAGTGGTGAAAACCCCAGAAAACGTGTTTCTCGCACTAACTAGCTCGAAAAGAGCGATCTCGATGATTCAGCATACTTCGGACAGAAGTCTCACCAAGATTATCGCAGAAAATGCATATCTGAGCTTGAAACCCCACGAAAACCAAGATATAGTCGGTTCTGCATAACATACGCACTGTGGAGTGGTGAAAACACCAGATAACGTGTTTCTCGCAATAAATAGCTCGATACGAGGGATCTCGATGATTAAGCATACTTCGGACAGAAGTCTCACCAAGATTATCGCAGAAATTGCATATCTCATCTTGAATCCCCACGAAAACCAGGATATCGCTGGTTCTGCATATGAAACGCACTGTGGAGTGCTGAAAACACCAGATAACGTGTTTCTCGCATTAAATAGCTCGAATAGAGCGATCTCGATGATTAAGCATACTTCGGACAGAAGTCTCACCAAGATTATCGTAAAAAATGCATATCTCAGCTTGAAACCCCACAAAAACCAAGATATCGCCGGTTCTGCAAATCAAACGCACTGTGGAGTGGTGAAAACACCAGATAACGTGTTTCTCGCATTAAATAGCTCGACAAGTGCGATCTTGATGACTCTGCATACTTCGGTCAGAAGTCTCACCATGATTATCGCAGAAAATGCATATCTCAGCTTGAAACCCGACGAAAACCAAACATTGCCGGTTCTGCATATCAAACGCACTGTGGCGTGGTGAAAACACCAGATAACGTGTTTGCTCGCATTAAATATGTCGAATAGAGCGATCTCGATGATTCTGCATACTTCTAACTGAAGTCTCACCATGATTATCGCAGAAAATGCATATCTCTGCTAGAAACCCCACGAAAGCCAAGATATCTCCTGTTCTGCATATCCAAGGAACTGTGGAGTGGTGAAAACCCCAGAAAACGTGCTTCTCGCATTAAATAGCTCGAAAAGTACGATCTCGATGACTCTGCATACTTCGGACAGAAGTCTCACCAAAATTATCGCAGAAAATGCATATCTGAGCTTGAAACCCCACGAAAACCAAGATCTCGCTGGTTCTGCATATCAAACGCACTGCGGAGTGGTGAAAACACCAGATAACTAGTTTCTCGCATTAAATAGCTCGAAAAGAGCGATCTCGATGTTTCAGCATACTTCGGACAGAAGTCTCACCAAGATTATCGCAGAAAATGCATATCTCAGCTTGAAACCCCACGAAAACAAGATATCGCCGGTTCTGCATATCATACGCACTGTGGAGTGGTGAAAACACCAGATAACGTGTTTCTCGCATTAAATAGCTCGAATAGAGCGATCTCGATGATTCTGCATACTTCGGACAGAAGTCTCACCAAGATTATCGTAAAAAATGCATATCTCAGCTTGAAACCCCACGAAAACCAAGATATCGCTGGTACTGCATATCAAACGCACTGTGGAGTGGTGAAAACACCAGATAACGTGTTTCACGCATTAAATAGCTCGAAAAGAGCGATCTCGATGATTCTGCATACTTCGGACAGAAGTCTCACCAACATTATCGTAGAAAATGCATATCTCAGCTTGAAACCCGGCCGAAACCAAGATATCTCCGGTTCTGCATGTCAAACGTACTGCGGAGTGGTGAAAACACCAGAAAACGTGTTTCTCGCACTAACTAGCTCGAAAAGAGCGATCTCGATGATTCAGCATACTTCGGACAGAAGTCTCACCAAGATTATCGCAGAAAATGCATATCTCAGCTTGAAACCCCACGAAAACCAAGATATCGCCGGTTCTGCATATCAAACGCACTGTGGAGTGGTGAAAACACCAGAAAACGTGTTTCGTGCATTAAGTAGCTCTCAAAGAGCGATGTAGATGATTCTGCATGCTTCTGATAAAAGACCCACCAAGATTATCGCAGAAAATGCATATCTCAGCTGGAAACACCACGAAAATCAAGATATCGCCTGTTCTGCATATCAAACGCACTGTGGAGTAGTGAAAACACCAGAAAACGTGTTTCGTGCATTAAGTAGCTCGAAAAGAGCGTTCTCGAAGATTCTGCATACTTCTGACAGAAGTCTCACCAACATTATCGTAGAAAATGCATATCTCAGCTGAAAACACCACGAAAATCAAGATATCGCCGGTTCTGCATATCAAACGTACTGTGGAGTGGTGAAAACACCAGAAAACGTGTTTCCTGCATTAAGTAGCTCGAAAAGAGCGATCTAGATGATTCCGCATACTTCTGACTTAATTCTAACCAATATTATCGTAGAAAATGCATATCTCAGCTGAAAACCACACGAAAACCAAGTTATCGGCGTCTCTACATATCAAACGCACTGTGGAGTGGTCAAAACACAAGCTAACGTGTTTCTCGCATTAAATAGCTCGAAAAGTGCGATCTCGAAGGTTCTGCATACTTCTGACAGAAGTCTCACCAGGATTATCGTAGAAAATGCATATCTCAGCTTGAAACCCGGCCGAAACCAAGATATCTCCGGTTCTGCATGTCAAACGTACTGCGGAGTGGTGAAAACACCAGAAAACGTGTTTCTCGCACTAACTAGCTCGAAAAGAGCGATCTCGATGATTCAGCATACTTCGGACAGAAGTCTCACCAAGATTATCGCAGAAAATGCATATCTCAGCTTGAAACCCCACGAAAACCAAGATATCGCCGGTTCTGCATATCAAACGCACTGTGGAGTGGTGAAAACACCAGAAAACGTGTTTCGTGCATTAAGTAGCTCTCAAAGAGCGATGTAGATGATTCTGCATACTTCTGATAAAGGACCCACCAAGATTATCGCAGAAAATGCATATCTCAGCTGGAAACACCACGAAAATCAAGATATCGCCTGTTCTGCATATCAAACGCACTGTGGAGTAGTGAAAACAACCAGAGAACGTGTTTCTCGCATTAAATAGCTCGAAAAGAGCGATCTCGATGATTCAGCATACTTCGGACAGAAGTCTCACCAAGATTATCGTAGAAAAGCATATCTCAGCTTGAAACCCGACGAAAACCGAGTTATCTCCGGTTCTGCACATCAAACGTACCGTGGAGTGGTGAAAACACCAGAAAACGTGTTACGCGCATTACGTAGCTCGAAAAGAGCGTTCTCGAAGATTCTGCATACTTCTGACAGAAGTCTCACCAGGATTATCGTAGAAAATGCATATCTCAGCTTGAAAACCCGACCGAAACCAAGATATCTCCGGTTCTGCATGTGAAACGTACTGTGGAGAGGTGAAAACACCAGAAAACGTGTTTCGTGCATTAAGTAGCTCGAAAAGAGCGATCTAGATGATTCTGCATACTTCTGACAAAAGACCCACCAAGATTATCGCAGAAAATGCATATCTCAGCTGGAAACACCACGAAAATCAAGATATCGCCTGTTCTGCATATCAAACGCACTAGTGGAGTGGTGAAAACAACCAGAGAACGTGTTCCTCGCATTAAATAGCTCGAAAAGAGCGATCTCGATGATTCAGCATACTTCGGACAGAAGTCTGACCAAGATTATCGCAGGAAATGCATATCTCAGCTTGAAACACCACGAAAACCAAGATATCTCCGGTTCCTCATATCCAACGAACTGTGGAGTGGTGAAAACCCCAGAAAACGAGTTTCTCGCATTAATTAGCTCGAAAAGAGCGCTCTCGACGTTTCTGCATACTTCGGACAGATGTTTCACCAAGATTATCGTAGAAAATGCATATCTCAGCTTGAAACCCGACGAAAACCAAAATATCGCCGGTTCTGCATATCAAACCAACTGTGGAGTGGTGAAAACACCAGATAACGTGTTTCTCGCATTAAATAGCTCGAAAAGTGCGATCTCGATGATTCTGCATACTTCTAACAGAAGTCTCACCAAGATTATCGCAGAAAATGCATATCTCAGCTTGAAACACCACGAAAAAAAAGATATCGCAGGTTCTGCATATCAAACGCACTATGAAGTGGTGATAACACCGGATAAGGTTTTTCTCGCATTAACTAGCTCGAAAAGAGCGATCTCGATGTTTCAGCATACTTCGGACAGAAGTCTCACCATGATTATCGCAGAAAATGCATATCTCAGCTTGAAACCCCACGAAAACCAAGATATCGCCGGTTCTGCATATCATACGCACTGTGGAGTGGTGAAAACACCAGATAACGTGTTTCTCGCATTAAATAGCTCGAAAAGAGCGTTCTCGAAGGTCCTGCATACTTCTGACAGAAGTCTCACCAGGATTATCGTAGAAAATGCATAGCTCAGCTTGAAACCCGACCGAAACCAGTATATCTCCGGTTCTGCATGTCAAACGTACTGTGGAGTGGTGAAAACACCAGAAAACGAGTTTCGTGCATTACGTAGCTCGAAAAGAGCGATCTAGATGATTCTGCATACTTCTAACAGAAGTCTCACCATGATTATCGCAGAAAATGCATATCTCTGCTAGAAACCCCACGAAAACCAAGATATCTCCTGTTGTGCATATCCAACGAACTGTGGAGTGGTGAAAACCCCAGAAAACGTGTTTCTCGCATTAAATATCTCGAAAAGTACGATCTCGATGACTTTGCATACTTCGGACAGAAGTCTCACCAAGATTATCGCAGAAAATGCATATCTGAGCTTGAAACCCCACGAAAACCAAGATATCGCAGGTTCTGCATATCAAACGCACTGTGGAGTGGTGAAAACACCAGATAACTTGTTTCTCGCATTAAATAGCTCGAAAAGAGCGATCACGATGATTCTGCATACTTCGGACAGAAGTCTCACCAAGATTATCGCAGAAAATGCATATCTCAGCTTGAAACCCCACGAAAACCAAGATATCTCCGGTTCTGCATATCCAACGAACGGTGGAGTGGTGAAAACCACAGAAAACGAGTTTCTCGCATTAAATAGCTCGAAAAGTACGATCTTGATGACTCTGCATACTTCGGACAGAAGTCTCACCAAAATTATCGCAGAAAATGCATATCTGAGCTTGAAACCCCACGAAAACCAAGATCTCGCTGGTTCTGCATATCAAACGCACTGCGGAGTGGTGAAAACACCAGATAACTTGTTTCTCGCATTAAATAGCTCGAAAAGAGCGATCTCGATGTTTCAGCATACTTCGGACAGAAGTCTCACCAAGATTATCGCAGAAAATGCATATCTCAGCTTGAAACCCCACGAAAACAAGATATCGCCGGTTCTGCATATCATACGCACTGTGGAGTGGTGAAAACACCAGATAACGTGTTTCTCGCATTAAATAGCTCGAATAGAGCGATCTCGATGATTCTGCATGCTTCGGACTGAAGTCTCACCAAGATTATCGTAAAAAATGCATATCTCAGCTTGAAACCCCACGAAAACCAAGATATCGCTGGTACTGCATATCAAACGCACTGTGGAGTGGTGAAAACACCAGATAACGTGTTTCACGCATTAAATAGCTCGAAAAGAGCGATCTCGATGATTCTGCATACTTGGGACAGAAGTCTCACCAAGATTATCGCAGAAAATGCATATCTGAGCTTGAAACCCCACGAAAACCAAGATATCGCAGGTTCTGCATATCAAACGCACTGTGGAGTGGTGAAAACACCAGATAACTTGTTTCTCGCATTAAATAGCTCGAAAAGAGCGATCACGATGATTCTGCATACTTCGGACAGAAGTCTCACCAAGATTATCGCAGAAAATGCATATCTCAGCTTGAAACCCCACGAAAACCAAGATATCTCCGGTTCTGCATATCCAACGAACGGTGGAGTGGTGAAAACCACAGAAAACGAGTTTCTCGCATTAAATAGCTCGAAAAGTACGATCTTGATGACTCTGCATACTTCGGACAGAAGTCTCACCAAAATTATCGCAGAAAATGCATATCTGAGCTTGAAACCCCACGAAAACCAAGATCTCGCTGGTTCTGCATATCAAACGCACTGCGGAGTGGTGAAAACACCAGATAACTTGTTTCTCGCATTAAATAGCTCGAAAAGAGCGATCTCGATGTTTCAGCATACTTCGGACAGAAGTCTCACCAAGATTATCGCAGAAAATGCATATCTCAGCTTGAAACCCCACGAAAACAAGATATCGCCGGTTCTGCATATCATACGCACTGTGGAGTGGTGAAAACACCAGATAACGTGTTTCTCGCATTAAATAGCTCGAATAGAGCGATCTCGATGATTCTGCATGCTTCGGACTGAAGTCTCACCAAGATTATCGTAAAAAATGCATATCTCAGCTTGAAACCCCACGAAAACCAAGATATCGCTGGTACTGCATATCAAACGCACTGTGGAGTGGTGAAAACACCAGATAACGTGTTTCACGCATTAAATAGCTCGAAAAGAGCGATCTCGATGATTCTGCATACTTCGGACAGAAGTCTCACCAAGATTATCGCAGAAAATGCATATCTCAGCTTGAAACCCCACGAAAACCAAGATGTCGCCGGTTCTGCATATCAAACGCACTGTGGAGTGGTGAAAACACCAGAAAACGTGTTTCTCGCATTAAGTAGCTCGAAAAGAGCGTTCTCGAAGTTCCTGCATACTTCTGACAGAAGTCTCACCAAGATTATCGTAGAAAATGCATATATCAGCTTGAAACCCGACGAAAACCGAGTTATCTCCGGTTCTGCACATCAAACGTACCGTGGAGTGGTGAAAACACCAGAAAACGTGTTTCGCGCATTAAGTAGCTCGAAAAGAGCGTTCTCGAAGATTCTGCATACTTCTGACAGAAGTCTCACCAGGATTATCGTAGAAAATGCATAGCTCAGCTTGAAACCCGACCGAAACCAAGATATCTCCGGTTCTGCATGTCAAACGTACTGTGGAGTGGTGAAAACACCAGAAAACGAGTTTCGCGCATTAGGTAGCTCGAAAAGAGCGATCTAGATGATTCTGCATACTTCTGACTGACGTCTCACCAATATTATCGCAGAAAATGCATATCCCAGCTGGAAACACCACGAAAATCATGATATCGCAGGTTCTGCACATCAAACGCACAGTGGAGTGGTGAGAACAACCAGAGAACGTGCTTCTCGCATTAAATAGCTCGAAAAGAGCCATCTCGATGATTCTGCATACGTCGGACAGAAGTCTCAACAAGATTATCGCAGAAAATGCATATCTCAGCTTGAAACCCCACAAAAACCAAGATATCGCCGGTTCTGCATATCAAACGCACTGTGGAGTGGTGAAAACACCAGATAACGTGTTTCTCGCATGAAATAGCTCGAAAAGTGCGATCTCGAAGATTCTGCATACTTCTGACAGAAGTCTCACCAGGATTATCGTAGAAAATGCATATCTCAGCTTGAAACCCGACCGAAACCAAGATATCTCCGGTTCTCCATGTCAAACGTACTGTGGAGTGGTGAAAACACCAGAAAAAGTGTTTCGTGCATTAAGTAGCTCGATAAGAGCGATCTAGATGATTCTGCATACTTCTGACTGAAGTCTCACCAATATTATCGCAGAAAATGCATATCTCAGCTTGAAACCCCACGAAAACCAAGATATCGTTGGTTCTGCATATCCAACGAACTGTGGAGTGGTGAAAACCCCAGAAAACGTGTTTCTCGCACTAACTAGCTCGAAAAGAGCGATCTCGATGATTCAGCATACTTCGGACAGAAGTCTCACCAAGATTATCGCAGAAAATGCATATCTGAGCTTGAAACCCCACGAAAACAAGATATCGCCGGTTCTGCATATCATACGCACTGTGGAGTGGTGAAAACACCAGATAACGTGTTTCTCGCATTAAATAGCGCGAAAAGAGCGATCTCGATGATTCTGCATACTTCGGACAGAAGTCTCACCAAGATTATCGCAGAAAATGCATATCTCAGCTTGAAACCCCACGAAAACCAAGATGTCGCCGGTTCTGCATATCAAACGCACTGTGGAGTGATGAAAACACCAGAAAACGTGTTTCTCGCATTAAGTAGCTCGAAAAGAGCGTTCTCGAAGTTCCTGCATACTTCTGACAGAAGTCTCACCAAGATTATCGTAGAAAATGCATATATCAGCTTGAAACCCGACGAAAACCGCGTTATCTCCGGTTCTGCACATCAAACGTACCGTGGAGTGGTGAAAACACCAGAAAACGTGTTTCGCGCATTAAGTAGCTCGAAAAGAGCGTTCTCGAAGATTCTGCATACTTCTGACAGAAGTCTCACCAGGATTATCGTAGAAAATGCATAGCTCAGCTTGAAACCCGACCGAAACCAGTATATCTCCGGTTCTGCATGTCAAACGTACTGTGGAGTGGTGAAAACACCAGAAAACGAGTTTCGTGCATTAAGTAGCTCGAAAAGAGCGATCTAGATGATTCTGCATACTTCTGACTGACGTCTCACCAATATTATCGCAGAAAATGCATATCCCAGCTGGAAACACCACGAAAATCATGATATCGCAGTTTCTGCACATCAAACGCACTGTGGAGTGGTGAAAACAACCAGAGAACGTGCTTCTCGCATTAAATAGCTCGAAAAGAGCCATCTCGATGATTCTGCATACTTCGGACAGAAGTCTCAACAAGATTATCGCAGAAAATGCATATCTCAGCTTGAAACCCCACAAAAACCAAGATATCGCCGGTTCTGCATATCAAACGCACTGTGGAGTGGTGAAAACACCAGATAACGTGTTTCTCGCATTAAATAGCTCGAAAAGTGCGATCTCGATGATTCTGCATACTTCGGACAGAAGTCTCACCATGATTATCGCAGAAAATGCATATCTCAGCTTGAAACCCGACGAAAACCAAACATTGCCGGTTCTGCATATCAAACGCACTGTGGCGTGGTGAAAACACCAGATAACGTGTTTGCTCGCATTAAATATGTCGAAATGAGCGATCTCGATGATTCTGCATACTTCTAACAGAAGTCTCACCATGATTATCGCAGAAAATGCATATCTCTGCTAGAAACCCCACGAAAACCAAGATATCTCCTGTTGTGCATATCCAACGAACTGTGGAGTGGTGAAAACCCCAGAAAACGTGTTTCTCGCATTAAATAGCTCGAAAAGTACGATCTCGATGACTTTGCATACTTCGGACAGAAGTCTCACCAAGATTATCGCAGAAAATGCATATCTGAGCTTGAAACCCCACGAAAACCAAGATATCGCAGGTTCTGCATATCAAACGCACTGTGGAGTGGTGAAAACACCAGATAACTTGTTTCTCGCATTAAATAGCTCGAAAAGAGCGATCTCGATGATTCTGCATACTTCGGACAGAAGTCTCACCAAGATTATCGCAGAAAATGCATATCTCAGCTTGAAACCCCACGAAAACCAAGATATCTCCGGTTCTGCATATCCAACGAACTGTGGAGTGGTGAAAACACCAGAAAACGTGTTTCGTGCATTAAGTAGCTCGAAAAGTGCGATCACGATGATTCTGCATACTTCTAACAGAAGTCACACCAAGATTATCGCAGAAAATGCATATCTCTGCTTGAAACCCCACGAAAACCAAGGTATCTACTGTTCTGCATATCCAACGAACTGTGGAGTGGTGAAAACCACAGAAAACGTGTTTCTCGCACTAACCAGCTCGAAAAGAGCGATCTCGATTATTCAGCATACTTCGGACAGAAGTCTCACCAAGATTATCGCAGAAAATGCATATCTCAGCTTGAAACCCCACGAAAACCAAGATATCGCCGGTTCTGCATATCAAACGCACTGTGGAGTGGTGAAAACACCAGAAAACGTGTTTCGTGCATTAAGTAGCTCTCAAAGAGCGATGTAGATGATTCTGCATGCTTCTGATAAAAGACCCACCAAGATTATCGCAGAAAATGCATATCTCAGCTGGAAACACCACGAAAATCAAGATATCGCCTGTTCTGCATATCAAACGCACTGTGGAGTAGTGAAAACACCAGAAAACGTGTTTCGTGCATTAAGTAGCTCGAAAAGAGCGTTCTCGAAGATTCTGCATACTTCTGACAGAAGTCTCACCAACATTATCGTAGAAAATGCATATCTCAGCTGAAAACACCACGAAAATCAAGATATCGCCGGTTCTGCATATCAAACGTACTGTGGCGTGGTGAAAACACCAGAAAACGTGTTTCCTGCATTAAGTAGCTCGAAAAGAGCGATCTAGATGATTCCGCATACTTCTGACTTAATTCTAACCAATATTATCGTAGAAAATGCATATCTCAGCTGAAAACCACACGAAAACCAAGTTATCGGCGTCTCTACATATCAAACGCACTGTGGAGTGGTCAAAACACAAGCTAACGTGTTTCTCGCATTAAATAGCTCGAAAAGTGCGATCTCGAAGGTTCTGCATACTTCTGACAGAAGTCTCACCAGGATTATCGTAGAAAATGCATATCTCAGCTTGAAACCCGGCCGAAACCAAGATATCTCCGGTTCTGCATGTCAAACGTACTGCGGAGTGGTGAAAACACCAGAAAACGTGTTTCTCGCACTAACTAGCTCGAAAAGAGCGATCTCGATGATTCAGCATACTTCGGACAGAAGTCTCACCAAGATTATCGCAGAAAATGCATATCTCAGCTTGAAACCCCACGAAAACCAAGATATCGCCGGTTCTGCATATCAAACGCACTGTGGAGTGGTGAAAACACCAGAAAACGTGTTTCGTGCATTAAGTAGCTCTCAAAGAGCGATGTAGATGATTCTGCATACTTCTGATAAAGGACCCACCAAGATTATCGCAGAAAATGCATATCTCAGCTGGAAACACCACGAAAATCAAGATATCGCCTGTTCTGCATATCAAACGCACTGTGGAGTAGTGAAAACAACCAGAGAACGTGTTTCTCGCATTAAATAGCTCGAAAAGAGCGATCTCGATGATTCAGCATACTTCGGACAGAAGTCTCACCAAGATTATCGTAGAAAAGCATATCTCAGCTTGAAACCCGACGAAAACCGAGTTATCTCCGGTTCTGCACATCAAACGTACCGTGGAGTGGTGAAAACACCAGAAAACGTGTTACGCGCATTACGTAGCTCGAAAAGAGCGTTCTCGAAGATTCTGCATACTTCTGACAGAAGTCTCACCAGGATTATCGTAGAAAATGCATATCTCAGCTTGAAAACCCGACCGAAACCAAGATATCTCCGGTTCTGCATGTCAAACGTACTGTGGAGAGGTGAAAACACCAGAAAACGTGTTTCGTGCATTAAGTAGCTCGAAAAGAGCGATCTAGATGATTCTGCATACTTCTGACAAAAGACCCACCAAGATTATCGCAGAAAATGCATATCTCAGCTGGAAACACCACGAAAATCAAGATATCGCCTGTTCTGCATATCAAACGCACTAGTGGAGTGGTGAAAACAACCAGAGAACGTGTTCCTCGCATTAAATAGCTCGAAAAGAGCGATCTCGATGATTCAGCATACTTCGGACAGAAGTCTGACCAAGATTATCGCAGGAAATGCATATCTCAGCTTGAAACACCACGAAAACCAAGATATCTCCGGTTCCTCATATCCAACGAACTGTGGAGTGGTGAAAACCCCAGAAAACGAGTTTCTCGCATTAATTAGCTCGAAAAGAGCGCTCTCGACGTTTCTGCATACTTCGGACAGATGTTTCACCAAGATTATCGTAGAAAATGCATATCTCAGCTTGAAACCCGACGAAAACCAAAATATCGCCGGTTCTGCATATCAAACCAACTGTGGAGTGGTGAAAACACCACATAACGTGTTTCTCGCATTAAATAGCTCGAAAAGTGCGATCTCGATGATTCTGCATACTTCTAACAGAAGTCTCACCAAGATTATCGCAGAAAATGCATATCTCAGCTTGAAACCCCACGAAAAACAAGATATCGCAGGTTCTGCATATCAAACGCACTATGAAGTGGTGATAACACCGGATAAGGTTTTTCTCGCATTAACTAGCTCGAAAAGAGCGATCTCGATGTTTCAGCATACTTCGGACAGAAGTCTCACCATGATTATCGCAGAAAATGCATATCTCAGCTTGAAACCCCACGAAAACCAAGATATCGCCGGTTCTGCATATCATACGCACTGTGGAGTGGTGAAAACACCAGATAACGTGTTTCTCGCATTAAATAGCTCGAAAAGAGCGTTCTCGAAGGTCCTGCATACTTCTGACAGAAGTCTCACCAGGATTATCGTAGAAAATGCATATCTCAGCTTGAAACCCCACGAAAACCAAGATGTCGCCGGTTCTGCATATCAAACGCACTGTGGAGTGATGAAAACACCAGAAAACGTGTTTCTCGCATTAAGTAGCTCGAAAAGAGCGTTCTCGAAGTTCCTGCATACTTCTGACAGAAGTCTCACCAAGATTATCGTAGAAAATGCATATATCAGCTTGAAACCCGACGAAAACCGCGTTATCTCCGGTTCTGCACATCAAACGTACCGTGGAGTGGTGAAAACACCAGAAAACGTGTTTCGCGCATTAAGTAGCTCGAAAAGAGCGTTCTCGAAGATTCTGCATACTTCTGACAGAAGTCTCACCAGGATTATCGTAGAAAATGCATAGCTCAGCTTGAAACCCGACCGAAACCAGTATATCTCCGGTTCTGCATGTCAAACGTACTGTGGAGTGGTGAAAACACCAGAAAACGAGTTTCGTGCATTAAGTAGCTCGAAAAGAGCGATCTAGATGATTCTGCATACTTCTGACTGACGTCTCACCAATATTATCGCAGAAAATGCATATCCCAGCTGGAAACACCACGAAAATCATGATATCGCAGTTTCTGCACATCAAACGCACTGTGGAGTGGTGAAAACAACCAGAGAACGTGCTTCTCGCATTAAATAGCTCGAAAAGAGCCATCTCGATGATTCTGCATACTTCGGACAGAAGTCTCAACAAGATTATCGCAGAAAATGCATATCTCAGCTTGAAACCCCACAAAAACCAAGATATCGCCGGTTCTGCATATCAAACGCACTGTGGAGTGGTGAAAACACCAGATAACGTGTTTCTCGCATTAAATAGCTCGAAAAGTGCGATCTCGATGATTCTGCATACTTCGGACAGAAGTCTCACCATGATTATCGCAGAAAATGCATATCTCAGCTTGAAACCCGACGAAAACCAAACATTGCCGGTTCTGCATATCAAACGCACTGTGGCGTGGTGAAAACACCAGATAACGTGTTTGCTCGCATTAAATATGTCGAAAAGAGCGATCTCGATGATTCTGCATACTTCTAACAGAAGTCTCACCATGATTATCGCAGAAAATGCATATCTCTGCTAGAAACCCCACGAAAACCAAGATATCTCCTGTTGTGCATATCCAACGAACTGTGGAGTGGTGAAAACCCCAGAAAACGTGTTTCTCGCATTAAATAGCTCGAAAAGTACGATCTCGATGACTTTGCATACTTCGGACAGAAGTCTCACCAAGATTATCGCAGAAAATGCATATCTGAGCTTGAAACCCCACGAAAACCAAGATATCGCAGGTTCTGCATATCAAACGCACTGTGGAGTGATGAAAACACCAGATAACTTGTTTCTCGCATTAAATAGCTCGAAAAGAGCGATCACGATGATTCTGCATACTTCGGACAGAAGTCTCACCAAGATTATCGCAGAAAATGCATATCTCAGCTTGAAACCCCACGAAAACCAAGATATCTCCGGTTCTGCATATCCAACGAACTGTGGAGTGGTGAAAACCACAGAAAACGAGTTTCTCGCATTAAATAGCTCGAAAAGAGCGTTCTCGAAGATCCTGTATACTTCTGACAGAAGTCTCACCAAGCTTATCGTAAAAAATGCATAACTCAGCTTGAAACCGCACAAAAACCAAGATATCGCCGCTTCTGCATATCAAACGCACTGTGGAGTGGTGAAAACACCAGATAACGTGTTTCTCGCATTAAATAGCTCGAAAAGTGCGATCTCGATGATTAAGCATACTTCGGACAGAAGTCTCACCAAGATTATCGCAGAAATTGCATATCTCAGCTTGAATCCCCACGAAAACCAAGATATCGCTGGTTCTGCATATCAAACGCACTGTGGAGTGCTGAAAACACCAGATAAGGTGTTTCTCGCATTAAATAGCTCGAATAGAGCGATCTTGATGATTAAGCATACTTCGGACAGAAGTCTCACCAAGATTATCGCAGAAAATGCATATCTGAGCTTGAAACACCACGAAAACCAAGATATCTCCGGTTCTGCATATCCAACGAACTGTGGAGTGGTGAAAACACCAGAAAACGTGTTTCGTGCATTAAGTAGCTCGAAAAGTGCGATCACGATGATTCTGCATACTTCTAACAGAAGTCACACCAAGATTATCGCAGAAAATGCATATCTCTGCTTGAAACCCCACGAAAACCAAGATATCTACTGTTCTGCATATCCAACGAACTGTGGAGTGGTGAAAACCACAGAAAACGTGTTTCTCGCACTAACCAGCTCGAAAAGAGCGATCTCGATTATTCAGCATACTTCGGACAGAAGTCTCACCAAGATTATCGCAGAAAATGCATATCTCAGCTTGAAACCCTACGAAAACCAAGATATCGCCGGTTCTGCATATCAAACGCACTGTGGAGTAGTGAAAACACCGGATAAGGTTCTTCTTGCATTAACTAGCTCGAAAAGAGCGATCTCGATGTTTCAGCATACTTCGGACAGAAGTCTCACCAAGATTATCGCAGAAAATGCATATCTCAGCTTGAAACCACACGAAAACCAAGATATCGCCGGTTCTGCATATCATACGCACTGTGGAGTGGTGAAAACACCAGATAACGTGTTTCTCGCATTAAATAGCTCGAAACGAGCGATCTCGATGGTTAAGCATACTTCGGACAGAAGTCTCACCAAGATTATCGTAAAAAATGCATATCTCAGCTTGAAACCCCACGAAAACCAAGATATCGCTGGTTCTGCATATCAAACGCACTGTGGGGTGCTGAAAACACCAGATAACGTGTTTGTAGCATTAAATAGCTCGAATAGAGCGATATCGATGATTCTGCATACTTCGGACAGAAGTCTCACCAAGATGATCGTAAAAAATGCATATCTCAGCATGAAACCCCACGAAAACCAAGATATCGCTGGTACTGCATATCAAACGCACTGTGGAGTGGTGAAAACACCAGATAACGTGATTCTCGCATTAAATAGCTCGAAAAGAGCGATCTCGATGATTCTGCATACTTCGGACAGAAGTCTCACCAAGATTATCGCAGAAAATGCATATCTCAGCTTGAAACCCGACGAAAACCGAGTTATCTCCGGTTCTGCACATCAAACGTACCGTGGAGTGGTGAAAACACCAGAAAACGTGTTTCGCGCATTAAGTAGCTCGAAAAGGGCGTTCTCGAAGATTCTTCATACTTCTGACAGAAGTCTCACCAGGAATATCGCAGAAAATGCATATCTCAGCTTGAAACCCCACGAAAACCAAGATATCGCCGGTTCTGCATATCAAACGCACTGAGGAGTGGTGAAAACACCAGATAACGTGTTTCTCGCATTGAATAGCTCGAAAAGAGCGATCTAGATGATTCAGCATACTTGGGACAGAAGTCTCACCAAGCTTATCGCAGAAAATGCATATCTCAGCTTGAAACCCCACGAAAACCAAGATATCGCCGGTTCTGCATATCAAACGCACTGTGGAGTGGTGAAAACACCAGAAAACGTGTTTCGTGCATTAAGTAGCTCTCAAAGAGCGATGTAGATGATTCTGCATGCTTCTGATAAAAGACCCACCAAGATTATCGCAGAAAATGCATATCTCAGCTGGAAACACCACGAAAATCAAGATATCGCCTGTTCTGCATATCCAACGAACTGTGGAGTGGTGAAAACCCCAGAAAACGAGTTTCTCGCATTAATTAGCTCGAAAAGAGCGCTCTCGACGTTTCTGCATACTTCGGACAGATGTTTCACCAAGATTATCGTAGAAAATGCATATCTCAGCTTGAAACCCGACGAAAACCAAACATTGCCGGTTCTGCATATCAAACGCACTGTGGCGTGGTGAAAACACCAGATAACGTGTTTGCTCGCATTAAATATGTCGAAAAGAGCGATCTCGATGATTCTGCATACTTCTAACAGAAGTCTCACCATGATTATCGCAGAAAATGCATATCTCTGCTAGAAACCCCACGAAAACCAAGATATCTCCTGTTGTGCATATCCAACGAACTGTGGAGTGGTCAAAACCCCAGAAAACGTGTTTCTCGCATTAAATAGCTCGAAAAGTACGATCTCGATGACTTTGCATACTTCGGACAGAAGTCTCACCAAGATTATCGCAGAAAATGCATATCTGAGCTTGAAACCCCACGAAAACCAAGATATCGCAGGTTCTGCATATCAAACGCACTGTGGAGTGGTGAAAACACCAGATAACTTGTTTCTCGCATTAAATAGCTCGAAAAGAGCGATCTCGATGATTCTGCATACTTCGGACAGAAGTCTCACCAAGATTATCGCAGAAAATGCATATCTCAGCTTGAAACCCCACGAAAACCAAGATATCTCCGGTTCTGCATATCCAACGAACTGTGGAGTGGTGAAAACCACAGAAAACGAGTTTCTCGCATTAAATAGCTCGAAAAGAGCGTTCTCGAAGATCCTGTATACTTCTGACAGAACTCTCACCAAGCTTATCGTAAAAAATGCATAACTCAGCTTGAAACCGCACAAAAACCAAGATATCGCCGCTTCTGCATATCAAACGCACTGTGGAGTGGTGAAAACACCAGATAACGTGTTTCTCGCATTAAATAGCTCGAAAAGTGCGATCTCGATGATTAAGCATACTTCGGACAGAAGTCTCACCAAGATTATCGCAGAAATTGCATATCTCAGCTTGAATCCCCACGAAAACCAAGATATCGCTGGTTCTGCATATCAAACGCACTGTGGAGTGCTGAAAACACCAGATAAGGTGTTTCTCGCATTAAATAGCTCGAATAGAGCGATCTTGATGATTAAGCATACTTCGGACAGAATTCTCACCAAGATTATCGCAGAAAATGCATATCTGAGCTTGAAACACCACGAAAACCAAGATATCTCCGGTTCTGCATATCCAACGAACTGTGGAGTGGTGAAAACACCAGAAAACGTGTTTCGTGCATTAAGTAGCTCGAAAAGTGCGATCACGATGATTCTGCATACTTCTAACAGAAGTCACACCAAGATTATCGCAGAAAATGCATATCTCTGCTTGAAACCCCACGAAAACCAAGATATCTACAGTTCTGAATATCCAACGAACTGTGGAGTGGTGAAAACCACAGAAAACGTGTTTCTCGCACTAACCAGCTCGAAAAGAGCGATCTCGATTATTCAGCATACTTCGGACAGAAGTCTCACCAAGATTATCGCAGAAAATGCATATCTCAGCTTGAAACCCTACGAAAACCAAGATATCGCCGGTTCTGCATATCAAACGCACTGTGGGGTAGTGAAAACACCGGATAAGGTTCTTCTTGCATTAACTAGCTCGAAAAGAGCGATCTCGATGTTTCAGCATACTTCGGACAGAAGTCTCACCAAGATTATCGCAGAAAATGCATATCTCAGCTTGAAACCACACGAAAACCAAGATATCGCCGGTTCTGCATATCATACGCACTGTGGAGTGGTGAAAACACCAGATAACGTGTTTCTCGCATTAAATAGCTCGAAACGAGCGATCTCGATGGTTAAGCATACTTCGGACAGAAGTCTCACCAAGATTATCGTAAAAAATGCATATCTCAGCATGAAACCCCACGAAAACCAAGATATCGCTGGTACTGCATATCAAACGCACTGTGGAGTGGTGAAAACACCAGATAACGTGTTTCTCGCATTAAATAGCTCGAAAAGAGCGTTCTCGAAGATCCTGCATACTTCTGACAGAAGTCTCACCAGGATTATCGTAGAAAATGCATATCTCAGCTTGAAACCCGGCCGAAACCAAGATATCTCCGGTTCTGCATGTCAAACGTACTGTGGAGTGGTGAAAACACCAGAAAACGTGTTTCGCGCATTAGGTAGCTCGAAAAGGGCGTTCTCGAAGATTCTTCATACTTCTGACAGAAGTCTCACCAGGAATATCGCAGAAAATGCATATCTCAACTTGAAACCCCACGAAAACCAAGATATCGCCGGTTCTGCATATCAAACGCACTGAGGAGTGGTGAAAACACCAGATAACGTGTTTCTCGCATTGAATAGCTCGAAAAGAGCGATCTAGATGATTCAGCATACTTGGGACAGAAGTCTCACCAAGCTTATCGCAGAAAATGCATATCTCAGCTTGAAACCCCACGAAAACCAAGATATCTACTGTTCTGCATATCAAACGCACTGTGGCGTGGTGAAAACACCAGAAAACGTGTTTCTCGCATTAACTAGCTCGAAAAGAGCGTTCTCGATGATTCTGCATACTTCTCATAGATGAAACACCAAGATTATCGCAGAAAATGCATATTTCAGCTGGAAACCCCACGAAAACCAAGTTATCGGCGTCTCTACATATCAAACGCACTCTGGAGTGGTCAATACACCAGCTAACGTGTTTCTCGCATTAAATAGCTCGAAAAGTGCGATCTCGAAGGTTCTGCATACTTCTGACAGAAGTCTCACCAGGATTATCGTAGAAAATGCTTATCTCAGCTTGAAACCCGGCCGAAACCAAGATATCTCCGGTTCTGCATGTCAAACGTACTGCGGAGTGGTGAAAACACCAGAAAACGTGTTTCTCGCACTAACTAGCTCGAAAAGAGCGATCTCGATGATTCAGCATACTTCGGACAGAAGTCTCACCAAGATTATCGCAGAAAATGCATATCTCAGCTGGAAACACCACGAAAATCAAGATATCGCCTGTTCTGCATATCAAACGCACTGTGGAGTAGTGAAAACACCAGAAAACGTGTTTCGTGCATTAAGTAGCTCGAAAAGAGCGTTCTCGAAGATTCTGCATACTTCTGACAGAAGTCTCACCAACATTATCGTAGAAAATGCATATCTCAGCTGAAAACACCACGAAAACCAAGATATCGCCGGTTCTGCATATCAAACGTACTGTGGAGTGGTGAAAACACCAGAAAACGTGTTTCCTGCATTAAGTAGCTCGAAAAGAGCGATCTAGATGATTCCGCATACTTCTGACTTAATTCTAACCAATATTATCGTAGAAAATGCATATCTCAGCTGAAAACCCCACGAAAACCAAGTTATCGGCGTCTCTACATATCAAACGCACTGTGGAGTGGTCAAAACACAAGCTAACGTGTTTCTCGCATTAAATAGCTCGAAAAGTGCGATCTCGAAGGTTCTGCATACTTCTGACAGAAGTCTCACCAGGATTATCGTAGAAAATGCATATCTCAGCTTGAAACCCGGCCGAAACCAAGATATCTCCGGTTCTGCATGTCAAACGTACTGCGGAGTGGTGAAAACACCAGAAAACGTGTTTCTCGCACTAACTAGCTCGAAAAGAGCGATCTCGATGATTCAGCATACTTCGGACAGAAGTCTCACCAAGATTATCGCAGAAAATGCATATCTCAGCTTGAAACCCCACGAAAACCAAGATATCGCCTGTTCTGCATATCAAACGCACTGTGGAGTGGTGAAAACACCAGAAAACGTGTTTCGTGCATTAAGTAGCTCTCAAAGAGCGATGTAGATGATTCTGCATACTTCTGATAAAAGACCCACCAAGATTATCGTAGAAAAGCATATCTCAGCTTGAAACCCCACGAAAACCAAGATATCGCCGGTTCTGCATATCATACGCACTGTGGAGTGGTGAAAACACCAGATAACGTGTTTCGTGCATTAAGTAGCTCGAAAAGAGCGATCTCGATGTTTCAGCATACTTCGGACAGAAGTCTCACCAAGATTATCGTAGAAAATGCATATCTCAGCTGGAAACACCACGAAAACCAAGATATCTGCTGTTCTGCATATCCAACGAACTGTGGAGTGGTGAAAACCACAGAAAACGTGTTTCTCGCACTAACCAGCTCGAAAAGAGCGATCTCGATTATTCAGCATACTTCGGACAGAAGTCTCACCAAGATTATCGCAGAAAATGCATATCTCAGCTTGAAACCTCACGAAAACCAAGATATCGCCGGTTCTGCATATCAAACGCACTGTGGAGTAGTGAAAACACCGGATAAGGTTCTTCTTGCATTAACTAGCTCGAAAAGAGCGATCTCGATGTTTCAGCATACTTCGGACAGAAGTCTCACCAAGATTATCGCAGAAAATGCATATCTCAGCTTGAAACCCCACGAAAACCAAGATATCTACTGTTCTGCATATCAAACGCACTGTTGAGTGGTTAAAACACCAGATAACGTGTTTCTCGCATTAAATAGCTCGAAAAGAGCGCTCTCGATGATTCTTCATACTTCGGACAGAAGTCTCACAAAGATTATCGCAGAAAATGCATATCTCAGCTTGAAACCCGACGAAAACCGAGTTATCTCCGGTTCTGCACATCAAACGTACCGTGGAGTGGTGAAAACACCAGAAAACGTGTTTCGCGCATTAGGTAGCTCGAAAAGGGCGTTCTCGAAGATTCTTCATACTTCTGACAGAAGTCTCACCAGGAATATCGCAGAAAATGCATATCTCAACTTGAAACCCCACGAAAACCAAGATATCGCCGGTTCTGCATATCAAACGCACTGAGGAGTGGTGAAAACACCAGATAACGTGTTTCTCGCATTGAATAGCTCGAAAAGAGCGATCTAGATGATTCAGCATACTTGGGACAGAAGTCTCACCAAGCTTATCGCAGAAAATGCATATCTCAGCTTGAAACCCCACGAAAACCAAGATATCTACTGTTCTGCATATCAAACGCACTGTGGCGTGGTGAAAACACCAGAAAACGTGTTTCTCGCATTAACTAGCTCGAAAAGAGCGTTCTCGATGATTCTGCATACTTCTCATAGATGAAACACCAAGATTATCGCAGAAAATGCATATTTCAGCTGGAAACCCCACGAAAACCAAGTTATCGGCGTCTCTACATATCAAACGCACTCTGGAGTGGTCAATACACCAGCTAACGTGTTTCTCGCATTAAATAGCTCGAAAAGTGCGATCTCGAAGGTTCTGCATACTTCTGACAGAAGTCTCACCAGGATTATCGTAGAAAATGCTTATCTCAGCTTGAAACCCGGCCGAAACCAAGATATCTCCGGTTCTGCATGTCAAACGTACTGCGGAGTGGTGAAAACACCAGAAAACGTGTTTCTCGCACTAACTAGCTCGAAAAGAGCGATCTCGATGATTCAGCATACTTCGGACAGAAGTCTCACCAAGATTATCGCAGAAAATGCATATCTCAGCTGGAAACACCACGAAAATCAAGATATCGCCTGTTCTGCATATCAAACGCACTGTGGAGTAGTGAAAACACCAGAAAACGTGTTTCGTGCATTAAGTAGCTCGAAAAGAGCGTTCTCGAAGATTCTGCATACTTCTGACAGAAGTCTCACCAACATTATCGTAGAAAATGCATATCTCAGCTGAAAACACCACGAAAACCAAGATATCGCCGGTTCTGCATATCAAACGTACTGTGGAGTGGTGAAAACACCAGAAAACGTGTTTCCTGCATTAAGTAGCTCGAAAAGAGCGATCTAGATGATTCCGCATACTTCTGACTTAATTCTAACCAATATTATCGTAGAAAATGCATATCTCAGCTGAAAACCCCACGAAAACCAAGTTATCGGCGTCTCTACATATCAAACGCACTGTGGAGTGGTCAAAACACAAGCTAACGTGTTTCTCGCATTAAATAGCTCGAAAAGTGCGATCTCGAAGGTTCTGCATACTTCTGACAGAAGTCTCACCAGGATTATCGTAGAAAATGCATATCTCAGCTTGAAACCCGGCCGAAACCAAGATATCTCCGGTTCTGCATGTCAAACGTACTGCGGAGTGGTGAAAACACCAGAAAACGTGTTTCTCGCACTAACTAGCTCGAAAAGAGCGATCTCGATGATTCAGCATACTTCGGACAGAAGTCTCACCAAGATTATCGCAGAAAATGCATATCTCAGCTTGAAACCCCACGAAAACCAAGATATCGCCTGTTCTGCATATCAAACGCACTGTGGAGTGGTGAAAACACCAGAAAACGTGTTTCGTGCATTAAGTAGCTCTCAAAGAGCGATGTAGATGATTCTGCATACTTCTGATAAAAGACCCACCAAGATTATCGTAGAAAAGCATATCTCAGCTTGAAACCCCACGAAAACCAAGATATCGCCGGTTCTGCATATCATACGCACTGTGGAGTGGTGAAAACACCAGATAACGTGTTTCGTGCATTAAGTAGCTCGAAAAGAGCGATCTCGATGTTTCAGCATACTTCGGACAGAAGTCTCACCAAGATTATCGCAGAAAATGCATATCTCAGCTTGAAACCCCACGAAAACCAAGATATCGCCGGTTCTGCGTATCATACGCACTGTGGAGTGGTGAAAACACCAGATAACGTGTTTCTCGCATTAAATAGCTCGAAAAGAGCGTTCTCGAAGATCCTGCATACTTCTGACAGAAGTCTCACCAGGATTATCGTAGAAAATGCATATCTCAGCTTGAAACCCGGCCGAAACCAAGATATCTCCGGTTCTGCATGTCAAACGTACTGTGGAGTGGTGAAAACACCAGAAAACGTGTTTCGTGCATTAAGTAGCTCGAAAAGAGCGTTCTCGAAGATTCTGCATACTTCGGACAGATGTTTCACCAAGATTATCGTAGAAAATGCATATCTCAGCTTGAAACCCGACCGAAACCAAGATATCTCCGGTTCTGCATTTCAAACGTACTGCGGAGTGGTGAAAACACCAGAAAACGTGTTTCGTGCATTAAGTAGCTCGAAAAGAGCGATCTAGATGATTCTGCATTCTTCTGACAAAAGACCCACCAAGATTATCGCAGAAAATACAAATCTCAGCTTGAAACCCCACGAAAACCAAGATATGTACTGTTCTGCATATCAAACGCACTGTGGAGTGGTGAAAACACCAGATAACGTGTTTCTCGCACTAACTAGCTCGAAAAGAGCGATCTCGATGATTCAGCATACTTCCGACAGAAGTCTCACCAAGATTATCGCAGAAAATGCATATCTCAGCTTGAAACCCCACGAAAACCAAGATATCGCCGGTTCTGCATATCAAACGCACTGTGGAGTGGTGAAAACACCAGAAAACGTGTTTCGTGCATTAAGTAGCTCGAAAAGAGCGATGTAGATGATTCTGCATACTTCTGATAAAAGACCCACCAAGATTGTCGCAGAAAATGCATATCTCAGCTGGAAGCACCACGAAAATCAAGATATCGCCTGTTCTGCATATCAAACGCACTGTGGAGTGGTGAAAACAACCAGAGAACGTGTTTCTCGCATTAAATAGCTTGAAAAGAGCGATCTCGATGATTCAGCATACTTCGGACAGAAGTCTCACCAAGATTATCGTAGAAAATGCATATCTCAGCTGGAAACACCACGAAAACCAAGATATCTGCTGTTCTGCATATCCAACGAACTGTGGAGTGGTGAAAACCACAGAAAACGTGTTTCTCGCACTAACCAGCTCGAAAAGAGCGATCTCGATTATTCAGCATACTTCGGACAGAAGTCTCACCAAGATTATCGCAGAAAATGCATATCTCAGCTTGAAACCTCACGAAAACCAAGATATCGCCGGTTCTGCATATCAAACGCACTGTGGAGTAGTGAAAACACCGGATAAGGTTCTTCTTGCATTAACTAGCTCGAAAAGAGCGATCTCGATGTTTCAGCATACTTCGGACAGAAGTCTCACCAAGATTATCGCAGAAAATGCATATCTCAGCTTGAAACCCCACGAAAACCAAGATATCGCCGGTTCTGCGTATCATACGCACTGTGGAGTGGTGAAAACACCAGATAACGTGTTTCTCGCATTAAATAGCTCGAAAAGAGCGTTCTCGAAGATCCTGCATACTTCTGACAGAAGTCTCACCAGGATTATCGTAGAAAATGCATATCTCAGCTTGAAACCCGGCCGAAACCAAGATATCTCCGGTTCTGCATGTCAAACGTACTGTGGAGTGGTGAAAACACCAGAAAACGTGTTTCGTGCATTAAGTAGCTCGAAAAGAGCGTTCTCGAAGATTCTGCATACTTCGGACAGATGTTTCACCAAGATTATCGTAGAAAATGCATATCTCAGCTTGAAACCCGACGAAAACCAAAATATCGCCGGTTCTGCATATCAAACCAACTGTGGAGTGGTGAAAACACCAGATAACGTGTTTCTCGCATTAAATAGCTCGAAAAGTGCGATCTCGATGATTCTGCATACTTCTAACAGAAGTCTCACCAAGATTATCGCAGAAAATGCATATCTCAGCTTGAAACCCCACGAAAAACAAGATATCGCAGGTTCTGCATATCAAACGCACTATGAAGTGGTGATAACACCGGATAAGGTTTTTCTCGCATTAACTAGCTCGAAAAGAGCGATCTCGATGTTTCAGCATACTTCGGACAGAAGTCTCACCATGATTATCGCAGAAAATGCATATCTCAGCTTGAAACCACACGAAAACCAAGATATCGCCGGTTCTGCATATCATACGCACTGTGGAGTGGTGAAAACACCAGATAACGTGTTTCTCGCATTAAATAGCTCGAAACGAGCGATCTCGATGGTTAAGCATACTTCGGACAGAAGTCTCACCAAGATTATCGTAAAAAATGCATATCTCAGCTTGAAACCCCACGAAAACCAAGATATCGCTGGTTCTGCATATCAAACGCACTGTGGGGTGCTGAAAACACCAGATAACGTGTTTGTCGCATTAAATAGCTCGAATAGAGCGATATCGATGATTCTGCATACTTCGGACAGAAGTCTCACCAAGATGATCGTAAAAAATGCATATCTCAGCATGAAACCCCACGACAACCAAGATATCGCTGGTACTGCATATCAAACGCACTGTGGAGTGGTGAAAACCACAGAAAACGTGTTTCTCGCACTAACCAGCTCGAAAAGAGCGATCTCGATTATTCAGCATACTTCGGACAGAAGTCTCACCAAGATTATCGCAGAAAATGCATATCTCAGCTTGAAACCCTACGAAAACCAAGATATCGCCGGTTCTGCATATCAAACGCACTGTGGAGTAGTGAAAACACCGGATAAGGTTCTTCTTGCATTAACTAGCTCGAAAAGAGCGATCTCGATGTTTCAGCATACTTCGGACAGAAGTCTCACCAAGATTATCGCAGAAAATGCATATCTCAGCTTGAAACCACACGAAAACCAAGATATCGCCGGTTCTGCATATCATACGCACTGTGGAGTGGTGAAAACACCAGATAACGTGTTTCTCGCATTAAATAGCTCGAAACGAGCGATCTCGATGGTTAAGCATACTTCGGACAGAAGTCTCACCAAGATTATCGTAAAAAATGCATATCTCAGCTTGAAACCCCACGAAAACCAAGATATCGCTGGTTCTGCATATCAAACGCACTGTAGGGTGCTGAAAACACCAGATAACGTGTTTGTCGCATTAAATAGCTCGAATAGAGCGATATCGATGATTCTGCATACTTCGGACAGAAGTCTCACCAAGATGATCGTAAAAAATGCATATCTCAGCATGAAACCCCACGAAAACCAAGATATCGCCGGTTCTGCATATCATACGTACTGCGGAGTGGTGAAAACACCAGAAAACGTGTTTCTCGCACTAACTAGCTCGAAAAGAGCGATCTCGATGATTCAGCATACTTCGGACAGAAGTCTCACCAAGATTATCGCAGAAAATGCATATCTCAGCTTGAAACCCCACGAAAACCAAGATATCGCCGGTTCTGCGTATCAAACGCACTGTGGAGTGGTGAAAACACCAGAAAACGTGTTTCGTGCATTAAGTAGCTCTCAAAGAGCGATGTAGATGATTCTGCATGCTTCTGATAAAAGACCCACCAAGATTATCGCAGAAAATGCATATCTCAGCTGGAAACACCACGAAAATCAAGATATCGCCTGTTCTGCATATCAAACGCACTGTGGAGTAGTGAAAACACCAGAAAACGTGTTTCGTGCATTAAGTAGCTCGAAAAGAGCGTTCTCGAAGATTCTGCATACTTCTGACAGAAGTCTCACCAACATTATCGTAGAAAATGCATATCTCAGCTGAAAACACCACGAAAACCAAGATATCGCCGGTTCTGCATATCAAACGTACTGTGGAGTGGTGAAAACACCAGAAAACGTGTTTCCTGCATTAAGTAGCTCGAAAAGAGCGATCTAGATGATTCCGCATACTTCTGACTTAATTCTAACCAATATTATCGTAGAAAATGCATATCTCAGCTGAAAACCCCACGAAAACCAAGTTATCGGCGTCTCTACATATCAAACGCACTGTGGAGTGGTCAAAACACAAGCTAACGTGTTTCTCGCATTAAATAGCTCGCAAAGTGCGATCTCGAAGGTTCTGCATACTTCTGACAGAAGTCTCACCAGGATTATCGTAGAAAATGCATATCTCAGCTTGAAACCCGGCCGAAACCAAGATATCTCCGGTTCTGCATGTCAAACGTACTGCGGAGTGGTGAAAACACCAGAAAACGTGTTTCTCGCACTAACTAGCTCGAAAAGAGCGATCTCGATGATTCAGCATACTTCGGACAGAAGTCTCACCAAGATTATCGCAGAAAATGCATATCTCAGCTTGAAACCCCACGAAAACCAAGATATCGCCGGTTCTGCATATCAAACGCACTGTGGAGTGGTGAAAACACCAGAAAACGTGTTTCGTGCATTAAGTAGCTCTCAAAGAGCGATGTAGATGATTCTGCATACTTCTGATAAAAGACCCACCAAGATTATCGCAGAAAATGCATATCTCAGCTGGAAACACCACGAAAATCAAGATATCGCCTGTTCTGCATATCAAACGCACTGTGGAGTAGTGAAAACAACCAGAGAACGTGTTTCTCGCATTAAATAGCTCGAAAAGAGCGATCTCGATGATTCAGCATACTTCGGACAGAAGTCTCACCAAGATTATCGTAGAAAAGCATATCTCAGCTTGAAACCCGACGAAAACCGAGTTATCTCCGGTTCTGCACATCAAACGTACCGTGGAGTGGTGAAAACACCAGAAAACGTGTTACGCGCATTACGTAGCTCGAAAAGAGCGTTCTCGAAGATTCTGCATACTTCTGACAGAAGTCTCACCAGGATTATCGTAGAAAATGCATATCTCAGCTTGAAAACCCGACCGAAACCAAGATATCTCCGGTTCTGCATGTCAAACGTACTGTGGAGAGGTGAAAACACCAGAAAACGTGTTTCGTGCATTAAGTAGCTCGAAAAGAGCGATCTAGATGATTCTGCATACTTCTGACAAAAGACCCACCAAGATTATCGCAGAAAATGCATATCTCAGCTGGAAACACCACGAAAATCAAGATATCGCCTGTTCTGCATATCAAACGCACTAGTGGAGTGGTGAAAACAACCAGAGAACGTGTTCCTCGCATTAAATAGCTCGAAAAGAGCGATCTCGATGATTCAGCATACTTCGGACAGAAGTCTGACCAAGATTATCGCAGGAAATGCATATCTCAGCTTGAAACACCACGAAAACCAAGATATCTCCGGTTCCTCATATCCAACGAACTGTGGAGTGGTTGAAACCCCAGAAAACGAGTTTCTCGCATTAATTAGCTCGAAAAGAGCGCTCTCGACGTTTCTGCATACTTCGGACAGATGTTTCACCAAGATTATCGTAGAAAATGCATATCTCAGCTTGAAACCCGACGAAAACCAAAATATCGCCGGTTCTGCATATCAAACGCACTATGAAGTGGTGATAACACCGGATAAGGTTTTTGTCGCATTAACTAGCTCGAAAAGAGCGATCTCGATGTTTCAGCATACTTCGGACAGAAGTCTCACCAAGATTATCGCAGAAAATGCATATCTCAGCTTGAAACCCCACGAAAACCAAGATATCGCCGGTTCTGCATATCATACGCACTGTGGAGTGGTGAAAACACCAGATAACGTGTTTCGTGCATTAAGTAGCTCGAAAAGAGCGATCTCGATGTTTCAGCATACTTCGGACAGAAGTCTCACCAAGATTATCGCAGAAAATGCATATCTCAGCTTGAAACCCCACGAAAACCAAGATATCGCCGGTTCTGCGTATCATACGCACTGTGGAGTGGTGAAAACACCAGATAACGTGTTTCTCGCATTAAATAGCTCGAAAAGAGCGTTCTCGAAGATCCTGCATACTTCTGACAGAAGTCTCACCAGGATTATCGTAGAAAATGCATATCTCAGCTTGAAACCCGGCCGAAACCAAGATATCTCCGGTTCTGCATGTCAAACGTACTGTGGAGTGGTGAAAACACCAGATAACGTGTTTCTCGCATTAAATAGCTCGAAAAGAGCGTTCTCGAAGATCCTGCATACTTCGGACAGAAGTCTCACCAAGATTATCGTAGAAAATGCATATCTCAGCTTGAAACCCCACGAAAACCGAGTTATCTCCGGTTCTGCACATCAAACGTACCGTGGAGTGGTGAAAACACCAGAAAACGTGTTACGCGCATTACGTAGCTCGAAAAGAGCGTTCTCGAAGATTCTGCATACTTCTGACAGAAGTCTCACCAGGATTATCGCAGAAAATGCGTATCTCAGCTGGAAACACCACGAAAACCAAGATATCTGCTGTTCTGCATATCCAACGAACTGTGGAGTGGTGAAAACCACAGAAAACGTGTTTCTCGCACTAACCAGCTCGAAAAGAGCGATCTCGATTATTCAGCATACTTCGGACAGAAGTCTCACCAAGATTATCGCAGAAAATGCATATCTCAGCTTGAAACCCCACGAAAACCAAGATATCGCCGGTTCTGCATATCAAACGCACTGTGGAGTAGTGAAAACACCGGATAAGGTTCTTCTTGCATTAACTAGCTCGAAAAGAGCGATCTCGATGTTTCAGCATACTTCGGACAGAAGTCTCACCAAGATTATCGCAGAAAATGCATATCTCAGCTTGAAACCCCACGAAAACCAAGATATCGCCGGTTCTGCGTATCATACGCACTGTGGAGTGGTGAAAACACCAGATAACGTGTTTCTCGCATTAAATAGCTCGAAAAGAGCGTTCTCGAAGATCCTGCATACTTCTGACAGAAGTCTCACCAGGATTATCGTAGAAAATGCATATCTCAGCTTGAAACCCGGCCGAAACCAAGATATCTCCGGTTCTGCATGTCAAACGTACTGTGGAGTGGTGAAAACACCAGATAACGTGTTTCTCGCATTAAATAGCTCGAAAAGAGCGTTCTCGAAGATCCTGCATACTTCGGACAGAAGTCTCACCAAGATTATCGTAGAAAATGCATATCTCAGCTTGAAACCCCACGAAAACCGAGTTATCTCCGGTTCTGCACATCAAACGTACCGTGGAGTGGTGAAAACACCAGAAAACGTGTTACGCGCATTACGTAGCTCGAAAAGAGCGTTCTCGAAGATTCTGCATACTTCTGACAGAAGTCTCACCAGGATTATCGCAGAAAATGCGTATCTCAGCTGGAAACACCACGAAAACCAAGATATCTGCTGTTCTGCATATCCAACGAACTGTGGAGTGGTGAAAACCACAGAAAACGTGTTTCTCGCACTAACCAGCTCGAAAAGAGCGATCTCGATTATTCAGCATACTTCGGACAGAAGTCTCACCAAGATTATCGCAGAAAATGCATATCTCAGCTTGAAACCCCACGAAAACCAAGATATCGCCGGTTCTGCATATCAAACGCACTGTGGAGTAGTGAAAACACCGGATAAGGTTCTTCTTGCATTAACTAGCTCGAAAAGAGCGATCTCGATGTTTCAGCATACTTCGGACAGAAGTCTCACCAAGATTATCGCAGAAAATGCATATCTCAGCTTGAAACCCCACGAAAACCAAGATATCGCCGGTTCTGCGTATCATACGCACTGTGGAGTGGTGAAAACACCAGATAACGTGTTTCTCGCATTAAATAGCTCGAAAAGAGCGTTCTCGAAGATCCTGCATACTTCTGACAGAAGTCTCACCAGGATTATCGTAGAAAATGCATATCTCAGCTTGAAACCCGGCCGAAACCAAGATATCTCCGGTTCTGCATGTCAAACGTACTGTGGAGTGGTGAAAACACCAGAAAACGTGTTTCGTGCATTAAGTAGCTCGAAAAGAGCGTTCTCGAAGATTCTGCATACTTCGGACAGATGTTTCACCAAGATTATCGTAGAAAATGCATATCTCAGCTTGAAACCCGACCGAAACCAAGATATCTCCGGTTCTGCATTTCAAACGTACTGCGGAGTGGTGAAAACACCAGAAAACGTGTTTCGTGCATTAAGTAACTCGAAAAGAGCGATCTAGATGATTCTGCATTTTTCTGACAAAAGACCCACCAAGATTATCGCAGAAAATACAAATCTCAGCTTGAAACCCCACGAAAACCAAGATATGTACTGTTCTGCATATCAAACGCACTGTGGAGTGGTGAAAACACCAGATAACGTGTTTCTCGCACTAACTAGCTCGAAAAGAGCGATCTCGATGATTCAGCATACTTCCGACAGAAGTCTCACCAAGATTATCGCAGAAAATGCATATCTCAGCTTGAAACCCCACGAAAACCAAGATATCGCCGGTTCTGCATATCAAACGCACTGTGGAGTGGTGAAAACACCAGAAAACGTGTTTCGTGCATTAAGTAGCTCGAAAAGAGCGATGTAGATGATTCTGCATACTTCTGATAAAAGACCCACCAAGATTGTCGCAGAAAATGCATATCTCAGCTGGAAGCACCACGAAAATCAAGATATCGCCTGTTCTGCATATCAAACGCACTGTGGAGTGGTGAAAACAACCAGAGAACGTGTTTCTCGCATTAAATAGCTTGAAAAGAGCGATCTCGATGATTCAGCATACTTCGGACAGAAGTCTCACCAAGATTATCGTAGAAAATGCATATCTCAGCTTGAAACCCGACGAAAACCGAGTTATCTCCGGTTCTGCACATCAAACGTACCGTGGAGTGGTGAAAACACCAGAAAACGTGTTACGCGCATTACGTAGCTCGAAAAGAGCGTTCTCGAAGATTCTGCATACTTCTGACAGAAGTCTCACCAGGATTATCGCAGAAAATGCGTATCTCAGCTGGAAACACCACGAAAACCAAGATATCTGCTGTTCTGCATATCCAACGAACTGTGGAGTGGTGAAAACCACAGAAAACGTGTTTCTCGCACTAACCAGCTCGAAAAGAGCGATCTCGATTATTCAGCATACTTCGGACAGAAGTCTCACCAAGATTATCGCAGAAAATGCATATCTCAGCTTGAAACCCCACGAAAACCAAGATATCGCCGGTTCTGCATATCAAACGCACTGTGGAGTAGTGAAAACACCGGATAAGGTTCTTCTTGCATTAACTAGCTCGAAAAGAGCGATCTCGATGTTTCAGCATACTTCGGACAGAAGTCTCACCAAGATTATCGCAGAAAATGCATATCTCAGCTTGAAACCCCACGAAAACCAAGATATCGCCGGTTCTGCGTATCATACGCACTGTGGAGTGGTGAAAACACCAGATAACGTGTTTCTCGCATTAAATAGCTCGAAAAGAGCGTTCTCGAAGATCCTGCATACTTCTGACAGAAGTCTCACCAGGATTATCGTAGAAAATGCATATCTCAGCTTGAAACCCGGCCGAAACCAAGATATCTCCGGTTCTGCATGTCAAACGTACTGTGGAGTGGTGAAAACACCAGAAAACGTGTTTCGTGCATTAAGTAGCTCGAAAAGAGCGTTCTCGAAGATTCTGCATACTTCGGACAGATGTTTCACCAAGATTATCGTAGAAAATGCATATCTCAGCTTGAAACCCGACGAAAACCAAAATATCGCCGGTTCTGCATATCAAACCAACTGTGGAGTGGTGAAAACACCAGATAACGTGTTTCTCGCATTAAATAGCTCGAAAAGTGCGATCTCGATGATTCTGCATACTTCTAACAGAAGTCTCACCAAGATTATCGCAGAAAATGCATATCTCAGCTTGAAACCCCACGAAAAACAAGATATCGCAGGTTCTGCATATCAAACGCACTATGAAGTGGTGATAACACCGGATAAGGTTTTTCTCGCATTAACTAGCTCGAAAAGAGCGATCTCGATGTTTCAGCATACTTCGGACAGAAGTCTCACCATGATTATCGCAGAAAATGCATATCTCAGCTTGAAACCACACGAAAACCAAGATATCGCCGGTTCTGCATATCATACGCACTGTGGAGTGGTGAAAACACCAGATAACGTGTTTCTCGCATTAAATAGCTCGAAACGAGCGATCTCGATGGTTAAGCATACTTCGGACAGAAGTCTCACCAAGATTATCGTAAAAAATGCATATCTCAGCTTGAAACCCCACGAAAACCAAGATATCGCTGGTTCTGCATATCAAACGCACTGTGGGGTGCTGAAAACACCAGATAACGTGTTTGTCGCATTAAATAGCTCGAATAGAGCGATATCGATGATTCTGCATACTTCGGACAGAAGTCTCACCAAGATGATCGTAAAAAATGCATATCTCAGCATGAAACCCCACGACAACCAAGATATCGCTGGTACTGCATATCAAACGCACTGTGGAGTGGTGAAAACCACAGAAAACGTGTTTCTCGCACTAACCAGCTCGAAAAGAGCGATCTCGATTATTCAGCATACTTCGGACAGAAGTCTCACCAAGATTATCGCAGAAAATGCATATCTCAGCTTGAAACCCTACGAAAACCAAGATATCGCCGGTTCTGCATATCAAACGCACTGTGGAGTAGTGAAAACACCGGATAAGGTTCTTCTTGCATTAACTAGCTCGAAAAGAGCGATCTCGATGTTTCAGCATACTTCGGACAGAAGTCTCACCAAGATTATCGCAGAAAATGCATATCTCAGCTTGAAACCACACGAAAACCAAGATATCGCCGGTTCTGCATATCATACGCACTGTGGAGTGGTGAAAACACCAGATAACGTGTTTCTCGCATTAAATAGCTCGAAACGAGCGATCTCGATGGTTAAGCATACTTCGGACAGAAGTCTCACCAAGATTATCGTAAAAAATGCATATCTCAGCTTGAAACCCCACGAAAACCAAGATATCGCTGGTTCTGCATATCAAACGCACTGTAGGGTGCTGAAAACACCAGATAACGTGTTTGTCGCATTAAATAGCTCGAATAGAGCGATATCGATGATTCTGCATACTTCGGACAGAAGTCTCACCAAGATGATCGTAAAAAATGCATATCTCAGCATGAAACCCCACGAAAACCAAGATATCGCCGGTTCTGCATATCATACGTACTGCGGAGTGGTGAAAACACCAGAAAACGTGTTTCTCGCACTAACTAGCTCGAAAAGAGCGATCTCGATGATTCAGCATACTTCGGACAGAAGTCTCACCAAGATTATCGCAGAAAATGCATATCTCAGCTTGAAACCCCACGAAAACCAAGATATCGCCGGTTCTGCGTATCAAACGCACTGTGGAGTGGTGAAAACACCAGAAAACGTGTTTCGTGCATTAAGTAGCTCTCAAAGAGCGATGTAGATGATTCTGCATGCTTCTGATAAAAGACCCACCAAGATTATCGCAGAAAATGCATATCTCAGCTGGAAACACCACGAAAATCAAGATATCGCCTGTTCTGCATATCAAACGCACTGTGGAGTAGTGAAAACACCAGAAAACGTGTTTCGTGCATTAAGTAGCTCGAAAAGAGCGTTCTCGAAGATTCTGCATACTTCTGACAGAAGTCTCACCAACATTATCGTAGAAAATGCATATCTCAGCTGAAAACACCACGAAAACCAAGATATCGCCGGTTCTGCATATCAAACGTACTGTGGAGTGGTGAAAACACCAGAAAACGTGTTTCCTGCATTAAGTAGCTCGAAAAGAGCGATCTAGATGATTCCGCATACTTCTGACTTAATTCTAACCAATATTATCGTAGAAAATGCATATCTCAGCTGAAAACCCCACGAAAACCAAGTTATCGGCGTCTCTACATATCAAACGCACTGTGGAGTGGTCAAAACACAAGCTAACGTGTTTCTCGCATTAAATAGCTCGCAAAGTGCGATCTCGAAGGTTCTGCATACTTCTGACAGAAGTCTCACCAGGATTATCGTAGAAAATGCATATCTCAGCTTGAAACCCGGCCGAAACCAAGATATCTCCGGTTCTGCATGTCAAACGTACTGCGGAGTGGTGAAAACACCAGAAAACGTGTTTCTCGCACTAACTAGCTCGAAAAGAGCGATCTCGATGATTCAGCATACTTCGGACAGAAGTCTCACCAAGATTATCGCAGAAAATGCATATCTCAGCTTGAAACCCCACGAAAACCAAGATATCGCCGGTTCTGCATATCAAACGCACTGTGGAGTGGTGAAAACACCAGAAAACGTGTTTCGTGCATTAAGTAGCTCTCAAAGAGCGATGTAGATGATTCTGCATACTTCTGATAAAAGACCCACCAAGATTATCGCAGAAAATGCATATCTCAGCTGGAAACACCACGAAAATCAAGATATCGCCTGTTCTGCATATCAAACGCACTGTGGAGTAGTGAAAACAACCAGAGAACGTGTTTCTCGCATTAAATAGCTCGAAAAGAGCGATCTCGATGATTCAGCATACTTCGGACAGAAGTCTCACCAAGATTATCGTAGAAAAGCATATCTCAGCTTGAAACCCGACGAAAACCGAGTTATCTCCGGTTCTGCACATCAAACGTACCGTGGAGTGGTGAAAACACCAGAAAACGTGTTACGCGCATTACGTAGCTCGAAAAGAGCGTTCTCGAAGATTCTGCATACTTCTGACAGAAGTCTCACCAGGATTATCGTAGAAAATGCATATCTCAGCTTGAAAACCCGACCGAAACCAAGATATCTCCGGTTCTGCATGTCAAACGTACTGTGGAGAGGTGAAAACACCAGAAAACGTGTTTCGTGCATTAAGTAGCTCGAAAAGAGCGATCTAGATGATTCTGCATACTTCTGACAAAAGACCCACCAAGATTATCGCAGAAAATGCATATCTCAGCTGGAAACACCACGAAAATCAAGATATCGCCTGTTCTGCATATCAAACGCACTAGTGGAGTGGTGAAAACAACCAGAGAACGTGTTCCTCGCATTAAATAGCTCGAAAAGAGCGATCTCGATGATTCAGCATACTTCGGACAGAAGTCTGACCAAGATTATCGCAGGAAATGCATATCTCAGCTTGAAACACCACGAAAACCAAGATATCTCCGGTTCCTCATATCCAACGAACTGTGGAGTGGTTGAAACCCCAGAAAACGAGTTTCTCGCATTAATTAGCTCGAAAAGAGCGCTCTCGACGTTTCTGCATACTTCGGACAGATGTTTCACCAAGATTATCGTAGAAAATGCATATCTCAGCTTGAAACCCGACGAAAACCAAAATATCGCCGGTTCTGCATATCAAACGCACTATGAAGTGGTGATAACACCGGATAAGGTTTTTGTCGCATTAACTAGCTCGAAAAGAGCGATCTCGATGTTTCAGCATACTTCGGACAGAAGTCTCACCAAGATTATCGCAGAAAATGCATATCTCAGCTTGAAACCCCACGAAAACCAAGATATCGCCGGTTCTGCATATCATACGCACTGTGGAGTGGTGAAAACACCAGATAACGTGTTTCGTGCATTAAGTAGCTCGAAAAGAGCGATCTCGATGTTTCAGCATACTTCGGACAGAAGTCTCACCAAGATTATCGCAGAAAATGCATATCTCAGCTTGAAACCCCACGAAAACCAAGATATCGCCGGTTCTGCGTATCATACGCACTGTGGAGTGGTGAAAACACCAGATAACGTGTTTCTCGCATTAAATAGCTCGAAAAGAGCGTTCTCGAAGATCCTGCATACTTCTGACAGAAGTCTCACCAGGATTATCGTAGAAAATGCATATCTCAGCTTGAAACCCGGCCGAAACCAAGATATCTCCGGTTCTGCATGTCAAACGTACTGTGGAGTGGTGAAAACACCAGATAACGTGTTTCTCGCATTAAATAGCTCGAAAAGAGCGTTCTCGAAGATCCTGCATACTTCGGACAGAAGTCTCACCAAGATTATCGTAGAAAATGCATATCTCAGCTTGAAACCCCACGAAAACCGAGTTATCTCCGGTTCTGCACATCAAACGTACCGTGGAGTGGTGAAAACACCAGAAAACGTGTTACGCGCATTACGTAGCTCGAAAAGAGCGTTCTCGAAGATTCTGCATACTTCTGACAGAAGTCTCACCAGGATTATCGCAGAAAATGCGTATCTCAGCTGGAAACACCACGAAAACCAAGATATCTGCTGTTCTGCATATCCAACGAACTGTGGAGTGGTGAAAACCACAGAAAACGTGTTTCTCGCACTAACCAGCTCGAAAAGAGCGATCTCGATTATTCAGCATACTTCGGACAGAAGTCTCACCAAGATTATCGCAGAAAATGCATATCTCAGCTTGAAACCCCACGAAAACCAAGATATCGCCGGTTCTGCATATCAAACGCACTGTGGAGTAGTGAAAACACCGGATAAGGTTCTTCTTGCATTAACTAGCTCGAAAAGAGCGATCTCGATGTTTCAGCATACTTCGGACAGAAGTCTCACCAAGATTATCGCAGAAAATGCATATCTCAGCTTGAAACCCCACGAAAACCAAGATATCGCCGGTTCTGCGTATCATACGCACTGTGGAGTGGTGAAAACACCAGATAACGTGTTTCTCGCATTAAATAGCTCGAAAAGAGCGTTCTCGAAGATCCTGCATACTTCTGACAGAAGTCTCACCAGGATTATCGTAGAAAATGCATATCTCAGCTTGAAACCCGGCCGAAACCAAGATATCTCCGGTTCTGCATGTCAAACGTACTGTGGAGTGGTGAAAACACCAGATAACGTGTTTCTCGCATTAAATAGCTCGAAAAGAGCGTTCTCGAAGATCCTGCATACTTCGGACAGAAGTCTCACCAAGATTATCGTAGAAAATGCATATCTCAGCTTGAAACCCCACGAAAACCGAGTTATCTCCGGTTCTGCACATCAAACGTACCGTGGAGTGGTGAAAACACCAGAAAACGTGTTACGCGCATTACGTAGCTCGAAAAGAGCGTTCTCGAAGATTCTGCATACTTCTGACAGAAGTCTCACCAGGATTATCGCAGAAAATGCGTATCTCAGCTGGAAACACCACGAAAACCAAGATATCTGCTGTTCTGCATATCCAACGAACTGTGGAGTGGTGAAAACCACAGAAAACGTGTTTCTCGCACTAACCAGCTCGAAAAGAGCGATCTCGATTATTCAGCATACTTCGGACAGAAGTCTCACCAAGATTATCGCAGAAAATGCATATCTCAGCTTGAAACCCCACGAAAACCAAGATATCGCCGGTTCTGCATATCAAACGCACTGTGGAGTAGTGAAAACACCGGATAAGGTTCTTCTTGCATTAACTAGCTCGAAAAGAGCGATCTCGATGTTTCAGCATACTTCGGACAGAAGTCTCACCAAGATTATCGCAGAAAATGCATATCTCAGCTTGAAACCCCACGAAAACCAAGATATCGCCGGTTCTGCGTATCATACGCACTGTGGAGTGGTGAAAACACCAGATAACGTGTTTCTCGCATTAAATAGCTCGAAAAGAGCGTTCTCGAAGATCCTGCATACTTCTGACAGAAGTCTCACCAGGATTATCGTAGAAAATGCATATCTCAGCTTGAAACCCGGCCGAAACCAAGATATCTCCGGTTCTGCATGTCAAACGTACTGTGGAGTGGTGAAAACACCAGAAAACGTGTTTCGTGCATTAAGTAGCTCGAAAAGAGCGTTCTCGAAGATTCTGCATACTTCGGACAGATGTTTCACCAAGATTATCGTAGAAAATGCATATCTCAGCTTGAAACCCGACCGAAACCAAGATATCTCCGGTTCTGCATTTCAAACGTACTGCGGAGTGGTGAAAACACCAGAAAACGTGTTTCGTGCATTAAGTAACTCGAAAAGAGCGATCTAGATGATTCTGCATTTTTCTGACAAAAGACCCACCAAGATTATCGCAGAAAATACAAATCTCAGCTTGAAACCCCACGAAAACCAAGATATGTACTGTTCTGCATATCAAACGCACTGTGGAGTGGTGAAAACACCAGATAACGTGTTTCTCGCACTAACTAGCTCGAAAAGAGCGATCTCGATGATTCAGCATACTTCCGACAGAAGTCTCACCAAGATTATCGCAGAAAATGCATATCTCAGCTTGAAACCCCACGAAAACCAAGATATCGCCGGTTCTGCATATCAAACGCACTGTGGAGTGGTGAAAACACCAGAAAACGTGTTTCGTGCATTAAGTAGCTCGAAAAGAGCGATGTAGATGATTCTGCATACTTCTGATAAAAGACCCACCAAGATTGTCGCAGAAAATGCATATCTCAGCTGGAAGCACCACGAAAATCAAGATATCGCCTGTTCTGCATATCAAACGCACTGTGGAGTGGTGAAAACAACCAGAGAACGTGTTTCTCGCATTAAATAGCTTGAAAAGAGCGATCTCGATGATTCAGCATACTTCGGACAGAAGTCTCACCAAGATTATCGTAGAAAATGCATATCTCAGCTTGAAACCCGACGAAAACCGAGTTATCTCCGGTTCTGCACATCAAACGTACCGTGGAGTGGTGAAAACACCAGAAAACGTGTTACGCGCATTACGTAGCTCGAAAAGAGCGTTCTCGAAGATTCTGCATACTTCTGACAGAAGTCTCACCAGGATTATCGCAGAAAATGCGTATCTCAGCTGGAAACACCACGAAAACCAAGATATCTGCTGTTCTGCATATCCAACGAACTGTGGAGTGGTGAAAACCACAGAAAACGTGTTTCTCGCACTAACCAGCTCGAAAAGAGCGATCTCGATTATTCAGCATACTTCGGACAGAAGTCTCACCAAGATTATCGCAGAAAATGCATATCTCAGCTTGAAACCCCACGAAAACCAAGATATCGCCGGTTCTGCATATCAAACGCACTGTGGAGTAGTGAAAACACCGGATAAGGTTCTTCTTGCATTAACTAGCTCGAAAAGAGCGATCTCGATGTTTCAGCATACTTCGGACAGAAGTCTCACCAAGATTATCGCAGAAAATGCATATCTCAGCTTGAAACCCCACGAAAACCAAGATATCGCCGGTTCTGCGTATCATACGCACTGTGGAGTGGTGAAAACACCAGATAACGTGTTTCTCGCATTAAATAGCTCGAAAAGAGCGTTCTCGAAGATCCTGCATACTTCTGACAGAAGTCTCACCAGGATTATCGTAGAAAATGCATATCTCAGCTTGAAACCCGGCCGAAACCAAGATATCTCCGGTTCTGCATGTCAAACGTACTGTGGAGTGGTGACAACACCAGAAAACGTGTTTCGTGCATTAAGTAGCTCGAAAAGAGCGTTCTCGAAGATTCTGCATACTTCGGACAGATGTTTCACCAAGATTATCGTAGAAAATGCATATCTCAGCTAGAAACCCGACGAAAACCAAAATATCGCCGGTTCTGCATATCAAACCAACTGTGGAGTGGTGAAAACACCAGATAACGTGTTTCTCGCATTAAATAGCTCGAAAAGTGCGATCTCGATGATTCTGCATACTTCTAACAGAAGTCTCACCAAGATTATCGCAGAAAATGCATATCTCAGCTTGAAACCCCACGAAAAACAAGATATCGCAGGTTCTGCATATCAAACGCACTATGAAGTGGTGATAACACCGGATAAGGTTTTTCTCGCATTAACTAGCTCGAAAAGAGCGATCTCGATGTTTCAGCATACTTCGGACAGAAGTCTCACCATGATTATCGCAGAAAATGCATATCTCAGCTTGAAACCACACGAAAACCAAGATATCGCCGGTTCTGCATATCATACGCACTGTGGAGTGGTGAAAACACCAGATAACGTGTTTCTCGCATTAAATAGCTCGAAACGAGCGATCTCGATGGTTAAGCATACTTCGGACAGAAGTCTCACCAAGATTATCGCAGAAAATGCATATCTCAGCTTGAAACCCTACGAAAACCAAGATATCGCCGGTTCTGCATATCAAACGCACTGTGGAGTAGTGAAAACACCGGATAAGGTTCTTCTTGCATTAAC